>CM016624.1:126784415-127384415 GCA_005393395.2 Gossypium australe | reverse complement strand
GGTTTTATTTGTCAGGGAAAAAGGAAATAACTGAAGACTGATGGCATCATCAGAAACGCCATTTATTTTGAAGGTATCACAGAATTCTAGAAAATTCGCTAAATGTGTGTTAGGATCCTCATCCTGCAAACCATCAAACTGAACAAATTGTTGTATCATTTGTATAGTGTTAGGTTTCAGTTCAAAATTATTTGCAGCAATAGTAGGCCTAACAATACTAGATTCAGTTCCTGTTAAACTAGGTTTAACATAATCATACATAGTGCGTGAAGCATGATGTTCTACCACCTCTGGAGGTGGTGGATGATTTTCAGCCATCTCTTATGTAGTATTAATTTCGGCTTCTTGTTCTCCTTCTATGTAGTTTAAGCTTCGCCTTATTTCTCTGCGAGTTCTGCGAACGGTACCTTTAATGTCACTGTCGTAAAGTAGAGGTCCTGTCGGGTTCCTTCTAGTCATAAACTAGAGGTACCTGAAAGGAACAAATGAAAGAAAATTAACAAAGTGAAAAAAAATAAAAATAAAAAAATGGCTAAAGTAATAAAAATTAAGCTTTCTTAATATTTCAGTTCCCCGGCAACGGCGCCAAAAACTTGATCGTGTCTGTCAGAGTCTTAAAATTTATATAAAGAATGATCGAACCTGGAAACTAACTATGACAACGATTTGAGGCAAGCACACCTATCGAACAGTAGTATAGTTTAGGCAAGACCGGAATGTCGAACCCAAAGGAACCAAAAGTACTAATACTAACTCTCTTTCTATTATTTAGCTTAAGAACTAGGTGAATTTATTTATCTAATCTAAATTTAACTAATCAACTAAACTAAAGATGCAAAGACAAAGAGAACGAAATTGGGAAAATACTTGAGGAAAAAACAATTGATTAAGACGACACCTAAGGAAGAATCCATCTAGACTTCACTTGTTATCTAACTCTGAACCAGACGATGTATTCACTTGACTTGATCCGTAAGATTCCCTGAGTTATATTAATCCCTCTCTCGAGGCGACTAACGTCTAACCCTAGGTTGATTAATTGAAATCTCTTTCTAATTAAAACCCCTAGAATCGCATTAACTCGATCTATAGACTCCCATATTAGGTTTCACCCTAATCCGGCAAAATCTCGTCACCCTATCTCTAGGCGTGCAATCAACTCCGCTTAATTATGCTAGATCTACTCTTAAGCAGGGACTTTTGCTCCTCCACCTAAGCACATCACACTTGAATTAATATCCCGGAAATATCAACACAAGAATTAATAACACATAATTAAGAACAAGTCAAATATTTATCATATAGTTCAACAAACGATAACAAGATTCATCTTAGGTTTCATCCCCTCAGGTATCTGAGGGTTTAGTTCATAACAATAAAAGAAAACATCTCAAAAGAAAAGATAAAACAAAACATAAGAAATCCCTAAAACCGCCTGAAGGAATTGAAGGAGAGATCCGCCGTCTTGAGTATAATTCCGGCTTCTTGAGATGAATCAACTGGTTATCTTCGAGTAATCTCCACAAATCTGACATTTCTAACTCGGCTCCTTGGCCTAGCTAACCGCCCCCTTCTAGGTTATACTTAGGGTGTTTATATAGGCTTTTGAAATAGGTTTCTTTGCCCCTACGTATCCTTTTCTGAGTGAAATTGCTCTTCTCCACGACAGGGACACGACCATGGCACACGCCCGTGTGAATCGTGGCCAGGCCGTGTTCAGACTTTTAATGAGGCACGGCCATGTGGTCTTCGGCCCAGGCCGTGTCGATTCCTATTTTGGCCCAATTTGGTCCGTTTTAAGCCCGTTTCTATTTCTTTTCATCCTTGGGTGCTTTCCTGAGTATAAAACATGAAAAGAAAGGATTAAGAGCACCTTTTTACATAAATCAAGGGATAAATCATCCAAAAGCATGCTAAATGTGGGCCTAAAATATTTTACTTTTACGGTTTATCATTTGGAGCGTACCACTTTTTCAAGTAACATCTATCTACCTAAATTATCCCACTTTTGCAAGTAACATCTATCTACCAAAATCATGAACATGAAATGCAAACCTCTTTTGCAACATTGGGTCATATATGATCACAATATTTCATAAAGGCTCATTTTCTTCATATTTTATTAAGATGATGTCCTTCAACTTTAATTTATAGATGAAGTAAACTTTTCACTTGTTTTTTTCATGTACTAAAGATGTTTACACTTTCCATAGAACTTTTGCGATACTAATGAGCTCTACAATTTTACCCACATATCTACACCTTTAAATGGTTCAGAAGAGTGGTTCGAAGTTTATTTTAGAATTAACTAAACTCCCAGAATGTTCATGAATTAGTTTGATTTATAAAAAGGAGCATTTGTCTATTCTTCAGCTTTTCATGTATGCATGTGTGTGTGTGTGTATATATATATATATGAAAATCACAGTATTCCAGTATTCAATATTCAATATAGCATTCTATTTCTAGATAACACATGAGAGAAAATCAATTTTCAATTTTGTTGATAAGTAGACTCTTTTCGATAAAATTTTTAAAGTGACATCTGTTGGAAGGTGTCATATCAAGATTGTCTCCTGATTTTATAGAGAGCCCGAGCGTAAAAAATTATCTGAAGAGACAATGGGAGTGCTTCATTAGATTGGACCTAAAAGGGCATGGGTTCAAACTCTATCAAACATAGATGTTCATGTCCCTTTAGTAGGTGATTGTGCACCACACATAGTCTGATCCGATGAGGCACTCTCACTTTGTTGAACCCGCTGTCTCTTTAAGCAATTTCAGGTACTTAAGCTCTCTATTAGTTTTGATTTTCAAATGTTTTTATAACAATTCAATTCAAAAATTCCTTTAATCAACTTAGCAAAATAAATGTAAAAAACTCATAAAATTATTTTCAAGTATTTCCAAACTCATAAACTGGATTAAAATGATTTAATATATTTTATGAGTTTAAGATCCCCTTTAAAAGGCCATTAAAATAATTCTAAACATTTTAAACCAAGTCTAAGGCTTAGAATTGGTACCTTGACCTAGTTATATCAGTACATGTAACACCCCAAACCCGATCTAGAAGTTAGGCCCGAATCTAGCGTGTCACATTGGGATTTTTTTGAAAACCGTGGTTCCATTTGAAAATTCTTCCTGATATTAATAACTAAAGTCCCAGTTTGAGTTTGTTTATTATTAATCGATGTTTTTTTTATAAATTATAAATTTCAAAACTTTCTGCTATTCAGAACCTCAGATTTATTTTGCTTACTTTTAAAACGTGGTTTATTAGAAATCATTTTTGGAAAACATTATCATTTTTAAAACCTTGTTTATTGCGAAAGCTTAATTTAAAACAACTGACTTATGAAAACGTGATATTTACAACTTAGTTGCGAAAGGGTAGTGTTTTGAAAACAGATATTGTTTTGAAAAACTGTGATTCAATGTTGAGCAGATTTAAACATACTAAACTAAAAAGTCCCAAACTAAAAACCGGAATTTAAGAGAGGCCTTATTACAACCCAATAAAAATGATTTAATAAAGTAAAGTAGAATACTAAAATCCAAAACGGCTCGCAGTGTGGCCACCTCCGAGTCCTCCAGTACGTCGAACCGCCTACTAAGGGTTACCTGAAACATTTTAAAAGAGGGGTGAGTTTACGAAAACTTAGTGTGTACAACCCTCATCAATCAAAACATGCATCGCAACAATTCGGGCCGAAGCCCATTACAGTAACGGTGGCAATTAGGCCTTAGCCCAGAATAGCCTCGGTTGGGCCTTAGCCCATAACAAAAGTCACATATCATATTTATTTGGGCCTAAGCCCATCACAGTCAGAACATGTGAATGCAATGCATTAATGCCCATACCAACCCTGTACTCCGTCTCCTGTCCAACCCTGCACTCTTGTGGGGATTTAATCGACCCACCCATCCCTATACTCCTTTTGTAGCACCGGTTGCGGCACTAACTTTATTGGTGCAGCATGGCTACTCGGTGGCTAAAAAGCCTACGGTGGCTATAAAGCCTTCGGTGGCTAAAAAGCCTTCGGTATTAGCACAAAACCCATAATTACGGCACGAAGCCCATATTAATGGCACACAGCCCTCGGTAACATTATCGGTGCAGCATGGCTACTCGGTGGCTAAAAAGCCTGCGGTGGCTATAAAGCCTTCGGTGGATCCACAGTCGTCAAGCGACCATGCGATCCTATTACCACTTCCTCCGTATTAATAATCCCAACCCCATGCAATATGTCATGTATGTCATGCTCAATCATTACACGTGTATGCAAAATGGCCATGCTCAGTAACAATTATTTAAACATGTAATAAAAGCATATCAGTCATACAACCACAGTCAAATTAGTCCACTCATTGCACAAGTCGATCATTTACCTACAAGGGCAAATCAGTCATTTTACCCTATAAGAGTATTTCGGCAATTCTACTCTACAGGGGTAGTTCGGTAATTCTACTCATAACCAATCCATGTATGCAATGCATCTCAAACATAATCAATCATACAATTAACACATACAACGCTAGTACTACCACGAGGGTACAACGGTCATTTTGTCGTTTAGGGGTAAAACGGTAATTTTGCAAACTTAGGGTATTTCGATAATTTCGCAAACTGGGGGTATTTCGGTAATTTCAAAAACTGAGGGTATTTCGGTAATTTCACAAATCGAGGTATTTCGGTAATTTTTTAAATCAGGAGTATTTTGATAATTTTACAAATCAGGAGTATTTTAGTAATTTTGCAATTCGAGGGTATTTCAGTAATTTCACAAATCAGGGGTATTTCGATAATTTCACAAATTAGGGGTATTTCAGTAATTTTACAAACCAAGAGTATTCCGATAATTTCCACAATTCGAGGGTATTTCAATAATTTCACAAATCAAGAGTACTTCAGTAATTTCGCAAACTGAGGGTATTTCAGTAATTTTGTAAACCAAGGGTATTCTAAATAGAGATAACGATGCGAATTGGCCTAGGGCCCATTCTCGGTCCAAATGGGCCCACACGCTTGTGTGGCCCATTTAGCCCAAATCTAGCTACAGATATGAGATTCACATAGTCTAGTCTAATTTCTACTACACAGTCATACAATTTATTCATATGGGCCCACAGGCTCATCATGGCCCAAGCAGCCTCAACCTATAAGAATACCCATGGTGGCCCCGACTATCGCGTCGAAGCTCCCACACCTGTGCTCGCACACTCGTGTGGCTACCATTGCCATGTGACTGACATTTCGGCATTTGCCGCTCTACAGCTAGAGTAGGGCGAAATATACACCTGATAGGAATCTGAAGCTGCTAATCCGCGCTCCGACCACTACTGTGCCCAAACGCCAACCAAGGTGTGTCTCCTCCCTCATAGATTGGTTCTATTTATAGCCAGCTAGCTTCTCACCTCCCTTCTTCCTAGCTTTTCGATGTGGGATCCTTCCATCAGTAGAGTTTAAATCCAACACAAACTCTTGCCGCCCTAACTTAGCAAAATAAATATCCCCTTTTTGCTTGCAATAGGATTCGAACTCAGGCTCCCTTGTAGCATAATCCACGCCGCTAGCCACTTTACCAACTAGTTCATTGTTGTCTTAAAACATGCGCAACTAAATATAAGTCTATGGCCAACGTCTAAGTTCACTTAAAAAGAAATCAAAATGCAAGCGCCAAGACTTGAACCATGGACCCCCTTTCTTCCTTGTGGCGTCATTCCCTTATCCCTATGTGGTGCCATTTGCCACTAGACCACAACTCATTTTGTGTCATTTTTCTCCACATTTTATTCTTAAAGCCTACCTACTAACTCCAGGGTTTTATTCACCTAAAACCAAAATTTTTCCTAAGCCCAGGTTTGATCCCGGAACTTCATAGAAGCCTCCTAACCTTTCAAAATCACTCACCTAATAGGTCTAACTAGCATTAGAGTCGTTCTCTTGTTCTCAAAAATTTTAAACGCTCCCAAGCCCAAAGCCCAATGGGCCCAATTCTACTAGGCCCTAATTTGGGTGGTTACAGTACATCTAAGACAAAAAAGCAAAATTGTGAAACCTCGAAGAGTAGTATCTCAACCAACGTAGAAGTATTGATACTTTCAGGGTTGTGTTGGTACCAATCTGGGGTTGTATCAGTACCGGCCAGGGGTTGTATCCCAACAACCTCAGTAGTTTACTCCCTAAGACTCTCTTGAGGACTTGTACCGGTACCAACCAAGAGTTGTAACACAACAACCTAGACAATTTACCTGTTAAACTTCTTTGGGGACTTGTATTAGTACCAACCCAATTGTGGCAATACCATTGACTTTTAACAACTATATTTTTAAAGGGTAGTACCAATACCAAAACCTTTGTATTGATACCTTATGTCTGCAGACTGCAATTAATGCACAAATTGAACGATGCAATGATTCCAAAATGCCTCCAATGACCCCAAACTTACTAAAGGGTATAAATATAGATCAAGGGCGCCCAAATAAATATAAGAAACAAACCTTCAAAGACCAAAGAGCAAAAATCTAATCTTTCACCTTGTTATTCTTATTTTCACTTGTAAACACTTTGTGGGTTCAATTCTTATTCATGCTTTCAACTATTATTTTGTACTTTTAAGAGTTTTGTCATTGTATATCTACCTTCTAGTGGTGCTTCTTCATTCTCAATTGTATTTCTCAAATTTATGAGGGTTTAGGTTTTGGATAGAAAACCTTAAGGAAAATTGTGCCTAATTGAAAAGATAGCGTTGTAAAAGTTAAACATTATCCTTAAAATGTTTCAAATTAAAGAATTTTGGGAATACTTAGTGGTGTTAAGCTGAGTAATGAACATAGACAATTGAAATCGAACCACACTATGTAACAGCTCAATTTCAGTGAAATCGGAATAGTGGTTTCGTGACCACAAATCCGAGCTAAAAAGAAAATTTTATTTTAATATTATAGCATGGTCTATATTATGATAGAAAGGTGGCATGAAAATTTTGATAAGAAAATTTTATTTGTTTTGTAATTAATTGATTAAAAAGGACAAAACAAAGTACATTTTCAAGA
The DNA here is from genome assembly GCA_005393395.2 of Gossypium australe. Classification (NCBI taxonomy): domain Eukaryota; kingdom Viridiplantae; phylum Streptophyta; class Magnoliopsida; order Malvales; family Malvaceae; genus Gossypium; species Gossypium australe. The sequence goes on along the minus strand of CM016624.1, from coordinate 127,377,356 downwards.
CTCAGTTCTTGTAAATTGGATTAATAAATATTTTTAATAAATATTTACGAAGCTAGTTGTGTAGTTAATTAGGTTTTGATTAGGAGTAATTATGGAAAAGGGGCTAAATTGCAAAAAGGGTAAAAGTTTAATTATAGATTAAAGAAAGTTAAAAGGACCAAATAGGGAATTATGCCAATTTAAAAGGTTGAAGCTGCATAACTAATTTATATAATATTTTATTATTACTTAATGGTAAAGAATAATATTATATTATATTATTATCATTAAATATAAAACAAAACAAATGAAAAAAATAAAAAAAAAGAACATAAACAGAATAGCAAAATGAAACACGGGAAAGAAAGAAAGAAAAAGAAAAGGGAAAATAGGGATTTCAAGGGTTCAAACTTAAATTGGTAAGTCAATTTAACTCATTTTCTTGTAATTTTGAAAGTTAGTAGATTTTTGGATATGGTTTGTGTTGAATTAATTGATGAATTAGGGGTTGAATTGATAAAATTTCAAGTTAGAATTGGGTAAAGGATTAAACTGAAGAATAAGTTAAAAGTTTTGTGTAATAGGGACTAAATTGTAAACTTGTGAAATTTAAAGAAAATTTTGAATTTTGTAAACATAAGTGCTGTAAATGATATATGGAAATTTTGGTTAGGCTTGAAACAAGGGTTAGATTGCATGAATTTTATTTTTTGAGCCTAGGGACGAAATTGGAATTAATGAAAAAAATGGGCAAAATATTAATTTTTCCTAGAGTGTAAATTGAGTCTAAATGAATATGAAATGTATTAAATTGATGATTAAACTTATTTATTTAGATCCGAAAAATCTCAAATACGAAGCTAAATCGAGGAAAGGAAAAAGTCTCGGATTAGTAGACTTTTGTATACAAACAAGTATCGAGGTAAGTTCGTGTAATTTAATATTAATTCTTGAAATGTTTGGATTGTATGATCATGTGATATGAATGTTAATTAAATGTTTAATATATATATATATATATATATATATGATTGTATGTTCATTATGACTTGAGAAAAGGGATAAGTCCCGGTTGAAGGAAGGAAATTCGATGGAATATTGTAAAGGTGATTTTGTATATGTTGCAGACAGGATTTAGCTCGGATGAGTAACCCTGATAAGTCTCTCAGGCATTATGAGATAAAGTTCCAGGAGTATAGTGATTGGTAGTATTCCGCATAAGTTGCGGACTACCGTAGCTCTGTGTGAGCATCGAAGCATATGAATTGCCCAAATGATTTAAAAAGGGTAGCTCGAGAGTTACATACACTTTAAGTGTACTATACGAGAGTATCCATCGATATTTCGATAAATTCAGCGGGAAAAATTTGGAAATGGTTAATGGGTTTGAATGAATTTCTCTTGAAAATGTACATGTGGTATGAAATTATAAGCAAGTATAAATTATGATATGATGAGCTCATCTATGTGATGATATTATGTGTAATTGCTTGACTAACTTTGATGATGAAGTTGTATGTGATAGGATAATGATTTATTTGCTTGAATGCATGCATGTTTGATTAAATTTAATGGAAACACTTGGTAAGTTAGTTTCTGGTTACATGAACTTACTAAGCATTAAATGCTTACTAGGTTTTATTTTATATGTTTTATAGTGCTCGGAAGCTCAGAAAGGTTGGAGATAAGTCGGAGCATTATCACACTATCAACCTACTCATTTTGGTATACAAAAATGTTTTTATTTTGGTATAATGACATGTATAGGCTACTAGTACCAATGTTAATGATGAATTGGATGAATGTAATCTAGTTATTGGAATGGCTAGTAATGACTTGATTTTGGTATGTTTATAAAGTAAGTTATGGTTTTACATGTATGCTTGGTACATTTGGGGTAATTAAATTTAAACATGTAGGTTATACAAATGTAAGATATGAGTTAAGATTTAAAGCATACATAATCATGCTTGAATTGGTTGGTTGGTATTGGGAAAGTTTTGTGCAGGTTTTGGATGAAATGGGTGAGAAATAGGGCTTGGAAAATAGTCTTAATTTGTCCACACGGGTATGTGACTCCTATAAGTAAGAAAAATTTTAGAAGTTTGCGAAAAATTTTCTTGAGATCCAGATTAGTCTCGAATCAATTCTAATGCATGTTTTGGGCCTCGAAGGTCCATTTAAGGGACGTTATGACTAATCTCAGGAAATGAATAGTGTTTGATTATTTGAAAATGTTCTATGAACTCTGGTAATACCTCGTGACCTTGTTCCGGCGACGGATACAGGTTAAGGGTGTTACACTCTAAATCTCTTATTTCATTTTTCTTAAGTTCTTTGTTTTAAAATTTTAAAAAACAAATTCATCCTCTCTTGGTGTAAATTGATCATAACAATTGGTATTAGAACTAGATTTCTAAAGACAGTGTAATACCCCTAACCCGTCTCCATCATCGGATTAGGGTTACGGAGCATTACCGAACAAATCAGAACATTTAACTTAAAAACAAAAAATTATTAAGCAATTTAATATCAGTATCTAACAACTCAATATAGCCATAGTAAAAATACATTATCGGGCCTTAAATCAAACTTATGGATCCCTAAAAACAATTTGGAAACAACCTGGGATCAAATCGAAACAAAACAGAAAATTTTAGAAAAACATGAAAATTTGGGAAATAGGGGTCACACAGCTGTGTGACATAGCCCAGACCGTGTGGACATTTGAAGTATAGACACATGGTCTTGTTCCAACCCGTGTGTCTACCCATGTGAGTATTCGAAATAGGGTCACAAGGCCATGTCGCAGGCCTTGTGCCAGACCGTGCTACAAACTGACTTGAGACACACGGTCATATTACAGGCAGTGTGAATCTTGCACCTAAAACAATAAAGACACACGGCCGTGTAGGGTGACCATATGTGGCACATGACCGTGTGACAACCCATGTACCAGGTGATCGCTGGAATCAGAGTCTTAAAATTTATAAAGAGAATGATCGAACCTGCAAACTAACTCTGACAACGATTAAAGGCAAGTGTACCTATCGAACAGTAGTATAGCTTAGGCAAGACCGAATTGTCGAACCCAAAAGAACTAAAAGTACTAATACTAACCTTCTTTTTATTATCTAGCCTAAAATAAGTGAAGTTGTTTAGACTTAACTACTACTAAGCTAAAGACGCAAAGACAAAAAGAATGAATTGGGAAATAACTTGAGGGAAGACTCAGTTGATTTAAGACGATACCCTCAGGAAGAATCCACCTAGACTTCACTTGTTATCTAACACTGAACCATACGATTTATTCCCTTGACTTGATCCGTAGGACTCCCTAATGTATATTAAACCCTCTCTCGAGGCGAATAACGTCTAACCCTAGATTGATTAACGAAAATCTCTTTCTCACTTAATAACCCCCTAGAATAGCAGTAAATCGATCTATGGATTCCCATATTAGGTTTCACCCTAATCCGGCAAAATCTCGTCACCCTATCTCTAGGCGCGCGAATGACTCCGCTTTAATTATGCTAGATCTATTCTTAAGCAGGGACTTTTGCTCCTCCACCTAAGAACATCTGACTTGAGTCAATATCCCTGAAATATTAACACAAGAATTAAGCCCACATAATTAAGAATAAATCAAGTATTTATCTTATAGTTCAGAAAACAATAACAAGATTCATATAGGTTTCATCCCCTTCATGTATCTGAAGGGTTTAGTTCATAACAAATAAAGAAAACATCTCAGAAGAAAAGATAAAACAAAACATAAGAAATCCCTAAAACTCTCTGAAGGAATTGAAGGAGAGATCCGCCGTCTTGAGTAGAATTCCGGCTTCTAGAGATGGATCAACTGGCTATCTTCGAGTGATTCCTACAACTCTGACCTTTTCGGCTTGGCTCCTTGGCCTAGCTAACCGCCCTCTTTTTAGGTAACACTTAGGGGGTTTATATAGGCTCTTGGAATGTGTTTCTTCGCCCCAAAGTATCCAAATCTGAATGAAATTATTCATTGCTACGACAGGGACACGGCCATGTCACACGCCTGTGTGACTAGTCTTCAAGCCGTGTTCGGACTTCTTTAATGAGGCACGGCCATGTGACTCGGGGGTAAGGTCGTGTTCTAGATGATCAATGTGGCACGGCCGTGTGGGCTTAAGTACAGGCCGTGTGGATTTCATGATATGGCCTATTTACTCCGTTTTAGACCCGTTTTGTGTTCTTTTCGTCCTCGGGTGCTTTCCTGGGTATAAGACATGTAAAGAAAGGATTAAGAGCACCTTTTTATATCAATCGAGGCTTAAATTATCCAAAAGCATACTAAATGTGGGATTAAAATATGTTTCTTTTACGGTTTATCACTAGGCCGTGTGTAGCAAAAGTTTCCCCTAAAACAAGCCATTTCAAAACCAAAACTTGCACACCAAGACACACCAATTCTATCAACATTCACATGACCAAACACACTTCAAACACATTAAAAACATACCAATTCAATTATCCTACAAGTTCTAACCAATATACCATTCAAAAGCACTACAATTCATACACCAAAATCATTCAAAAACAAAATTACAATACCAACTTCAATCATATAACACGGATACTAAAAGACCATTCCATCTCAATTTATACCACCACAACTTACCATTTAGATAGAAATAACCAAAATGACCACATCAATAAGTTTAACCATATACAAGCCAAACCAAAGCCATATATACAACTAAGCACAAGTAAGGCCAAAACATACCATATGTTCAAACTAATCCAAAAAACCAATTACATCAAAGTCCTATACATGTAATTTATAACCATTTGACAAAACATCCAAAAACTATCAAAATGGATGACGGATAGTGTAATAGAGCTCCGGCAAGATTCCAACCGGACAAGCTTTCCGAAGATCTACAAGACAGAGAAAAGAAAACAACTATGTAAGCAAACGTTGCTTAGTAAGCTCGTATAAGAGAAACTCAAACTTACCAAATAAACAATTTCATGATTAACCATTCAAGCATTGTTGAATCTCTATATGCACATTTATTCCTAAACACACCATTTCACAAGTTAGAAACTAAATACATGTATAAGAACATATAATTCATAATATGTGACATGTCATGCACAAGATCTCAATATATAAATCAAAAATCTTTCTTTTTAATTCAAAAGTACATAACCATTTCAAATCACATACAAACCTTTATTAAATGGATCATTCCATGGTTCCCTTTTCAACACATCATTTTCATTTGTCATCCTTTTCGAATAACATCCTTTTCAACCTTTTCATTTGATATCCTTTTCGGATACATACTTTTCATTATTTCCATGTGTTATCCCTTTCGAATAACTTCCTTTTCAACCTTTTCAAGGATTCGAAATACCAAATATAATGCCATGGTCTCTTTCAACCGTGATCTTTTCCTTTTTGAGTATAATACCATAAGGTATTTCAATTATGGTCCTTTTCTTTTATCAAACCAAAACAATCTTAATCATCAATACATAAATACATATAAGAAAACTACAATTAATCTTATAAATTCAAATGTAATATTTTAAAATGAAATACGAACTTACCTCGACAAAAATGATTGTAAAAATGAAACCATTGACTATTCCAACACTTTAGCTTTTCCTCAGTTTAGGTCTGGTTTATTCGTTTCTTGATATGCAAGATAGGAGCTTGGCTGAATACTCTAAGCTCTACTCTAATGGTGTTTTTGGTTTTGAAGAGCTAATGAAGAAGAAGATATCATTTTTTTACTTTTTTTTTTTATTTAACTTATCATTTAATTATTAGATTACCAAATTAACCTTTAAAATCTATTAAAATTACACTAAGACCTACTCATAATGTAACGCCCCAACCCGAATCCGTCACCGAAATAGAGTTACGGAGCATTACCGGAGTTACAAATTTATTTATCAGACATTATATTTCATCTAGCATTCATATTTGGGACCAATCAAAATCAAACATATTATCCCTTAAATATATTTATTTTTCTCGACATGTCTTACTTGAATTTATTACTCATCTCAACATACTTAATTTCCTTGTATCAACGTATCAAAGATAATCACATATTTACATGTCATGATAAATATCATTCTCTTGTCGTTTCTTCCTAAACATAAGTCAGTTAAATCATAATATCAATATTTCATGTACCATCAACTCGTATTTCTTATATCACATAATTAGTAAATTAAACACATAATAATGATAAAGTTTGAATTATAGTGATACAAATCCGGGTCCATCAATTCATATTCATGTGCGCACATTTCCATTTCAGAGATCCATCGAATTTTTCTTTCATTCAATTGGGATTTATTTTCCATTTTCGTCAAGAATATCAATACTTCATCAATTATCATACAATAAACATCCAAATCATATTCACATCAATAAAAATATATTTCAAGCATTTAAGAATATAATTCAAGTTACATGAACTTACTTCGTTGCTTGTTCGTGTTTATAATTTCACTAATCCGATGTCTTTTATTTTTACACGTTCAAGTATCATATTTGAGTCATCTGGATCTTTATAAATTTGATCATCATTTTCATTCATTTCATATTCTGATACATTCAATTAATGCTCTAGGAAAAATTATCATTTTGCCCCTAAGTTTTTAATTAATGATGATTTCATCCTTAGGCTCAGAAAAATAAAATTCTCATAATTTAATCCTTGTTTCAAGCCTAATTATTCTCATATATATTGATAACAGCCTATGAATTCTATGAAATATCAGAATTTTCCACAATTTCAACACTTTTCAATTTAATCCCTAAAACATGTGTTCACGCGATCTTGATCTAAATTAATAATTACATTCAATCTTGTAACTTAAATAATAAAACAATCTATTTCATGCAATTTTGTCATTTCTAAAATTTTTACAAAATTTCCCATAAAGTTTTACTTCTATTCAATTTAGTCCCTGAGCCTAAAACATGCAAATTAGCCATGTTAGCCAAATATTTATATATATTTTCCTCCTCCTTCTCTCCATTCCACATCCTTAGTTTATATTACATGCTTATAAGTAACATTATCTATAATTTCACTATTTACTTTAAATTTATTCAAAGTTGTCTATTTGAGTCATATTCACTAAATTATTTATATCTTGAGCTACAGAATTCCAATTTAAGTTTTTCTTGATTTTTTAGAAACTAGACTCACATATATTATTACCATAAAATTTTTAGAATTTTTGGTTTACCCAATAAGTACAGTTTATTCTTTAAAGTCACCCCTATTCTGCTGTCTGACAATTCCGACCCTTCTTCACTAAAAATTAATTATCTCCTCATAAGGAATCCAGATGATGTTCCCATTTGTTTCTCTTGAAAATAGACTCATTCAGGATTTTAAAAATATAAATTTAAGCCCCTAATTATTTTTTTCTAATTTTTGATGATTTTCCAAAGTCAGAACAAGGAAACCCGAAATAATTTTGACATTGTCTAACAAAACCTATTATATCTCATGATTTACAATTCCATTACTTACACCATTTCTTCTTTAAGAAAATAGACTATATAAGATTTAATTAAATATTTTATTCATCCTCTAATTCAATTTCTACACACACATACACATATCACAAAATCATTGTTTTCAACACCATTGAAAATGGGCTATTACAAACAATATTACAATCAAGAGAATAGATCTTTAATAAGCTTAATATGGAAGCCACAAATTAATATATTTGTCTTATGTCTCTAAATTTTGAGGGATTACAAAATTTATGAGAGTGCCAAAAAGATATAAAGAAGTACTAAAAAGTACTAAAAAGTACTAAAAATTATAAGGGAGTACCTAAAAACTATTAGGGAGTACCCAAAAAAAAATGATGGAATACCAAAAATTACAAAGGAATACCAAAAAAATATATGAAAAAGTATAAAAAAGTATAAGGAAGTACAAAAAAAAAATACAAGGGAATATAAAAAAATACGATGAAGTACAAAATGTTATGATGAACTAAAAAATATTGGTTCGTATTAAAAAAGTTTGCTTTATTAATTTAATTTTAAATATTTTTATATTTATTAATGTATATAACAAAATTTATTAGAATGCAGAAATAATATATTTTTTTACTACCAAAAATTGATTTCTCATGCGAAAACTTAATTGGGAGAACCAACAAATTAAGAGGGAGTACAAAAACTATAAGAGAATATAAAAAAAAAATTATTAAATATTTTATTGGTAACTTATAGCCTACTAAATTAGTTAAAGCTTAGGGTGTGTTTGATAAATTAAAAATTTAAGCGCTGAAAAATTAAACATTAATTTTTTAATACTGAATTTGATATCCACTGAATTCACATTAGAAAATCGTTTAGTAAATTAGAAAATATAAGTACTTTATATAATTATGTTGTTGATAAAAGTAAATATTAATTTTTTAAAAATTTATTTATTTCTTAATTTTAATCTTATAAATATAATATTTTGTTTAGATAGTTTTGGATAAATATAAATATATTAATTTGAATATCTCTAATTTAAAAAAATTGACAATTTATTTCAATATTTTAATAAAATAAAATCAACTTAATATTTTTTAGCTTACGTGATAAGTAGCTTATCTTATTCAACATTTTTTTTTTGAAAATTTTATATTAAGTAAAAATTTAAAATAATTATCAAACACATTTAAAATATTAAAGGTTAAAATTTTCCATTTTCAATGGTTTATCGAACACACTGTTGGATAAAAGTACTAAAGAAGCCCTTATACTTAGGGGTGGATTGCATTTTGGTCCCGTTACTGAAAAAAGGGCAAATTAGGCCTTATACATTTCGAAACGTATAAATTGGCCCATTTGTTAAATTTTTTCTATTAAATGATGACGTGTAACGTTAAATCAATACCGAAAATTATTTTTTATGGGTAAAATATAAAAATTGTCACTCAACTATTAATTTTTTTATTTAGTCACTAAACTTTTTGAAATTAAATATTTTAGTCACCCTAAGTAGATGTGAGCTTTTTTATTGGTCTAGTAACAAAATCAGCCCTCTAATTTTTACACATTCTATCAATTTAATTCTAAATATAAAAAATTCAATAAATTTAGCCCTCATTGCTTACAAAATTTTTCATTTATTTATAAATCTAAAAAAAAAATCAATAAATTTGGCTCTCAACATTTACAAAATCTATCAATTTAGTCCTAACTCTTAAAAAAAAAACATTTTTAGCCCTTTATAACTCATCGACTAACCTATGTGAGATATTAAAAAAAAAGTATTATTTTTCAAGTCACTTGTAACAATTTCTTTTACTATAATTTAGGCTTTATAGTAGACCAAACCAATTGATTTAGAACTTATCCAAAATAATTGGTTGCATTACTACCTGAACATATAACGCTTTTAATGCTTTTATTTTCTTTTGGAATCTTAATTTTTTTTGTGTGTTTTATCCTAACTTTTAAAGTTCTTTTGTAAGTGACTTGAAAGAGGATAGGTTTTTTTTTTTATTTTAATATCTTACATGAGTTAGTCAATGGATTATAAAGAGCTAGATGTGTTTTTTTAATATTTTTAAATTTTTAGAGTTGGGACTAAATTGACATATTTTGTAAATGTTTAGTGTCAAATTTATTGAGTTTTTTAGAATTAGAACTAAAATGAACACTTTTGTCAACATTGAGAGTTAAAATTGTTGAAATTTTTTATATTTAAAATTAAATTGACAAAATGTATAAACATTATAGGGCTAATTTTGTTACTAGACCAATAAAAAAAGGCTACATAAGCTCAAAGTGACTAAAATATTTGATTCCGAAAAGTTTAGTGACTAAATAAAAAAATTAATAGTTGAATGACCAAAATAGAATGAAAGCATAGTTGGGTTTTAACAGAAAAAATTTAACAAAGGGGCTAATTTGCATATTTCAATTGAAATGTATAAAGGTTAATTTATTTATTTTTTAAGTAAAGGGACCGAACTACAATCTACCCCTAAATACAGGGGCTTCTTTGGTACTTTTACCTAAAAGCTTACCATAAACACTATTTAGTAGCAAAACTCGGAGGTTGTTGGCAAAACATCCCATTTAACTATTTTATAAAATTAAATCGTTAATTAATTAATCTATTTATTATTGCATATAATTGTCGTTAGTGTTGAGCCCAAAGTTTTCTGTTTGTTGCCTCGTGAGTTGTGACCACATAAATGAAGTTTACCTACTTGCCCTTATAACCACTGAAATTATGAGTTCTGTTTTCTTTTTTATTCTTAAATTTTGAGCTTATTATTTAACATATCTCTAATTATACTAAATTCCTTTTTTAATTAAATCAAATAATTGTCTTTTTACGCACAGCTGATAAAAATTTAATTTAATTTTTTTAAAATTATAAGAATAATAAAATTATATTTTTACTATAATAACAATATGCAATTTATTCCGGTCTCCCAGAAAAAATTTCTACTGTTTTACGTGCTTGCTTGTAATTCACGCAATAATTGAATTTTCTTTTTCTTTCTTCTAATTTAGTCCCAACTATTCCAAATATTTTGGGAAAGAAAATAAATCTAACTAACAGCCTCTTATCAACCGTCAACCAAGGACACACTTCGGCAGCATTGATCTCCTGTGGGTGGACTCACTTTATTTACCTATTTCCCACCTGTAATTTCTTGACATGATCGCGTCCACTTTTGTCTTTTTGAATTTTTTTTACCTTGGGTAAACTACACTATTAGTCACTAAATAATAGGTAATTTTCATTTTGGTCACTTAATTAAAAAAATTACAATTTGGACATTATACTATTTAAAAGTTTTCATTTAAGTCACTAGACTGTTAAACTTGATGTTATATGGTTTTTTTTCTGTTCACATTATTTGTGCCAATTGAAAATTTTCCTTCCCCTTCTTTTCTACATTTAATTTTTTTTTCATGAAAATAACTTTAGACGTCATAAATATGCGAACCAAAATTCAAATAATTTTTTTTTTAAATCTCAAACACGTGGTTGTCAGATCAACTTGGATCTAAAGTATATTTTTCTACGGGTATTGACTCACTGTATCAATTTATCGAATCATCGCTTGGAGCTCGTAGCGGAATTTTTTAAAAAAAATTAATAGCCTAAACTTTTGAATAGTTTTGCGACCAAATTGTAACCTTTTTTAGTTGAGTGATTAAAACGAAAATTTACTCTTAATTAAGTGCCTAAGGATGTGGTTTACCTTTTTTCTCTTTGAATATCTTTCGATTCTACGTGGCAGAACTTTATCGGTCACGTGGCAGGTAGTAGGATTATAGAAAAACAAGGTGTTGGCATAGCATAGAATTCCCATAGCACCTAACAGTCTTCCCTCCAACTGCATCTTTAAAATGTAAGGACTATCAATCCACTTGTGCATCACTAAACTTGAACCCTTTAAACATCAGTTTCATCAATAACCCTTCATTTCAATCTCTCCAAAAAAACCCTTTTTTTGTTTTGTTTTGTTTGAATGTAAATTTCATCTATAGACCTTCACATATGTCCACCATTGAAATTGAAACTATGTCCCATATTTCAACACTCCAAAGTTCATCAGATTTTCTTAGTACAACCACCATAATTGCACTTACCATCTTCTTTTCACTCCTTTGTGCTTGTATCATCATAGGTCACCTACTTGAAGAGAACCGGTGGGCTAATGAATCGATTACAGCACTTCTTTTGGTATGTTAACTTGTCTTTCTGACCTTATATTTGTTTTTGGGGTAAGAATTGTTAATTGTGATTGAGGCCTGGATACAGGGATTGTGTGCTGGAGCTGTGGTGTTGTTGGCGAGTAAAGGCAATAGTTCAAAGATTCTAGTGTTCAGTGAGGACTTGTTCTTCCTTTATTTGCTTCCTCCAATCATTTTCAATGCCGGGTACGGTTTACTCTGATCATTTCTAGGTGAATTTGATTAGGTAAAGATAAAATTTGGTAATTGAACATGGAAATCTGACTGCAGATTCCAAGTCAAGAAAAAGCAGTTCTTCAAGAATTTCACAATAATTTTGATGTTTGGAATATTTGGTACAGTGATTTCATTCTGCCTCATATCAGTAGGTAAGACCTTCTATTCCCTTTACTATTTACCAGGGAAATTTGATTGTTAATCCTGGAATTCACCTTAGTTATTATATATGCATATAAATAGCTTGAACAAAGTCCTAACTTGGTTAACATTTGCTGCAAATATTGCAGGTGCCTTTTTGCTGTTCAACAGAATTGGTGTGACATCTTTGAATACTCAAGATTACTTAGGTGATATAACGATTCCCGGTTCATAGTTTTACATGCTGCCTGCATTTTTGATTGTCCAGAACTCACACTTTCAGTTCCTCTTGCAGCTGTTGGTGCCATATTGTCAGCAACTGATACTGTGTGTACATTGCAGGTATATTTGATAAAATTTCTACTGTTTTGGTATAAAGATAAATTTGTTATGTCACTAATATGCATGAGTTGGTCCTTATGTTGAAAAGGTTCTCAGTCAAGATGAAACACCCTTCCTTTACAGTGTTATATTTGGGGAAGGAGTGGTGAACGATGCTACTTCTATCGTGCTTTTCAATGCAGTTCAATCACTCGATTTCAACAATATCGATGCCATGATATCCTTGAAACTGTTGGGGACCTTTCTTTACCTCTTCTTCACCAGTACCATTCTTGGTGTAGTAGTAAGTCGTAACATTTGGCTGCTTCAATTACTGAAAGATTTTTCAATGAATATGCTTTCACTTCCTTTATTTCTTCCGTTACTATATAAGGCTTTAAGCAGTATCCATATCAGCCTCACAGTTTTGGTCTTGTTTCATCTAAATTTGAAGTTACTTTGAGGACTTAATAAGGCTTTCAATAAAGACTAAATTTACTCACTGCAGTTTTTTTTTTTTTTCCCTCAGGCGGGTCTTTTAAGTGCTTTTATCATAAAAACACTTTACTTTGGAAGGTACATATGCCTTATTTCCGCCATTTATGCATTTCTTACTAATATTTCTTCCAATAGTTCACGAGCAGTTATATAATCCTTTGTTCTCTTAAAATTACAGGCATTCGACAGACCGGGAAGTTGCACTCATGATGATCATGGCTTATTTGTCATATATGTTGGCTGAGGTGCAATTTTCGTCTTCCTTCTTTCCATTATAATAAGTCTGGGATACAGGTTTGAAACTAACATATGAGACGCTTATCTTTGAAAATCACGAGTTTATGCTTGTATTTTTTTCTTGCAGCTACTGAATCTCAGTGGGATTTTGACAATTTTCTTCTGTGGCATTGTCATGTCACATTACACATGGCATAATGTTACTCAAAGCTCAAGGATAACAACAAAGTAAAAACATTCCTTTGTCTTCAATGAATCTTCAAGAACCAATACATGACATGTTTAATCCTCATTCTTTGCACCGGTTGATATTCAGGCATGCATTTGCAACAATGTCATTCATTGCAGAAACATTTATATTCCTATATGTTGGCATGGATGCCTTGGACATTGACAAATGGAAAGCCAGCAGTGCAAGGTTTTTTTTCCCTCTCTTTTCTGATGTACTTTTCCAGAAAATGAGGCGGTTGTCACTCAACTAATATAACTCCAATATGCAAATTGGTTGATTGAGCAAGCGGCTATAATTTCATATGATTCTAACTTGGATCACATTCTGGATTCAGTGCAGGAACTTTTATTGCTGTCAGCTCAACACTGTTTGCATTGGTGTTAGTTGGAAGGGCAGCATTTGTGTACCCTCTAGCAAACTTCATCAATTGTATTCGTAAACGAGACGGTTCAAATATCGCGTTTCGAAAACAGGTAATATACTTAGCAACCGTCCAAGCATTTAGCTATTGTCAAACAGTTTCCGATCCGAACTTTTCTCTAACTCCTTCAATTCTCAGTTTATAATGTGGTGGGCAGGCCTCATGAGAGGTGCTGTTACTATTGCACTGTCTTATAACCAGGTACATGCTCATATTCCTAATTTTGGTTTAATAACTTAATTTTCTTGTTTCTTTATTGAGATTAAGATCAAGTATGCTCAAATGCAGTTTTCAAATTCCGATGATAAAGATACCAAAGATTCAGCATTGATGATCACCTCCACCATTATTGTAGTCCTGTTTAGTACAGTGGTAAGCTAATTAGTTCATAACTTAATGATTTGACTTTGTGCAATATACTGAACTTGCCATGTCAGAAACATTGATGTAATAATGTTGTTGTGGAACAGGTTTTTGGTTCCATAACCAAACCATTGATAGAAACAGTGCTACTAAGACATGCAAAACCAAATGTTTCAGATGCTACTGATATCCCCAGCCTCGATGACTTGAGAATTATGTTCATTGAAAATGGCGAACCAAGTGACATGGGAGAGAACCAACAAGCCGCAGCAGGCCCTAGGAGGAGTAGTTTGAGGTTGCTTTTGACCCATCCAACTTGGACAGTTCATTACTTATGGAGAAAATTTGATGATAGATTCATGAGACCAGTTTTTGGAGGAAGAGGGTTTGTTCCTTTTGTGCCTGGTTCACCCACTGGTGCCTCTGATGAAGCTTCAAGAACTTGAAGAACAATCACATCTATGTTACTCTTGACTCTTTATAGGTATGAAGATATGACCTTCTAGAGATCCTCCTAATACAAGAAGAAAATACAGAAAATTGAGCATATTCATATGTGAAGATACACCAGAGTCCCAGTAACATAGCTATGTAGGTATTAAAAGTTATTTATTTATTTATTTTATTTTTTGGTTTGTTGATGATGCTATAGTAAGTGTTTTTCCTATCCCACAATCAAATATTATGTTTTTTTTTTTTTTTTGTAAAATAGTGCCAGTGTAGTTACGAAAGTATCAGCGTACAAGTTTTGTTCAATTCTAAGAATAAATAATTATCTTCTGAAAGTCGTGCTATCCTCTTATGCTTTGCACACAAGCAATAGCCAATAAAGGTATCATAGACAAAGACTTGCTATTAAGAAAAGGTAAAGCATTTCTCCCAAGTAACATACATTTCCTTGCTTCCAAGTAAAGCATTGCTGATATGAGTTAAAACGTTCCCTTTTATTCCCATTGGCAGATCAAATTTATAAAACAACCCTATACCCTTTTTTGAACCATATCCCACAAAAATGGATCAAATCTTTCTCGGCCTTTGCCACAGGTTGTACAATTTCATCACGAAATATCTAGCAACATATGCCATGAGAAGTGTAACATTAGGCGATGTTTCTCATCAGGCTTCAGCTCAGTTACCTTCTCCAGGTGCTGAATCAGCTATATCGAGCTCCATGACCGACCAAGCAACGCACCCCGTGGCTGAAGCAACACCAGTTGAAGACCCAAGTTTGCAGGCCAAAGTAGAGCCAGAACCAATGTATAATCATAGTGAAAGTGGAATTCCTTCTGCAACATCTAATGAAGAGAAAAATGAGGATGTTATTGAAGCAGCAACGTCTGAAGCTCGACCTCCAAAGAAAATGGTTAGCATAAATGATACAGTAGAGGAGATGACTGCAAATGCAAGCAAGAAGAAAAGTAAGAAGAAAATAAGAGCAGAAAAAATGGGTTCATTTGACCAAGAAATAGAGGAACCAAAACCTTTGAAATCAATTCTAAAAGTAGGGTCTAAGATAGATTATGAGAGCAATAGTTTGGGGTCTACCTGAATTTACCTTGCTGGTAATGTTCTTTGTAATGGTTCTTGATTTGTGAATATCATATCATATCAATTTGTGAACTTAGATGAATTATTGCAGTTCTGATTCTCCATGCCAAAAGCAAATTGAGAGAACTCAACACTGTTTAATTTAACCGTGAGAACACATGAATATCATATCAATGCATTATCCTTTTATCTTCAAACAAATCCTTTATTATAAAAATATTTAAATGCTGAATAAAGTTTGTTTTTTAAGTTAATTTATTAAATTTTCATCAATGATGATCTTGCTACATACAGTTGCTGGTTAAATACTTATTTTATTATTATAAATGAATTAAAAACAAATAAACAAAGGGCATTTGTTACATCCATCTACATGAATGAACTTTCCAATGAGGGTATCATATGGCAAAACTTTTGCACCCTAAGAATCACTTTCCAAACCAATTTTTTTGGGGAATGAATATCAACTTCTTTCAACATCATCTTCTGAGTCTGATTCATAGTCAAAAAATGACCTAAGATACCAAGTACAATGATCATTCCAGTCAGCTTTGTTACCATCGATTCGCCATTTCTGGTCTTTTATCATTTCAGGAGAGAGTCCCCATTCCAGCAATTCTTCATCCGAATGATTTATTGCTAAGCTATATTCACCGCCATGTCCCAACTCCATAACTCGAATCTCACAATTCCCGAGATTATTTAAGCGCTCGAATTGTTCAACCGTCCATTTGAACCACTTCATTAGGAACACCCGTGAGGCTAGACCGTGTGAGATTATTATGAGATTCAAGTCCTGAGAAGAATCGCTATGAAGCCTATTCAAGTCTATGTCTCTCCAGAGAGATTCAAGAAAACCTGCAAGTATCAACGATTTATCTTCGATTTAGCATCCACTGATCCAAACTACATATCAATAGCATTTAATTATTTGGATTCATTCTCTAAGATTAAAGAACAAAGTAAGATTATATATCAAACCACAGATTTGAGATCTCTTTCCAACACCACTTGAAAGGATAGAATCATATCTAGCTCAATCCTACTTGTAACTTGAAGACTTTCAAAACCAGTGAACAATGAGCATGCACAATTATGGTTAACTCGCTCAAAAATGGATGACATGGCAAATCAAGCACTCAAAAATCATTTTAGCGAATAATTCCCGAGAAGTTGCTCTCGATACTCATCCGCAGCTATCATAAGAAGAATTAAAACCACTCATCAAGTAAAATTATCTAATATTTTTGCATGTCCTGCTACCAGACTATTACCCAAATAGAAACATTTCGGGGATAAAACAACTTTCCGAAGCTATTTCCCAGCATTTCAAAGACATCATTTTGTTGCAGAGTTAAAAATATACACATATCAAAGAGATCTATGCTCATACATAGTTAAGGAAGCAATGAAAGACATGCTTGTATAAACAGCTTAACAGTCCCTTAATATTACTTCTCTTTTACCATTAACACAACAGAACCCAATTTTCATTTAGAAGTTCATAGCTATCAGAGTTGCAAAGCAAGCCATTGCCAATTAGTACCATTTCCAGAAGCATTTCTTTCCAACAATAACAAGAAGAAAATATAGATTGATTTTAACAGTCTCTTAATATTTTTGTTTTTCTTATTGCTTTCACAATCAGTGAGGAATACTAAACTACTTTAAATTAACACTTGCACTTTCTTTTTCCTATTTCTTAAACGACCATGAACTGATATAAAAAAACCATTCGATTCTCCATCCACAAATGACCATTTTTCTTCATAGAAGCTTAATGCCCTAAGCAAAATTTACAAAAAAAAAAAAAAAAAAAAAAACTCCAGAATGAAGAAGAACTTACTTGAAACACGATCAAAAACATCAGCGGCGGATTCACCTTCAGGGAACCTATAAAAAAACCTCCCAAACCTTTCCCTCGTCTCCTTGATAATTTTCATCCTTTCCTCAACCTGGAAATTCCCAAAGTCCTGTTCTCTAATCCTACACTCTTCCCTTACGCCAATCACCCTTTTCTTTGAAAACGATTTCCCGATCTCCCATAACGTGGATCGGGTCCGCTCGTAGGGAGAGACATAGAAGTAGACCCGCCAATCGGGGCAAGGCCCATGGCTGGAAACAAGGTCCCGAAGGTGGGAACCAGCCAAGCGGGCTTGGGCACGGCCTTCTTCGGTCAAGGAGATCTTGTAGTCGGGGGTTGTGGAGTAGGCCGAGGTGTCTAAATTGCCTTCGGACTCACCATGCCGGACTAGGATTATACGTTTGGGTAACAGCCTGGTTTTGCAGGATTGGTGGTTGTTTTTATGGTTGTTCTCTTCCATTCTTGTCTTCAATGAGGGGAAATAAATGGGTTATTGTATTGAAAATGGAAATGTAGGATGTTGAATTTCTGCAGTTTGAAAGATTTGATTTTTCTCCTATCTATAAAGCTTTGCTTGGTAGCTTGTTGAAGGGTTTCTTTTAATTTATTCAGGCATTGTTTACATTATTCAATGGGATAAGAGTCCATTTGTCTTTCTTGCGTTTTCTTTCAGAACTTTCAACGGTCTTAATTTCTGCTTTTATATTTTTTGAGTATTTGATTTTTGGATTCTTTCATATTCAACTCATTTTATCAACATTCTCTCTTTTTCTGGGTTATTCATTTTATAATTAATTATAGGGTAAACTATTAAAATAGTCACTTTTATTTTCTCTAAGTTATATTTTAGTCACTTATGTTTGAAATGTTACATTTTAGTCACTTACGTTAATGTGTTATAATTTTTTAGTCACTAAGCTGTTAATGATCATTAGCGGTGAAACGGTAAGCTGATGTGGCATGTTAAATCATCATTTCAAACAAAAATTTTAGGTTAATTATAGAATTGGTCCCCATATTTTCTCATTTTGAGCAATTTCAATTTTTTCTTTTATATTCTTTTAACTTTTTGTTTTTTTCTTTATTTTTCATTCTCTTCTACTTCTCCTCTATTTTCCTTCTTTCTCCATCTCTTTTAATGTAAAAGAAAAAAAATTAAATTGCTCAAAATGAAAAAAATATAGAGACCAATTGTATAATTTAACCTAAAATTTTCGTTTAAAATGATAATTTATAGTGCCAAATCATCTTACTGTTACACCATTAACGATAATTAATGCTCAGTGACTAAAATGTTACAACACGATAACGTAAGTGACTATAACATAATATTTCTAACATAAGTGACTAAAATATAATCTAAGATAAATAAAAGTGTCTATTTTGATAATTTACCCTTAATTATATAATTATAGTGGGGATTCATTTTTAGGATGAAATAAGTCAAAAATGACGGTGGGGGTTCATTTTTAGGATAAAATAGAACACGGTGAGGTTAGGTGGCGACAACTGTGTCAAAGGAAATGCATTATCGGGTTTGGGTGCGGGTGCAGGTTTGGGTGCGGGATACTATAATGTTTAAAATGTCAAAGCTGTTGTTCATCCTTTTTGACCATCGATGGCTGTCTGCGCCAATTTTCACACAGGATGAGAATCTTGTTGGTTCAACCATGGTTTACATGTTTTATTTTCGTTTTCTTTTTATCATTTAAAAGAATTTGTTTTACCCATAAAAAAATATTCAAGAAATTAGACCTAATCATAAATCGTGTCACTCATTCAGATTCGAAGGTTCATTCAAAAAGTGAAAAGGTTTGTATAAAAAATAGGTTCGAGAAATAGAATTAGACAAAGAACAAGACCTGTTTTTTAATAGGGTCAGGCCTCGAGTAGGAGTTTTTTGCTCGGGCCTGATCTATTTTGACCTAACCCAAATAAGATGTTTTGTTGTCATTTTGCTGATGTTTCGCTATTATATTGTTACTATTTTATTATTATTATTTGGGTATTGTGTAACTATTGTTTTATGTTTAATTTTGCTACTATTTTAGATATATTTGTTTGCTAAGTTGCAATTATTTCAAAAAAAATTAAAATATATTTTCAATTTGTTGGAAAATATTTATTTTAATTTTTTTGTGTATTTGATATATTATATTTTTTAAATTTATTTTCATAAAAAAAATAATCTAAAAGGTTAATACGGGTTAGCCAGGTCAGACTCGAGTTTAGCCTTTTTAATTTGAGTCGAGTTTAAGTAGAATTTTAAACCCATTTTTCAAACTAAGCCAAGCTCAAACCTAAAATTTTGCATCAATTCGACTCAACCTATAATCAGGTTTATTAACAACTAGTATCTTAAAATGGGTTTAAGTGATGGCTTGTTGTTTGGGCTAAATAAATAGCCTACATGAAAAAAAAATTTGGTACCTTATGTTACAAGACCTCAGGGTGATAATCAGCTTGAGGAGCTGGACACTAGTAAGCATTTTATCCATCTCGTTTTAAAATAGATGTCAATAATGGCAATAGAATAATCGCAAAAGAAAGAAAAATAAGAATACACAGATTTTACGTGGAAATTCTTTCGGGAAAAAACCACGGGCAGCAGAGAAGAAATTCACTAATGTTGAAAAACGAATGATCCAATAGGAGTTTTAACTACATTTATTTAAAGGTTGAAAAACCTTATTCTAATCAATGTCAAATAGAAGAAGTGTAGTTCTATACTGATTATACTTGCGCAGCATGGTCCATACCACAAGGGTCGGATTCTACACAGATCCTTTTGTTTTATCACTATATTTCTTTAATAATTATTTGGGTCATACAACTTTATCAATCTCTACATTGACACGAATTCTCAATGAATAAGTTCTTCACCTGTAACACCCCTAACCTGATTCCGTCACCGGATTAGGGTTACGGGCATTTCGATGACTCGCACAAATACTAAGTACCCTTTAAGAACAGCTTTAATGATAATTGCATACCATTTTTTTTTATAAGTATGTACATGTTTTATCCAATGTAAAAATCATGCATAATTAAACTCACTTCAATTCAATGCTTATATAAATAAAGTACACATCGTATGATTAAATCTAAATATTAGCAGAATTTATACGTACACAAACATTTTATCATTTAATTCCTTTGTAATTATTATCATGCATTCAAACACATGTATTAGGCCGAATACCCATCTAGATATATATATCTATATATATATATATTTACTTGCCATAGATGACTTCCTTACAAAGATACATAAATCCCATTTCAATCTTTATATGACATGCACAGAATTCGACATGTATAAAAACTATTTTAACTAACTTTGATATATGGCTCACCATTACCCAAAAACAATCAACTTACAACATCCATTTAATATACTACCCACATTAAAATATATAGCCTAGACAGATTATGCATACTAAACACATTTCATATGACCATGAAAGCGTATTGCTCAAAGCCGAATCTATAATACACGTGTACTTATGCACAACTGTATCATTTTAAGCAGAACAATTCAAGTTAACCATAATCCTAAAAATTTTGTCATATCCGAATATTCACAACAAAAGAAAATATATAATAGCTCTTTAATGTGCCACTTTTAATATATCCATGCACAAGAAGCATTTTACCTCATCTATACCTAGATACAACCCAGAATAGTATAATTGGAATATAAGCCATTAATCCTCAAATACATTTTTAAGATAAATAGGTTACCTACAAGACCTAATCATCTTAATGTCTTCACTATTCAAATAGACCAAAATCAACCAATTCACATGGTAACATAACATTCATTATCACACAAACTTACCTTTTTAAAACCAAGCAACCTTCAATCCAAACTTCATGGATATTCATATATATATATATATATATATATATGTATAAATTGACTTAACATATTCACTTAGCACATAGAAGTAGTAAAGCCATTTTCGCATGGCCTTATTACATTTCATTCAAAAGATAGACTCAAAACTATCATCTAGCCTATACATGCCATGGACTTAGAGTTTCATTACAAAAGTACCAAAATGTATATTCGATAGTGTGCTTGACTTGACAAGGATCCTCGAATTCGAGCTTCGACTTGAATATCTATAAAACAACATAGCAAATGCACCAAGTAAGCTTAAATAGCTTAGTAAGTTATAAGCAACAAAGCAATATGCACAATTACGCATTAAACCTTTATTCGTTAACTTTCAATCTAACTATTGAAAAATTTGTAATATCAATTCACCTACCAACTTGACATTCATCCATTTCATGCTCATTAAATCTCAAAATAAAAGAAATAAGTACTCATATGCTTCATATTCATATTGAAATACCTCGCTTAACTTTATACCACATTAATAAACTATTATCCAATATGAACATACCTGACCCCATTCATTTACCTTTGCAAAATGTTCTGTCCTTGAGGAATATTGAAAATCCGCACACACAGTGCCATTCAACCGATCTCGCACACACAGTGCTCGGTGAATAAATCCGCACACACAGTGCCATTCAACCGATCTCGCACACACAGTGCTCGGTGAATAATTCCGCACACACAGTGCCTTTAATCTATCTTCTCATCAATATTAACTTACATAAAATTTCAATTCCATCATAAGTACACATACAATTAAAGATTCACAACAACTCATTTCTTCTATTACATAACATCATATTCGAACACCCTCACGCATAAGAACATATACATACATTCCCATTTTAAATTTCCAACCATTTAGTCCAAGCTTACATAAATGCAAATATTCATACTAGTCTCACTTTCGGATAACAATTATTTTCCAAGCCCTATTCGGCTTGTACAATTTAACCTAGAATTTCACATTATCAAGCACATTTTGAAATAAAATAAATTTGTTATCAACTCAATTGCTTATAAACTTACTTTGATAGTTGAAAGGTAAGGATGTCCCGGCTACTCGTCTAATTTAGCTTTCCCCCGATCCTTTTCCAACTTTTTCTTCCCTTGATCTAAACAAAGTTTGAAAAGAGCCTATTCAAATCATATTCATTCATTCCAATTCGAAACATATCATTGTATTATTTTCTCAATTAGTCATTCATAGCTTCGAAATCCCTACCAATTTAATATAATTCTTTCATTCATTTAACACATAAAATTCATACACACTTTAATCAAATGCCGAGTATTCCTCAAGCTAAATTAATCCACTTTATAAACTAAAATAACTCCTAACATATACCTTTCTAATTATACTCGTTTATTCCCCCTAGTTTCGGTTTTCACACAATTTAATCCCTTAATATAAAACATACTAATTACAAGAAATTCGGACTAGTCCCTTGAAACCGAATTTTCCCCATTCCTATTCAAGTATGTATATATATATATATATATATATATACCATTTATTATTGCATTTGTACCTTCAACCATTTAATAAATCCAAATTCAAGCTTTCACCCATTCATCTTTTCCAAAATCCTACTCAAACTAGTTTATGTCTAGCTCGTACTAAAAATCTCCTATCAAACATGACAAATTCAAGGAACTCATCCATGGTCGAATCCAACATTAGCTTCAAATTCCAAAATTTTCACATATATATTAAAGTATTCATGAAAGCTAACCCAACCATGCAAGAATTTACAAAAATGAAGCTTAATTACCTACCTTAAGAGGACATGCAAAGACCGATTATGGAGCTTCAAATTTCACTCCCTTTCTCTTTGTTTTCGTGGGGAAGATGAAGTAAGTGGGGAGGAAATTTTGTTTTTCTTATTATTATTATTTCCTTAACCAAAAAAAAAAACTATTTTAATAATGTCATCCCACTAACTAATAATAATAAAGTATAATATATATCTAATCTATACTTTATTCACTACTCATCGTCAATGCCGTCCACTAGGAGGGAGGTTATAGTTAAATTACTTCTTAAATCCCATGTGAGATGAAATCCAATCAATTTAGTCCTAGTTCCCACAATAACTACTTTCTCATTTATCCATTTTAATCCCTTTTATTTAAAAATAATCACCCAAGCGAACAAATTAGTAAATAATGTTTTATTACATACTTGACCTCATCACATAGACATCAAATAAATAAGAATATATATATATATATATATATTTATTTTTTTCTAATTCAGATTCGGGGTCTCGAAACCACCGTTCCGATTAGAGTCGTAATTGGGCTGTTACAACTCTCCCCCCTTTAAGGAATTTTCGTCCCCGAAAATCTTACCGACGAATAAGTGTGGATAGTGCTCTTTCATTAGTTCCTCGGTTTTCCAAGTCGCTTCCTCAACTCCGTGCTTATGCCACATAACTTTAACTAACGAGATTTTCTTGTTTCTTAACTCTTTCACTTCACAGGCTAAGATGTGAATCGGTTCTTCCTCATAAGTCATATCGGGCTAAATTTCCACCTCAGATGGACTGATCACATGAGAAGGGTCGGATCTATATCGTCGGAGCATTGACACGTGGAAAACATCATGAATCTTTTCTAACTCATTCGACAACCTTAATATGTATGCAACCGGCCCGATGCGTTCAATAACTTCATATGGCCCAATAAACCTCGGACTCAGTTTTCCCTTACGACCAAATCTGAGTATCTTCTTCCACGGCGATACTTTCAAGAATACTCGATCACCCACCTGAAACTCTATATCCTTTCGTTTTTTATCCGCGTACGACTTTTGACGATCTGATGTGGCTTTCAAACTTTCTTGAATTACTTTAACTTTCTGTTCCGTCTCTCTGATTAAATCGACCCTGTGTATCTTGCCTTCACTTAGTTCGGTCCAATATAGAGGTGTACGACATTTACGACCGTACAAAGCTTCATAAGGTGCCATCTTGATACTTGATTGGAAGCTGTTGTTATACGCGAATTCAATTAAAGGTAAGTATCGTTCCCACGTACCCTCAAACTCAAGAACGCAACATCTCAACATATCCTCGAGTATTTGGATAACACGCTCGGATTGACCATCCGACTGAGGGTGGAAAGTTGTACTAAAATGTAACTTAGTACCCAAGGCATCCTGCAGTTTCTTCCAAAACCGTGATGTGAACCTCGGATCTCGATCCGAGACAATAGAAACGGGTACTCCGTGCAACCGTACAATCTGCGATATGTACAACTCTGCTAACTTATCCAGTAAGAAGTCCGTACGCACTGGGATAAAAAGAACCGATTTCGTCAATCTATCTACAATAGCCCAGATTGAATCTTTCTTACTTGGCGTCAACGGCAATCCTGACACAAAGTCCATAGTAACCCGCTCCCACTTTCATTCAAGTATCATAATCGGTTGAAGAAGTCCCGACGGTACCTGATGTTCAGCTTTAACTTGCTGACACACTAAACATTTTGATACATAGTCTGAGATGTCTCGCTTCATACCATGCCACCAATAATACTGTTTTAGATCGTTATACATCTTCGTGCTGCCCGGATGAATTGACAATCTACTATTATGCGCTTCATTACAAATCTTTCTAATTAACTCAGGGTTCTTCGGTACACAAATCCGCTTCTTGAATCGTAAACATCCATCAGCATCTATTTGAAAATCTGAATCCACACCAGAACCATAATGATCCCTTTTTGTTTTTAAAACATCATCAACTTCTTGAGCTTCTCAAATCTGTTGCTCAAACATGGATCTCATCTTCAACTCAGCAGTGATCGCACCATCATCGCTAATAGCTATATCCGCATTCATCGCTCTTAAAGCAAATAACGATTTTCGACTAAGAGCATCTGCCACCACGCTAGCCTTTCCCGGGTGATAATCAATTATAAGATCATAATCTTTTAATAATTCCAACCATCGCCGCTGCCTCAAATTCAGGTCCTTTTGAGTCATTAAGTACTTTAGACTTTTATGATCCGAAAAGATGTGGTATTTCTCACCGTAAAGATAGTGACGCCATATCTTCAAGGCAAAGACTATAGCAGCTAACTCAAGATCGTGTGTCAGGTAATTTCTCTCATGCGGTTTCAATTGCCTCGAGACATAGGCTACGACTTTACCCTCCTGCATCAATACACAACCGAGTCCATTTAAAGATGCATCACTAAATATTACGAACTCCTTACCCGACTCTGGTTGAACAAGTATCGGGGCTTCCGTCAACAAAGTTTTCAGCTGATCAAAACTCTTCTGACACCTTTCAGACCACTCAAATTTCACGTCTTTTTGTAACAGTTTTGTCATCGGAGCTGCTATCATGGAAAACCCTTTCACAAAGCGTCTATAATATCCGGCAAGTCCTAGAAAACTACGAATTTCAGATATATTCCGCAGGGGTTTCCACTCAAGTATGGCTAATACTTTACTCGGGTCAACACGAACACCTGATACTGAAATAACATGCCCCAGGAAACTAATTTCATTCAACCAAAACTCACATTTGCTGAATTTTGCGTATAATTGTTTTTCACGCAAAGTTTGTAGCACTAATCTCAAATGCTCTGCGTGCTCGGTTTCGCCTCGGGAATAGATCAGTATATCATCTATGAATACCACTACAAACCGATCTAGATACGGTCTGAATACTCGATTCATCAAGTCCATAAAAATAGCAGGGGCATTAGTGAGCCCAAACGGCATCACTAAAAATTCATAATGCCCGTATCTTGTTCGAAAGGCAGTCTTTGGTATGTCTGATTCTCTAACACGCAACTGATAATATCCAGATCTCAGATCAATTTTTGAAAACACAGAGGCTCCTTTCAGCTGATCGAATAAATCATCTATACGTGGCAATGGATATTTGTTCTTAACTATCACCTTATTGAGTTGTCGATAATCGATGCATATTCTCAATGTTCCGTCTTTCATTTTCCAAAAAGAACGGGCGCACCCTAGGGAGAAAAACTCGGTCGAGCAAAACCTCTATCCATCAATTCTTGCAACTGAGTCTTCAATTCTTTTAGTTCTGCAGGTGTCATTCTATACGGAGCTGTCGAAATCGGGGTGGTGCCTGGCACTAACTCAATACCAAACTCTACATCATGAATAGGGGGCAATCTTGGCAACTCCTCGGGAAACACATCTGGGTATTCACAAACAATAGGTACCGATTCAATCTTCTTTTCCATTACCTTGTTGTCAATCACATATGCCAGATAAGCCTCGCAACCCTTTCTCAAATACTGCCGAGCTAATAATGAGGATATCACAGTTGATACCCCTTTCAAATCTGCAGATTCGCCGAAGTATTTCGTTATTCCGACACCTCACGTCAATAGTCTTTCGTCTACAATTTACTACTACAATGTGTGGGTTAACCAATCCATACCGAGTATGATGTCGAACTCATCGAAAGGTAATAACATCAAATCAGCCGGAAAACACATATCTCGAATCATCAAAGGGCAGTTCTTGCACACTTTATCCACCGATACACACCGACCCAGGGGGTTTGAAACCCGAATCACAAACTAAGTAGACTCAACAGGTAGAGTCTTACTGACTACTAATGTTTCACACACATATGAATGCGTTGAGCCGGGATCAATCAAAGCAGTTACATCAGTATCAAAAAGAGTGAAAATACTGGTAATGATGTCTGGAGATGAGGTCTCCTCTCTAGCCCGGATGGCATAAGCTCTAGCCGGTACACGAGTATCTGCTCGGATAACCGCTTCTGAAGTCCCTCTCTGTGCACCACTCCTACCTCCCCCGCTACGGGCTGGTCTACCTCTAGCTGTAGTGTCGTTCGGTCTCGCGCTCTGAGTAGTACCCTTCTCAACAGTCTCTGGACAATCCCGAACGAAGTGATTTTACGAACCACACTGGTAACAAGCTCAATTAAAAGATTTACCACAGCACTCTCTAAAATGTCGTCTACCGCACTACTGACATTCAGGTTTGCTCAATCGAGCATTGCCGACACTAGCCACTGATGTAGCTCGAGAACTCATTGGCGGCCGATCACGAATAGTAATCCCAGTATTGGGTTTGGGTCGACTATCATCGTTCTTAGACTTCTTTGTTGCCATCTGTGTAAATCTACCCGCAGATCTCTTCCGAAATTCTTTAGATTCAACTTCAGCTTTCCGTTTTTCCTTCCCCAGTTCTTCAGCTTTACAAGCTCTCTCCATTAGCACAACAAACTCGTTAATCTCAAGAATGCCAACCAGGAGCTTTATGTCTTCATTCAGACCATCCTCAAATCTCTGGCACATGGCAGCCTCAGAAGATACACATTCGCGAGCGTAGCGACTAAGTCGCACAAATTTGCGCTCGTATTCAGACACAGTCATGAGGCCCTGCTTGATTTCGAGAAATTCTTTACGCTTGGAGTCTATGAAGCGTTGACTTATGTACTTTTTTCGGAACTCCGCCTGAAAGAAGTCCCAGGTAACTCTCTCTTTCGAGACAACTGACACGAGAGTATTCCACCAGTAGTAGGCAGAATCCCGTAACAAAGATATGGCACACTTCAAACACTCATCAGGCGTGCAAGACAGCTCATCAAAAACACGGACAGTATTATCGAGCCAAAATTCAGCTCTCTCAGCATCGTCGCCATCATCTGCTCTAAATTCTTGAGCTCCGTGTTTTCTTATGCGAACAATAGGAGGTTTAGATACCTTTTCAGGATTGGCAACAGGAGGTACAATTGGTGTTACGGGGGGAACATTCGGATTCGGGGATGGTTGAACAGTCGGAGTGGTTCGTAAGTAATGGCTGAACCAATCACTCATCATGTTATGAAATGCTTGCTTTACCCTCTCATTTGGGCCACTCGCAGCAGGTCGAGATTTTTCCGACGCGGTCCCTTGCGCGGGAGCAGGCGCCACACTCTCGACATCATCAGCTATTGCTCGTTCGAGATCCGGATCCATTACTATATAAAAGAAGCAATTACATTTCACTGTCAAAAGTCAGCACACTATCACATTATATATAAAAAAAACAATGGCATGTATAGCTAGACTCTCACGCGCTATGTTAGTCCGAGAATCGACTAAACTGTAGCTCTGATACCACTCAAATGCAACACCCCTAACCTGATTCCGTCACCGGATTAGGGTTACGGGCATTTCAATGACTCGCACAAATACTAAGTACCCTTTAAGAACAGCTTTAATGATAATTGCATACCATTTTTTTTATAAGTATGTACATGTTTTATCCAATATAAAAATCATGCATAATTAAACTTACTTCAATTCAATGCTTATATAAATAAAGTACACATCGTATGATTAAATCTAAATATTAGCAGAATTTATACGTACACAAACATTTTATCATTTAATTCCTTTGTAATTATTATCATGCATTCAAACACATGTATTAGGCCGAATACCCATCTAGATATATATATCTATATATATATTTACTCGCCATAGATGACTTCCTTACAAAGATACATAAATCCCATTTCAATCTTTATATGACATGCACAGAATTCTACATGTATAAAAACTATTTTAACTAACTCTGATATATGGCTCACCATTACCCAAAAACAATCAACTTAGAACATTCATTTAATATACTACCCACATTAAAATATATAGCCTAGACAGATTATGCATACTAACTTAACACATTTCATATGACCATGAAAGTGTATTGCTCAAAGCCGAATCTATAATACACGTGTACTTATGCACAACTGTATCATTTTAAGCAGAACAATTCAAGTAAACCATAATCCTAAAAATTTTGTCATATCCGAATATTCACAATAAAAGAAAATATATAATAGCTCTTTAATGTGCCACTTTTAATATATCCATGCACAAGAAGCATTTTACCTCATCTATACCTAGATACAACCCAGAATAGTATAATTGGAATATAAGCCATTAATCCTCAAATACATTTTTAAGATAAATAGGTTACCTACAAGACCTAATCATCTTAATGTCTTCACTATTCAAATAGACCAAAATCAACCAATTCACATGGCAACATAACATTCATTATCACACAAACTTACCTTTTTAAAACCAAGCAACCTTCAATCCAAACTTCATGGATATTCATATATATATATATATATATATATATGTATGTATAAATTGACTTAACATATTCACTTAGCACATAGAAGTAGTAAATCCATTTTCGCATGGCCTTATTACATTTCATTCAAAAGATAGACTCAAAACTATCATCTAGCCTATACATGCCATGGACTTAGAGTTTCATTACAAAAGTACCAAAATGTATATTCGATAGTGTGCTTGACTTGACAAGGATCCTCGAATTCGAGCTTCGACTTGAATATCTATAAAACAACATAGCAAATGCACCAAGTAAGCTTAAATAGCTTAGTAAGTTATAAGCAACAAAGCAATATGCACAATTACGCATTAAACCTTTATTCGTTAACTTTCAATCTAACTATTGAAAAATTTGTAATATCAATTCACCTACCAACTTGACATTCATCCATTTCATGCTCATTAAATCTTAAAATAAAAGAAATAAGTACTCATATGCTTCATATTCATATTGAAATACCTCGCTTAACTTTATACCACATTAATAAACTATTATCCAATATGAACATACCTGACCCCATTCATTTACCTTTGCAAAATGTTCTGTCCTTGAGGAATATTGAAAATCCGCACACACAGTGCCATTCATCTGATCTCGCATACACAGTGCTCGGTGAATAAATCCGCACACACAGTGCCATTCAACCGATCTCGCACACACAGTGCTCGGTGAATAAATCCGCACACACAGTGCCATTCAACCGATCTCGCACACACAGTGCTCGGTGAATAATTCCGCACACACAGTGCCTTTAATCTATCTTCTCATCAATATTAACTTACATAAATTTTCAATTCCATCATAAGTACACATACAATTAAAGATTCACAACAACTCATTTCTTCTATTACATAACATCATATTCGGACACCCTCACGCATAAGAACATATACATACATTCCCATTTTAAATTTCCAACCATTTAGTCCAAGCTTACATAAATGTAAATATTCATACTAGTCTCACTTTCGGATAACAATTATTTTCCAAGCCCTATTCGGCTTGTACAATTTAACCTAGAATTTCACATTATCAAGCACATTTTGAAATAAAATAAATTTGATATCAACTCAATTGCTTATAAACTTACTTTGATAGTTGAAAGGTAAGGATGTCCCGGCTACTCGTCTAATTTAGCTTTCCCCCGATCCTTTTCCAACTCTTTCTTCCCTTGATCTAAACAAAGTTTGAAAAGAGCCTATTCAAATCATATTCATTCATCCCAATTCGAAACATATCATTGTATTATTTTCTCAATTAGTCATTCATAGCTTCGAAATCCCTACCAATTTAATATAATTCTTTCATTCATTTAACACATAAAATTTATACACACTTTAATCAAATGTCGAGTATTCCTCAAGCTAAATTAATCCACTTTATAAACTAAAATAACTCCTAACATGTACCTTTCTAATTATACCCGTTTATTCCCCCTAGTTTCGGTTTTCACACAATTTAATCCCTTAATATAAAACATACTAATTACAAGAAATTCGGACTAGTCCCTTGAAACCGAATTTTCCCCATTCCTATTCAAGTATATATATATATATATACACCATTTATTATTGCATTTGTACCTTCAACCATTTAATAATTCCAAATTCAAGCTTTCACCCATTCATCTTTTCCAAAATCCTACTCAAACTAGTTTATGTCTAGCTCGTACTAAAAATCTCCTATCAAACATGACAAATTCAAGGAACTCATCCATGGCCGAATCCAACATTAGCTTCAAATTCCAAAATTTTCACATATATATTAAAGTATTCATGAAAGCTAACCCAACCATGCAAGAATTTACAAAAATGAAGCTTAATTGCCTACCTTAAGAGGACATGCAAAGACCGATTATGGAGCTTCAAATTTCACTCCCTTTCTCTTTGTTTTCGTGGGGAAGATGAAGTAAGTGGGGAGGAAATTTTGTTTTTCTTATTATTATTATTTCCTTAACCAAAAAAAAAACTATTTTAATAATGTCATCCCACTAACTAATAATAATAAAGTATAATATATATCTAATCTATACTTTATTCACTACTCATCGTCAATGCCGTCCACTAGGAGGGAGGTTATAGTTAAATTGCTTCTTAAATCCCATGTGAGATGAAATCCAATCAATTTAGTCCTAGTTCCCACAATAGCTACTTTCTGATTTATCCATTTTAATCCCTTTTATTTAAAAATAATCACCCAAGCGAACAAATCAGTAAATAATATTTTATCACATACTTGACTTCATCACATAGACATCAAATAAATAAGAATATATATATTTTTATTTTTTTTCTAATTCGGATTCGGGGTCCCGAAACCACCGTTTCGATTAGAGTTGTAATTGGGCTGTTACATCACCTCTTCCATAAAACCCTTAAAGGGGTATTCTTTAACAATGAACACCAACCAAGTCTAAGCAATGCTCAAATTTGGTTATAGGAAGTGACTTAGTCATCATATCTACCGGATTATGATGAGTATTAGCTTTATTCACAA
Organism: Gossypium australe; assembly: GCA_005393395.2. NCBI lineage: Eukaryota > Viridiplantae > Streptophyta > Magnoliopsida > Malvales > Malvaceae > Gossypium > Gossypium australe. Next base: position 127,345,226 of record CM016624.1, on the reverse strand, counting down.
CAATATCACCGCGAGCAATAATATCACACACAAAATGATATCGAACATCCATGCTCTTTGTTCTCTCATGAAACATTTGATCCTTTGTAAAGAAGATGACACTCTGACTATCACAAAAACTGTACTAATCTGAAGGTTTTTACTGAATTCACCAAAGAGTCCATTTAATCAAATAGCTTCTTTACAAGCCTCAATAATCGACATGTACTCGGCTTCAGTGTAGACAAAGCAACTGTAGTCTGCAAAGTGGCTTTCCAATTGATTGTCCAACCCCCATTAGTAAAGACATACCATGTGAGAGATCTTTTTTTATCAAGGTTTCCAGCAAAATCAGAATCAACATACCAAATTACTTCATCTCTAGTTATTCCAAACTGTAAGCAAACATTAGTAGTACCTCGTAAGTATCTGAAAATCCACTGAACTGCCTATTTTCGGCGAGGTCGGAACAATAGTTTTGGGACCACAAATTCGAGCCAAAAATAAAATTTTATTTTATTTTATGCTTGGCATCATGATAGGAAGGTCACATGAAAAATTTGGTACGAAAATTTTACCGATTGTGTGTTTAATAGGGAAAGGACTAAATTGCATAAAATGAAAAAGTTGAGTTCAAGTAGCTATAGGTTTCAAATAGCTATGGAATTCAAAACTTAAGGTCCTTATATGGTAATTAGACCATTGAAGAGTAGTTAGTAGATATTTTAATGACTCATTCATGGAAAAATTAGAAAAGGGTAGGACTAAATTGGAAATCAATAAAATTAATAGATGATAATTAATTAAAAAGAAAAAAATCATCTAATTTCATATCATCTTCCCCAATTTTTCTATGGAACCCCTAGGAGAGAGGCAAAAAACTTTTCAAGCTCAATAAGGTATGAAATCAAGTCTCTTTTTTAGTAATTTCTATATTTTTAGAATCGGGATAGCCTAATCTTTCTATTTAGGGGATTTATTTGAAAATTTATCAAGGTATAAAATTTGAGTCATGGATGAATATGCTGGAAATTAGAAATTTATGGTAGAAAATGAAAAGTTATTCATAGATAAACAACTTTTACAAAGCAATTTTTGATGAAAATTTGATTTAGGGACTAAAATGAAAAAGTGGTAAAACCCATGAAAAATTCTAAAAATTTTAAAATGTATGTGCTGTAAATGTAATATATAAATTTCGGCTAGGCTTGGAAAGAGGGTTAAATTCCATGAATTTCATTTTTCGAGCCTAGGGACGAAATCAAAATTTTTGAAAAGGATAGGGGCAAAATGGTAATTTTGCCTAGGATGTAATAGGGTGCAAATGTATATGAAATGTGATATATTAATAGTTAAATTTACCCATATAGATCTGGAAAGGCCAACCACGGAACTAGATCGAGGAAAGCAAAAGGTTTCGGGTTAGTTGAAATTCAAATACGAACCATTTTCAAAATAAGTTCGTATAACTTAAGAATGTATGTTAATATGCTTGAATTGAATTGGATGATTGTGTTGATATGTATGAGATGATACACATAATGAAATAGTCATAAGTTGTGAAAAATGGACAAAATTTCATGTTCCGGTTGAATGTTGAATTTCGATGGGTTAAGAATAATAGTGCATATGTTGCAGATAGAATTTAGCCTGGTCGGATAATTCTAATGTAAGCCCTCTTGAGCTTAGGTTATAAATTAGATTTAGCCCGGATGAGTAATCCATATTAAGCTCTCTAGAGCATATGCTACGGAAAGGATTTAGCCTGGACTAGTAATCCTACTGTAAAATGTACGGCTCAAGATTGTGCATTTCTCTTATGTACCCTAATGGGTACTTTTGCACATGTGTATATTACCCGAACATCCATCAAGATTTCAATAGTTCAACGGAAATGACTCTTAAAGTGTGGAAAGATGAAATTAATAGAAGCTTGTAATGTGATGAGCTCATCTATGTTTACTTGATATTCATATGAGATTATGTGACTAACTTGTTGAACAAGTGTATGTGTTTAGGTAACTTACCCAAAATCGATGGAATGTAAATTTATGTATGCTTGTATTAGTAAATATGTCCGGTAAGTTTATTTTCCGTTATACGAACTTACTAAGCATAAAATGCTTACTCCGTTTAATTTTCCCTATTTTATAGTGCTCAAAGCTCGCGAAGGTTGGAAGTCGGTTGGAACAGTCATCACACTATCCACTATCTCTTTTTGGTACAAATAGAAATCTCATTTTGGTATAATGGCACGTATAAGCTTATTTGGCCAATGATGGCTTGTAATTGTTGTTTTGTAATCTAGCCATTGGAGTGGCTAGTGGTGGTCTAAGTTTGGCATTTTTGAAGTAATATTTTGGGTAATCACATAAGTGCTTATTATGTGTTAATTTGTTGGAATTGTGTTAGCATATAAGTTTATGTTAAGAGTAAGTTTATATCCTTTGATCCATGAGATAATATCACATGATTGATGGCTAAATTTATGTGAATATGATTTTGGGTTGGTAGATATATGCTTGTGAGTTTTGGTGTAGGAAACATGGTAAGTTTTGGGTGACAAATAATGCTAGGAAATGGCTTTATTTTGTCTACAAGGGCAGATACAGGGCGTGTGTCTTGGCAGTTTGTGACACATGGCCTGTCCCATAGCATGTTGTCCGGCCGTGTGTCCCCTGCATCTTAAAAATGAGAAACAGAATGCTCAAAATTGGGCACACGGGCGGAAACATGGCATGTGTCTTAGCCGTATGGTTGACACAGCCTTGAACACGAGCGTGTGAAAACTGCACCTAAATTTCAAAAAAAAAATTCGCCACACGGCCTAGCACACGGGCGTGTGACTTGGCCGTGTAACTTCAATTTATTCATGCCTTAAAAGTCAGAGAGTTACACGGGTTAAGGACACAGGTGTGTGTAGTACATGGCCTGACCACACGGGGTGTGAGCCCTGCACCTTGGAAAATTTTTAAAATGTCGTGAAAAATTTTATGAGTTTTTGATTAAGTCCCGACTTGATTTTAATGCTCGTATTGATCCTCGAGGGTCCAATTAAGGGATGTTTTGAATGATCTCGATCGATGAATAGTAATTTACAAGAATTATCTGAAAAATGTTCTGAATGTTCTAGTAACACTCCGAAACCTTTTTCCGACGACGGATACAGGTTAGGGGTGTTACAGCATACATGAAAGATCCCACTGCACTAGAATATGGAACACGTGACATGTAATCAATCTCATCATCTGATTGTAGAGACAAAGTCGATGAAAGTCTGAAATGGGCTGCTAATAAAGTATTAACAAGCTTGACACTCTGCATATTGAACTTGCAAAGAACTTTCTCATTGTACCATTTCTGACTTAAGTATAACTTACATGTTTTTCTATCTCTAAGAATCTCCATTCCAAGTATCTTCTTTGCTGCTCTCAAATCTTTCATCTCAAATTCTTCACTAAGTTGAGCTTTGACCTTTCTTATCTCTCATTTATCTTTAGCTATTATCAACATGTCATCAACATAAAGGAGTAGATATACAAATGAATCATCATTGTTTTTCTTAAAATAAACACAACCGTTAAAGCTGCTTCTTTTGAAATTATTAGTAATTAATGAATCAAACCTCTTATACCACTGCCTTGGTGACTGTTCCAAGCTATAAAGGGACTTTTTTTTTTTAGCCAGCAAACATAGTCCTCCTTTTCTAAAACTATAAAACCCTCTAGTTGTTGCATGTAAATATCTTCCTCAAGTTCCCCATGCAAGAACATTATTTTTACATCTAACTACTCAAGCTCCAAATCATACATGGCCACAATACCAAACAACGCTTGAATCAATTTAGACTTCATAACTGGAGAAAACACGTCTGTGAAGTTTACACCTGGAATCTGACTGTAACCTTTTGCAACCAGCCTTACTTTATATCTGGGTTCTTCAACTCATAGAGTCACTTGTTTCTTCTTGAACAACGAACAACTTTTTTACCCTTAGGAAGCTTCACTAGATCCCATGTTCTATCCTTATAGAGTGATTTCATCTCTTCTTGCATGGAAAACATCTACTTTCCTAAATCTTCACAGCCTTGGAATAAGTAGATGATTCTTGATTTGCATCTATATCTTCAACCACGTTTACAACATAAGAAACTAGATCAGCCTTAGTAAACCTCTTTGGAGGTTTAAATTCTCTTCTAGGTCTATTCTTGGCAATAAAATATTAAAAAACGAATGTTTCAAGAGGAGTTTCGAATACATATATTTAAAGGTTGAAAATCCTTATTCTAATCAATGTCCAATAGAAGAAGTGTAGTTCTATACAGATCTTACACAGATCCCTTTGTTTTACCATTGTATTTCTTTAACAAATATTCGGGTCACACAACTCTAACATCCTCATATACAACACTGATGCCCTTCAATTTTGCACCAATTGATGGGCATGGGTTTTAAATTTGAGATTGCAATATAGAAGATTAACATGTAAATTTTCATTTGTTGGATCTACGGGTTAAAAAAATAAGGTTATTCAATTTATGAAACCCATTAATAACTAGAAGGACATATGAATGCTTCTCAACTCCTTAACAGTCGCATTGTTTGATGCATCAAAGATCATATAGGTAGAATGTCTACCACTAGGATGAGGTTGCAAATTCATAACAAAAGATGTCATATGGCACTTAGGGGTAATCTGGACAAGTATAAATTAAATTGCTCTCTTTGTTGGCTATTCTAGACTCATCTACAAGTTGTTTGGCATATATGTTAAGCCTAGTATAATAAGGACTGAAATTGAAGAGCCTTATTCAAATACCTCACTTAAGGCTCAATGCCTCTAAAAAATCTTGATGACTTGCCAAGAGTGAAGGAAAGACACAACTTTTTGCCAAAAACTTAAGTATAAAGGTCTAATCATTAGATTATATTGGCTAATCCAATTAAAGACAACATGACAACACATGCAAAGACACCTGAACTCTTGCCAACCACATATGAATTCATGTGGTGTGGCCCCTCAACAAGACAAAACATCCTCTAATCACATTTGTTTCAGGCTCTCTCACTCAAGATACCTATACTGCAAGTGCACTGCATGAAGGATCTTTTATTGCTCCTCAAATCATTTTTAGTTTTAGACTTTCAGCTCCAAATCCATGGCTTTTTGTATTCTTAAAACGTAAAAAGCATTTTCTCCCATGTATATTTTAGATGCAAATCATAAGCAATTATGCAAGAGCTTTCATCGACACAACAACCAAACAAAATATATTATTAAAAAGAATTATAGACAAAAATTTTAGTACAATCAAACAATAAAATAAAATTACAGTTTAAATTAAAAGTAATAAATTTTCATAAAGGAATTCCAATTACAATCACTTAAACTTATTTGGGTTAGGCTACTCTCCAATATGATTTTCATATCCATTAAAAAATTAGGTTAAGACACATGGATTGTTATTTTCAATGGTCAGGATAAAATTCTTTTCCAAGATTCACTTAACAACAATTAAGTTCCCATTAAATACATTACCGTTAGCTATCCAAAATGCAGGTATAACTCACATCAAATGTAATTAGCATCAAAATACATTAACAAACATAAAAGGGTAAACTACATCGGAGTTACCTTAAAATAACATCATTTCTATTTTGGTTACTTTAATTCTTTTTCTCAATTTGGTTATCGTCGTTAGAAAAATTAACCAAAATGGTCACTCAGCTGTTAAACCCTTAATGGATTACTAACTAGACTTGCAAAAAAAAAAGGAAAAAAAATTGTTCTTTTAGTCTATTTAAAAATTAAAAAACTTCAGTTAAGACCATTGTTATACCTGCGAAGTTTTAATTTTTTTATGCTTAGGCAATAGAAAAGATAATGATTTATCGTAGGACCACCTTCTATGATGTCGTTGTCTTTCACTTGAACAAGAAAACTCCGCCTTGGTTTCTGCCCGTAAAAACATAAAGCATCAATTCAATATCTTCCTTTTGCTCCATTGTTGATGTCGTTGTTGACTTCGGTTTAGATTTCAGCACCCTAGCCATGGTTAGGGGTTCTTCTTCTACTTCTATCGTATTACAATCGAGTGAAGTTATGGATAAGTGCCATGTGTGCAAATTTGACAATTGTTTGGGGTGAAACCTTTTTTACGAAGGAATGAGAACCAAGGTGGATCAAAGTGGAGGAAAGATCGTATTCAAGTTGTTCAACTTGAGAAACAAATATTTGGATGTGACTTGAAAGGAAGAAACCAAATAGATTTAGAAAAGAAAAACAAAGAAAATAAGAAAAAAATAAGAAATTTAAAAATAATAATAAATATTCAAAATAATAACTAAATAAAGAAAAGATAAATTAAAACAAAGTGGAAGATGGAACAAGTAAACCAATGGATATGATGGATAGAATGATAAGTGTCCAATTGAACCCTTTGAGATATAAATCCCAACAAACTCAATTAACGGCTCTAATCAACCCTCCAAAAAATAATTCTTGGCGAATTGAAGGGTAAAGAATGAATTCACGCAACTCCTTAAAGAAAACTGAGGAGAAAACCACTTCTAAAACTCACAATAAAACAATCTTGCACAAAGAAATAAACTCCTAGAGTTGAAAACTTTATTAACGAAGACAATTCTCTACTTAATGAAAAATGAAGAGGCCCTTTATATAGACCAGCTAAGTACATCCAAATATTGAAACTCTAATTAATCTAAATAAGAAGTAGCTTTAAACTAAACTTTCTTGTTTGACTAAGAAACATAAAACTCCTAAACAACTTAAAATACTTAAACAATATCCCAAATTTGGAATAAATAAATAATAAAACCTAATAAATACAATATCAGACTCATATATAATAAAAATTAAGCCTAAAAATTGAACCCAATATGAATTAAACTCGAATTAAAAGCCCAAAACTCATAATTTCTGTAATAATCCCATCCAAAAATTCTACTCGTGTAGTTTTTACTAAAACGGTCATAACTGGACCTTCCAAACTCAAAATTGAGTGATTCAAAGTGCGCTTCGAAGCTAAGAGATAGATCTTTGAATGCTATCAAAACATCTAAACCCAAAAATGCCTAGATCTCATCCAAAAAAGTTGTCGCAGGTCAGCTGATTTCCTAAACTTGAAAATTGGCAGCTTCGATGAATGAAATTTAATAAATTTCACCCTTTTCATACATGTATCACTTTTCTCACCAATTTAACAAGAACAAAAAATGGAGTGTTGCTACTAATAAAAATAAAACTAAAACTAAAGTTAAACATTATTTTTATATAACTATTCAGATTCACTATTTTTTCTTAGCTATTAGATATACCATTTTTGCCCATCGATACTCGTCTCTCCCATAACTTCTTACTTTAAAAAAAATGATGAGTTTCAAAGTAGTCATTGCTCACCGTTGCAGTTGCCAAAGATGTTATAGCCTGTATGTCAACAGGTAATGTAACACCCCTCACCCGGTCCGATTGTCGAACTTGAGTTACGAGATGCTATGAATAATTTCAGAACAATCACATGCAATGTATAACATTGAATGATCATATTAATACACATATCAATTATTACAAATGAAAACGAAACTAAATTGAGCTTTAAAATACAATAGATTAGATTCGAGCATGAAAAAGAACTAAACTGTAAATTTATAAAACTTCGGAACTAGGTATCAATACCAAAGGAATAAATACTGATACTTTTATGGTAGGTATCGATATTATAATCAACATCGATACCGTTTTGGCATTCTCCAATTTTGAAAACACTGTTCTTTGGTCAAATATTGATACCTTGGTCCCTGGTATTGATACTTATCCAGATGGTAAAAAATCACAAGTTTGAAAGTTCATTTCATGCCCAAACCTATATCTTAATTCATAGATACAAATAGGTACACATATGACCTGCATAAAACTTACTTAGTCCATTATAAGCATGTTGAGAAATGTGCCCATATTGTTGTAAACATGTATCTGTTTTCTATTTATTTGAACGATGAATAAATAAAGTTAATTTCACATTTCACTATTATGTCTTTTGTATTTATTTCTTTTAAATTTTGAATGTATAGCGAAATTGTGACAAGCAAATATTAGCTCATTGATTGTCTAAGTTCAAAATGAAGATAAGTGGCATTGTAAGAACGTTTACATTGCGAGAAATACAACTCATTTCAATAAATAATCTAAATGAGTCTGTAATGCTGTAAAAGAATCAAAGTGAGCATTTGATTCAAATACTGGGAAGGTTTATTATGTCATCTACAATTCCAATTAGGGAGATGGCTAGCCTTGGCTATCGAAGTAGTTGATTCCACTAGTAGAGACATAGATGTATTCATTGGTAGAATGATACATTGGACTAGACCCAAAATGAATTAATTCTAAATCCATTTGTGAATTAATTTACTTGTGATGTTCATGGTGTGATTTACCTAAATCCTGAGTTAGTCACTGACCATGCGTATGCAACTCATGTGCTTTGATATAAGTGGAGTCTTATGCTCTAAAGATGATCGAGCCCATAGCCGGTATGTTGGGTACATGACTTGTGTATGGCACGAGTTTACTAGCAACAGTGGAATTCAAAGCTCAATTAAAGAGTTAATAATATCCTTTCATTGGCATTGTGTGGATTGATAAATATGGAACGTGGCCATGGGTTGCTTGTTCTCAAATGAGTAATTTATCACAAACATTTGTTGACAGTGATCATATTAATCATTAAAAAGAGATAGTGAAGACATGAGATAAAATAGGATTGTATAGAGCGAACGGATTTAACTCAAAGAAATCAAGGATATCATATGAGGGTAACACACACATGACGAGGCCATTGGACAAAGCAGTTGGATGAATTACTTTCGTAAAGAGTATATAATAAGGAGTTTTCACTTATTGTACTTCTTGTGGACTGACTCCATGATTAAGTAATTGCGAATTATCAAAACGATGCTTCTAGACATGATTGCAATCACTAAAGCTCGATCAGACTGTATTTTAATCAGAAGAAAATTCTACGACTTTGGGAATAATTTAATTTGAGTCGATTTATTCGATGTGGAATTAAATTAGATGGTCGTGAAAATTGCTCAACTAGAGAATTTGATTAAAGAATTTTCTTGAAAAATTAATTTGGAAAATCTAAATGATTTTTGGAAAAATTAATTTTAATCAAGTAAATTTAAATTAATCAAATCAATTAAAATTAATATGATATTTTTGAAAGTTAATATTCTAATTAGACAATTAGCCTAATGAGTAATTGAACTTGAAAATTGGGCCTGAGATCATAAATTGGGCTCGAGAACCCAAAATTGAGACCAAGACCCAAAAACTGGTCAAACTGAGCCCGGTATGTGAAACTGGGCCTACGGTCCAACTGGTGGCTAGATCGGACCAGTCAAGTCGTCATTGACCTGAACCGAACCAGCAGTAACCGAACCAGCTCGGGGTGTCGTTAGGGTGTCGTACCTACATCATCAGACATGATGGTGTTTGTGGCTGCAACGTTGGCCGGCGGCGGTTGATTGTTGGTGGTTGAGCAGTGGAAGAGTTACACTTATTGGGACTCACCTTTTTATACCAAATTGTAAACAATCAAAATTTCAATTAAACATAATTACAATTATAATTCTAAGTGCATAACAATTTAACTCAAGCATACCGTATGAACTTACATGATTAAGACAGCAAACAAACAACTCTCTAAGGACTAATCTGCAATTTTTGTTATTTCCCTGATTATCTTCAATTTGTCCAATTTCTGATCTATTCAATAATTTAATTCAATTTATCAATTCCAATCCTTTATTTCATCCAATTATAAACATGTATCAACTCAATTTAATTATTTGACTACCCCTAAAATTTTGCATTTTATTCAATTTAGCCCATAAAACTGAACTTACTATTTCTTCCAAATTTGAACTCCAAATTTTAAACTCACTTCAATTATGTCCATTTACGGCCTCCTATTATCAAAATTTACAAAAAAAATCATACCAATTTCAATATATTCACAATTCAGTCCCTAACTCAAAACTAACAAAATTTACTTAACAAATTAATTTTATTTCATTTCAAAGCTTCAAAATCTACCATAAACATTCAAAAACTTCAAATAATATCAATGAAAACTTTTTAAATCTTTGAAAGTTTTAAAAACAAAGATACTAATTAGTTGGACCTAATTACAACGATCTCAAAAATATAAAATTTACAAGAAATAAGCTTGAAAAACATACCATGCATAAGATATGAAGCTTGAATGATTTTTATAAGGTTTCAACCATGGAGTTTCGGTTGTAAAAAAGAAGAAATAAAGAACATGAAAATTTTATTACCTTTTATATTTGTTTATTCCTTTATTAATTACTAAAATGCCATTAACTATACATATTTTTAATCTAAAATACACATGCTTACCGTCCACTATCTTGACTATGGTTAAATTGCCATAAAGATCTATTCAATTATGATTTTGCACTCATTCAACTTTTTTAAGACAATAGCGATTAACTTTTGTAATTTTTACAATTTAGTCTTTTTTCTTTAATTAACTATTCAAACATCAAAATTAATGGGCGAAACTTCAATCCACTTATACTAAACTCCGTAAATATTTAATAAAAATATTTACGAGTTTGATCTATGAAAATAAGGTCTCGATATCTCATTTTTGAAAATCATTGACCTTCGGTACGTACCACTTGTACCTTAACTAACTGACTAATTTAATAAAATCAATGAAACCACATTTTATTATAACACTATTTTTAACTCGTAAATATTAAATAGATAATATTTACTGACTTAATCATCAAAATTGTGGTCTCAAAACCACTGTTTCTGACACCACTAAAAAACGAACTATTACAGGTAATGTGTAGAATATTTAGGTAGAGATCAATATGTATATCCAATCCAAATTGTATTATAAAAGTTCCATAGCTACTACAACATGATATTCGTGTATATATATATCCGATCCAAATCGTATTATAAAAGTTCCATAGCTACTACAACATGATATTCGTACAATTTAGATGATTGATTTTAAAGTCATGTTAGCTTCATACAAGGTGAAAAGGGTACACTAACTTGAAAAAGTTGTGTAGATTATTATTATTTATTTATTTTGTTTGATTTAAGTGGAATGTAATTATTGTGTGGTTTCAATGTTTGGGTTAACGAAAAGCTTTGTATTAAAAAAAAACCTTAATATATATAGTTTCTGTGCAAAGAGTTATCCTTTTATAAATCATGATGCATTTGAAAAATGACGCAACTAAACTATTTAGTTGGAAAATAAATAAATAGGAAAACATGGGTAATTAAGAAAGTTATCTCAATGTCGAGATCAGAAGAGACAGAGGAGAAAGACGACGACTAGAACATATCAGAGGCTAGATCTAACATTCTTTTATGTTATTTAATATGGACTTTTGATTGGGATTTAAGTGATTAACTGAAAAATTTTGTACTTTTTAGAAGGACTAAAAGAATAATTTTTTTTGTAGGTCCAGTCAGCAATCTGTTAAGGGTTTAATGGTTAAGTGATATTTTAGTTAATTTTTCTAAAAACAATGACTAAATTAATTAAAAAGAAGTTTTAGAGTGATCAAAATAAGAATACGATATTTTAAAGAAGATAAAATTAAGCACCAAAATAATAATGTTATTGTGGAAATCAGTGCCAAGAATCAAGTAACAGATTCATTTTCCTTTTTTTTATTTATTTGTTCTATCAAAGCTTAAGTTTCAAACGGGTGAAAATCCTACAGCAACACTAAATTCACGATATAATTACAACATGCTTAAATTCATTGAGACATTTCAACAAACATTAAACAGGCATTGTGTTTGGTAATTTTTTTATTTACATTTTTACTGCTTGTGCTAACCCCCTCAACACTTGCACACAAACACAAACACAATGATTATGATATTTTATGTTTGGAAGAAAATACATTTTGGTTAATTGTTACTTACCCTTTTTTTTAATTTGTTTTTGCTACAGGTGTTTGTTTATTAGGCAAGAAGTAGAGTCATTCGCTTTGATAAAAAAAAAACAACCATTTGGCAAGACTGACTTCAAATTGACGTTTCGGATTAGTAATTTCAAACGGTTTGCCAAGATGTGAAGCTACAATAGAACAAATATTAGTTTGTTTTTCGAGATCCCACTATAAATTCTATTAATATAGATTCTGATCGCCAACTCATACATACTAGATCCAGTTGCATTTTATTCGAATTGAGAGAATGACCAAAAAAATTCGACTTTACTTTTTTTGTTTCCGAAGTAACTCTCATCAACTAATACTATTTTGATATGAACTTTTAGAAGGAATTCATCAAATTGCTTCGATCTAAAATCATCCCCTTTATATGATCGCCTATACGGATCTTCTAGATATATACATTTTGAACCGATTTGATTTTTTTTACTGAAAAAACCCGTGCTCAAAAAGGTGGTTTGCTTATTTATCCTAATAAGAGTATGAATTACTTTATTGACACCTCCATAATCTAATGAAATGATAAAGATTCAAAATAAAATTGTAGCATTAAACGATCATGAAGGGTTATACCAAATTCAATAATAAAAGAACATAAATTTTGTAATGCTTCGACTACCAATAAGTAATCCGATTGATTAGAAGTGACTTTAACTACGAGGGACAATCATCTCGGTCATTCATGGTTCAACCAGCCCCTCACTCCAGCCGATGTAGCTTTAACAACATGGCCTCGAGAATCCTGAATGACAGCAGCATACCCCACACGTGCACATTGAAAATATCTTGAGAAAGGGTGGTTTTTCTTCACCAACTACTCCTATATCTTGCTGTTCCCTTGTAGACTAAACCTTGGTATAAAATCCAAAACAAAGAAACAATGAGTACCTAAAGGAATAAAATAAAATATTTAAAGGCAAACTAAAAGAATATAAAATAGTACATATCTTTATTGAAAGCAAATGTTGGATAGTGCTGTTAAGGTCATTGTGCCAATGTCCCGTACCGTTTCCATCTTCTAATCTTTCCACCAATGGCGCCTTTACTCCATTTCAAAATATCTCCAACTCAGGACAACCACTCAGTATTAGTAAGCGTGGTCACTTGAGCAAAAGCTCTTAAGTTGCAGTAGATTCACAAGCTCCAAACTTTTCAACCTGCTGAAGATAATGCCAGCTGCTGCTTCATCTCCTTCACTTGCAACTGTTTCCTTCATTGAAATGCAGTTAATTGTCGTTAACACTTTGAGTTGGGCTATACCTTGTACTGCTAAACATGTATCTAAGTATTTCATTCCTTTGCAATTACACACATACAAAATGGTGAGATCTTATTGTCACATTTGTAAACTTCAAGAGTTTGAAGCTTGGGTAGAATGTGGTCTATTCGTACATCTTTCTTCCATAAACAATCTTTTAGATTATCAAGACCTTCCAAGTTTATTTTTTTTAATTGTCGACAAAGTTGGAGCAGCATACATCTCCTTATTACCAGTATCTCCTTCCATACAGAATAGCTCTTTGATTTCACAAGAATGCAACTTCTTCAAATTTTCCTCTTCTAAAGTGCAATCTTCACAATTTTCACTTCATCCAAATGTAAATCTTCACTTTTCTTTATCAATCTCTTAATTCCACTATCCAAATCATAAATGCTTGTGGTTAGCCAGAGTTTTAGGGTTCTTGAATATTAGTAGCTTCCAAAGCATTGCCATTCCTCTCTTGGGAAAATCATGTAATTCCAACTTTTGCAACTCTTAACAGAAGTCCTTTGGTGTGGCCTTGGCATTCGAAATTTGAATTTCTAATTTGGACAAATGAGACAATGTGTTGAGTTCAGCAAGATTAGCACTAATTTGTTTATTCCAGCTCTTTCAGCCTCCTATTGAATAAAAGTGACACCCCATATATAACTCTTCTAATCTTGACAGACTTGACAAGACATCGGGTGAAATTATTTTGAGTTTGGTACAACCACTTACATCTAACAACTCTATCTTCACCAGTTGCCCGATTTCCTTGGGTACAATTCTGATATTAGATTCCATAAAGCTAAGGGTTTCTACTCTCTTGACCCATCCAATAATGGTTATATTATCTCCCAATTCACATTGGTCTAGGCGCAATGTATTGAGGCTCGTTAGGAGATCAATTGATGAAGGTAAAGGAAAAAATGCATACGAATCAAAACTAAGATTTTAAGATTTTAAGATTTTTTGCTTCCTTGAAGAAGTCAGTTGACAACATCTGGGAAAGTTGCTTGCTATATATAGGGACAAGAAGAAGCCGCGAACAATTCAACTAGTCAGGAAGCTTGGTGATGATAGGACACAACAAGCAAATCTTTTTGCATATTTTCATTGGCTCTCCATCTAGCCAATCTCTTAGAACATCCTCCTCTGCTAAGGTAAACACCTACTTGTTCTTTGAAGCGATTGATTTGACGACAATATAAGTAAGACCATGCGCATCACAGTACTCCTCATTGGTACTATTAGCATCAAGCAACAAACAAGATCTTTGAGGGTACTCATCATTGTTCACAACCTACCTCATGCTTCTTTCAAGGTGTTGACACCATTAATTAAACCCAAACCAAATGCATATCTCAACAAGTTTTCAATCGTAGTATGCTACAAAGGTTAAACGTCTGTTTAAAACTGTTGTGCGGAAGCGTGTAAAAGAGTATAATTATTGTACTGAAAAATCACACTGAGTTCAATTCCCAATAAAGAGAGGTGGATCACAAGGATCACTTAAGTACTAGATCTTTCCTAGCCAGAATATCCCTCTATCGTAATTTAATAGCACAATAAATAACTACAACCACACTCACAAGATATGAAAAATAAATAATAAAGAACACTAGAATTTTAACGAGGTTCGGCAAATTTCGCCTACGTCCTCGGGCACTACCAAATATATTTCACTCCAAAATTACAAGTGAAAATATACAAATAGGGAGAGAGAACAATGCCTTAAGTAGAGAATGACAAATGTTGGGATGAAGAAAATGAGAGATGGTTAGGCCTATTTATAGTTGAGGTTCAGGGATCAACTTGCAAAGTACCTATACAAATAGGGACCAAAATTGCAATTATCCCATGCCAATTGTCACCCATTAATTTTTAGTGCTTATTTCCAACTATTTCCAACTTACTTACAGCCAACTATCTTTGACTTTTCAAAGATAGTGGCTGCCAATAATCTCCACCTTGAAGATTTGATTAGGATAATCTTATCTTCACACAATTCTTTCTGCCGTTGCCAACAATATTTGATAGTGCATTCTTCAACTGTTAAACTTGCAGGATATTGATCAAGTTCAAACAATGTTCGAACTTGGTTCCTGTTACCACCTTGGTCATCATATTTGCGGGATTATCTGCAGTCTTGATCTTTTGAAGACGAATTTTCCCCTCATTAATAATTTCCCGCACAAAATGGAATCGTACGTCGATATGCTTTATACGTGCATGATAGACTTGATTCTTTGCTAAATGAATAGCACTTTGACTATCACAATACACATTAATATGCTCCTGAACCAATCCCAAGGTTTTAGCCATACCTTGTAACCAAATAGCCTCCTTTACAGCCTCTGTTACAGCCATGTATTCAGCTTCTGTGGTTGACAATGCAACTGTAGACTGTAGTGTAGACTTCCAACTGATTGGTCCTCCAGCAAGTGTAAACACGTAACCGGTGGTTGATCTTCGTTTATCCAAATCACCGGTATAGTCAGAATCAACGTACCCAATAACACCTTCACCAGGTGTATTATCCTGCTCGAACAGTAATCCAAAATCCACGGTCTTATGAATATATCGTAGAATCCATTTCACAGCTTGCCAATGTCCTTTTCCAGGATTATGCATATACCTGCTCACTATACTAACTGCCTGTGAAATGTCGGGTCTTGTACACACCATTGCATACATCAAGCTACCCACTGCATTAGAATATGGAACTTGCAACATGTATTCTCGTTCCGTATTCGTCGAAGGAGATAATTGTGCAGAAAGCTTGAAATGAGAAGTCAATGGGGTACTTACAGGTTTTGTCTGCTCGTTCATACCAAACTGCTGTAATACCTTCTTCAAATACTGCTTCTAGGACAAGCTAACTCTGCCATGGGCTCTATCTCTACATATTTCCATGCCAAGAATCTTCTTAGCTTCACCTAAATCTTTCATCTCAAACTTGAGATTGAGTTGAGTCTTCAATCTCTCAATCTCAACTTTGCTCTTAGATGCTATTAGCATATCATCAACATATAAGAGCAAGTATACGAAAGTTCCTTCTTGTAGCTTCTGAAAATACACGCAATGGTCAAATTTACTTCTTGTGTACCTTTGCCCTTTCATGAACTGATCAAATCGCTTGTACCACTGCCTCAGAGATTGCTTCAATCCATAAAGTGACTTTGTCAGTTTGCAAACCCAGTTTTCTTTACCAGCAACTTTGAATCCATCTGGCTGAGTCATATAGATTTCCTCTTCCAAATCACCGTGTAAAAACGCGGTCTTCACATCAAGCTGAACTAGTTCAAGATCATATTGCGCAACTAAGGCTAGCAAAATCCGAATAGACGAATGCTTCACAACTGGAGAAAACACTTCATTGTAGTCTATTCCTTCTTTCTGAGCGTAACCCTTTGATACCAATCTAGCCTTGTACCAAATTTCATTTTTACCAAGAAATCCTTCCTTCTTTGCATATACCCATTTGCATCCAATTGCCTTCTTTCCCTTGGGCAATGTCATCAACTCCCAAGTCCTATTTTGATGAAGAGACTGCATTTCTTCATTCATGGCTTGCTTCCACTTTACACCATCAGGGTTACTTATTGCTTCTGTGTAAGTAGAAGGAACATCATCATCTGCAATTGGAAGTGCATAGGCCACTATATCATCAAAGCGAGCAGGCCTACGAATCTCTCTTCTTGGCCTCCTATATGCAATTGAATCTTGTTGCTGTAGAAGTTCTTGGGTCGAAACTTCTTCATCATTTGTTCTTCCAATATTAGCTGGATCATTATTAACCTTTTCAAGCTCCACCTGCTGCAAAGTACTATTGGTTTTGTCATCCTTTTGTGAATCCTTTAACATGATTGATTCATCAAAAGTCACATCTCTGCTAAAGACAATTTTCTTGTATCAGGACACCAGAGACGGTATCCCTTTACTCCACTAGTTATACCCAAGAATAATGCTTTCTTTGCTCTTGGGTCTAACTTCGATTCTTTTACATGATAATATGCAGTGGAACAAAAAACATATAAAGAATCATAGTCAGTAGCAGATTTACCAGTCTACATCTCCATAGAAGTTTTTCCATTTATTGCAGCTGATGGCAAACGATTAATTAGATGGCACGCATATGTAACTGCCTCAGCCCAAAATTCTTTGCCCAATCCAGCATTGGACAACATATATCGAACTTTCTCCTGTATAGTTCGATCCATGCGTTCTGCCACCCCATTCTGCTGTGGTGTATCTCGAACAGTGAAGTGACACACGATACCCTCATCTTGACATACTTGTAGAAATGGATCATTTTTGTACTCAGTACCATTATCTGATCGAAGTAGTTTGACATTTTGACCAGTCTGAGTTTCCACCATCTTCTTCCATTTCAGAAATACATCCAATACTTCACTTTTTCTTTTCATTAGATACACCCATACTTTTCTTGAATAATCATCAACAAAAGTAACAAAATAGTGCATACCTCCCAAAGAAGCCATTTTGGTAGGTCCCCACACGTCACTGTGAACATAGTCCAGAATTCCTTTCGTATTGTGAATTGCTAAACCAAACTTTACCCTCGTCTGCTTGCCTAGAACACAATGTTCACAGAATTCCAATTTGCAAGAATTTGCACCTTTCAACAAGCCTTGCTTCGCCAAAGTCTGCAAAACTTTTTCACCAGCATGTCCTAATCGCATATGCCATAACCTGGTAGCCTCTGAATCTGCATCTTTCACAGAAACTGTTGATGTTGATCCAATAACTGTACTTCCATTTAAAAAGTACAAGTTATTTCTCCTTGTGCCTTTCATCACCGTCAAATTCCCAGCTGCTACCTTTAGTAATCCATCTCTCAAAGTGATTATGAGCCCTTTAGATTCTAAGGCCCCTAATGAGATGAGATTTTTCTTCAAGCTGGGTACGTAGCGAACATCAGTCAAGACTTGGATTGAACCGTCGTGATTCTTCAATTAGATTGTACCTATTCCCATGCACTGTCATTGCCCATAAGAACAACTCCACCTTTTAGTTCTTTAAGACTAGAAAACCAGTCATTGTTAGGACACATATGGTAAGTACATCCCGAATCCAAAATCCACTCATCAGTATGACATGCCATTGCCATGCCAACCAAGCTAAAGTCTGACTCCTCATCATGCTCCGCTACACATGCATTAGAAATAGCCTTGCCCTTTTGTAACTTAGGACAATTCTTTTTCCAATACCCTTTTTCACGACAAAAGGCACACTCATCTTTAGCGGGTCTCCCTTTGGACTTTCCTCTTCTACCAGGTTTGCTGCTGCGTGAACGACCTCTTACTGTTAAGACTTCTGCAGTTGTATCTCTGTGATCTCTTTTATCTTTCTTTCGAGTATCAGATCTATACAACGCACTGCAGACTGCATCAAATGTGATTGTATCCTTCCCATGAAGCAATGTGGTGGTAAGATGATCATATTCATCAAAAAGGGAATTCAACAACAATAATGCCTTGTCTTCATCTTCAAATTTCTCATCCAAATTTAGCAAGTCTGCTAAAATTTTATTGAATGAGTTCACATGGTCATTCATCGACATACCGGGTGCATACGTGAAGCGAAAAAGTTTCTTTTTCATATAAAGCCTATTTTCAAGGCTTTTCGTTAGAAACTTTTCTTCCAGTGTATCCCACAATTTCCTTGCTGATGTCTTCCTCATGACAGAGTACTTCTGCTCTTTGGCCAAACATAGACGGATTGTACTACAAGCTTGTCTATTAATCTTGGCCCACTCCTTGTCATCCATCTTGTCAGGTTTTTCTTCAAGGGCTATATCTAGCTCTTGCTGACATAAGACATCCAGGATCTCACATTGCCACATACCAAAATTATTGGTACCATCAAATTTCTCTACTTCAAATTTTGCATTGGTCACCGTAGTCCTTACTGATGACGATGCATGTGCCATTTTTTTCCTCAATCCCAACTACTGTATACGTAAACAGTGCCGTATACGTGAATAATGCCGCAAACGATCGTACTCCCCAAGTACGAACCTAGCTCTGGTACCAATTGTTGTGCGGAAGCGTGTAAAAGAGTATAATTATTGTACTGAAAAATCACACTGAGTTCAATTCCCAGGAAAGAGAGGTGGATCACAAGGATCACTTAAGTACCAGATCTTTCCTAGCCAGAATATCCCTCTATCGTAATTTAATAGCACAATAAATAACTACAATCACACTCACAAGATATGAAAAATAAATAATAAAGAACACCAGAATTTTAACGAGGTTCGGCAAATTTCGCCTACGTCCTCGGGCACTACCAAATATATTTCACTCCAAAATTACAAGTGAAAATATACAAATAGGGAGAGAGAACAATGCCTTAAGTAGAGAATGACAAATGTTGGGATGAAGAAAATGAGAGATGGTTAGGCCTATTTATAGTTGAGGTTCAGGGATCAACTTGCAAAGTACCTATACAAATAGGGACCAAAATTGCAATTATCCCATGCCAATTGTCACCCATTAATTTTTAGTGCTTATTTCCAACTATTTCCAACTTACTTACAGCCAACTATCTTTGACTTTTCAAAGATAGTGGCTGCCAATAAAAACTACCACCTTGTAAATGATTGTAGCTAAACTCTATAGCTGAGTACCCCTTAGTAGGTATCTCGACGATTTTCTCTGAGGAGGGCCTTTGTAGCTTTCATAAAGCATCATTCCAAACAAATACACTTTTATTTTGCAATGCCCTTCTAACTGTTGCAATGCAAAGCGATAATCTTGCACAATATTTGGCTACCTCAAATGTGGTGGGTTAGAGCTCAACACTTTCAACACAGTCCCTAACCATTTAAAAAAAAAAAAACTCCCTATCTTCTTCGTGTCTTTGTAGCATCCATCTCATTTCTTAGAACATTTTGATCTTTTGACGTCAACAATATCGTGCATCCTTTGTGTTGACTTCTAAATGGAATTCCAGCTTCCTCGAGATCTAGTTTCTTCCAAATATCATCTAAAACTATAAGTACTTTCTTCTCATTCCTTAACCTCTCACATAATTTATGGCCTCTTACAATCATACTCTTTTCTACAATCTTCAAAACCAATAGCATTGCTATTTGATCTTGGATTTTCTGAATGTTAGGTGTTGGAGATACAATGGCCATAACCATCGAATCCAATAACTTACCCTCTTGGACTTGTCTGGAAACTTCTTTGACTAGTAATGTTTTGCCCACACCAGGCATCTCCTACACTCCAATCATGCTCATAATAGAATCTTGTAGTGGCCCCATGATATAGTTGAGTAACTTTTGTTTTGAGGCATCAACTCCATTAGGAAAATCACTAAAATACCTTTCTTTTTTAATCTTAATTTCATAAATATTACATATGTGTCATTATTATTAGTTTCAAACCAGATGTTTTATCTCTACTAAATTTAAACCCTTAATTGAGTTGATATTAAGAGTTAATTGGATACCAACTCAGTTGGAGAAATGACTAGAGTACCATTTTATTTTAATTTCGTACATACAATATATGTATTATTATTAGTTTAAAATCATATATTTCATTATTTATTGAATGTTATTTTTAATGCACACATATATTCACATCTACATGCATGTAATACAATTACTTATTTATTAAAACGGCCAACATTTTATCAAATAAAAATGTACATGGGCTATATTCAAAATTTTAATTTGGTTATTTTTAGTCCTTGTACTTCTCAAATTTTAAAATTTTAGTCCTGACCAAATAGTAGTTTATTAAATTCATTAAGTTGAGTTATGCCCAAAATCTTATGTTGGAGACAAATTACTCATAAAAAAAAATTAATGTATTTAATCATAAAAAAAAATTAATGGATTTAGTCATCGTGGTTTGTGTCAAGATTGAAATTTCAAAATTTAAAAAGTACAAGAATTAAGAATGACCAAATTGAAAAATATGAATTGAATTCACAACTCTAAACAAAGTATATGACTAATAACAAAATTTATCTGGATGGATTTTGATTGCTACTATTTGGGTTAGGACGAAAATATTAAAATTTCAAAAATATGGGGATTAAAAGTGAACAATTCGAAAAGTATAGGGATGAAATATGATTAAATTAAAATATAAGGACTAAATTCATAACGCATGCATATTACAAGGATTACTACCAGAATTTAACCATAAAATTATATATCGATTTTTTTTGTTTTTGAATTTTCCTTCGAAAATTCCCGGCCGACTTTTCTTCCCCTAATTTATCCCTCTCGTCTTCCTCCGGTCCCCGACCCAAGTCCTCCCTTGCCTTCCAAGTTTCCGATCGAAGAAGAAATTAAATAAGGTAATTTTTAAAACCCTAAACCTAATTTGAAGATTTGATTTCTACTTGAGTCATGAGTTTTATCTGGATTCTGCCTCTGCATCTCGATGCTATATTTGATTTTCTGTTTTCGATCCTATTGTTACTATATCTCATCTCTCTGTTTACCTTATTAGGAAGGAGATTTATATATATTTAAAGGTATCGATTTAGCCGAAATAGCGGTTAACGTAGCTATTGATGTGAAATTTGTTCACACCGCTTTGAGTTCTTCAGCGGTAGTGGACGGCGCCGTTAATGCGAAATACCGGCCGTGAAACATCTACGCCACTGCTATTTGAAACCCTACTAATAATTGTATTTGGGCAGGGGAAGCCAATGGCGAGTTCTTTGAAAGAATACCTAAAAAGATACGAGACCAAAAACGAAGAAGAGGAGCAGAAGAAGAAAAGGAAGCAAAAGAAGAAAACTAAACCCGAATCATCAGGTGTTCTAGTGGTGGATGAAGACCCAGTGTGGCAGAAACCTGTTAATCTCGAAGAAGATGAGGGCAATGATTCGCCTGGTTAGTTTAAAAGTTAATTCTTAAATGTTCTTATATTTAATTATTATTTATTTTCAGTTTGATGAATTTATAGTTGTTAGTTATTGATTATGAACTTTATTGTTTATCTAGATGAGAAGCCACTAGTGGATGAAGATATAGAAGTAAAAAGAATGAAAAGGCTAGAGCAGATTAGGTTGAGGAGGGGCTACAATGCCATTGCCGAAGATGGTAGTGGTTGGGTCTCGCTTTCTCCTAAACACGCTAATACAGTGGATCCTAATTCTGATATTTCCCCTCCTCGTAGGCAGCGGACACGAAACGACACACCTTCTCCAGAACCTGGGTTGAGGCATTCAAACTCTGAAATAGAAGCTAAGGATTTATCACCTCCGAGAAAATCACGTTCCCCTGGTTTGAAATCTGATTTGTCGCCACCAAGGAGAAGTAGTGCTCATAATGAGACAACATTAACAAGAGAAGATTCTGATTTGTCACCTCCTTGCAGGAGGCCAGCTCGGGCTGATTCACCAGAACCTCGACTTAAGGCTTCTAGAGGTGGTACTGATTTATCTCCTCCTCGGAAGCGGAGGGTTAGGAATGACACACCCTCACCAGAACCTTTAGTAAACAGAGCAGATGGTACTGATTTATCTCCTCCTAGGAAACGTAGGGTTCGGAATGACACACCTTCACCAGAACCTTTAGTAAACCGAACAGATGGTACTGATTTATCTCCTCCAAGGAAAAGGAGGGTTCGGAATGACACACCTTCACTAGAACCTTTAGCAAACAGAGCAGGTGCTGATCCATCACCACCTCGGAAACGAAGGGCGAGAAATGATACACCTTCAGCAAAACAGAGGGTGAAGCCTTTGAGAGAAGGTGCTGATAGTGATATGTCACCTCCACGGCAAAGGTCAAGACACCAACATACACAATCACCTGAGCCTGATATGCCCCCACCTAGACAATCTCATGCCCAAACATCTGAGCTTGTTCATGATTTGGATCTCTCCCCTCCAAGGAAAAGTAGGAGGGAATCAACTGGTCCTGCTTCTTTGAAACAGCAACCCAAAACTGGTTTAATTTCTGGCAGTGATATTCGAGAAGAAATTTCAAAAACGAAGAAGGATGATTGGTTAAGGTACGTATTCTGTTTAACTATTCAGATATAATTCATTTTTCAGAAATCCTCTTAGCATTCTGCATTTTTCATCCTTGAATTATTAATAGAAATAGGGTAAATTATAGGTACTCACCAATAGATGCCGATCCTCGAGTTCAGTTGTAGACGTTAGCCTACTTTGTTTTTAGACAAATAGCAAAGGCTGCTTTCTTTTTGGTTGCAGTAATTATTACATGTGACCGTCCTTTATGTAGTAACCTGGTGTAGGAACTTATGGCTTATTCCATGAGTAAATTGGTAAAAATACCTATGTTGATGAAATGAGAGAGAGGTGTAATATACAATTGCATGCAAGCTAAGGAGCAAAGTTCTCCAGTTTTATTCTTTTGATTTGGATGCAACATGATATATATGATTATAAATGCTAAAACAGTCAAAATTGACTTCATGTAACTTCCAATTTGATTCTATCTTGTGTTCTCGCATACTTAGAGCTTCTTTTGCTAGCTGAGGGAAGTCATTGATGTTTTGTTAGGAAACCAGAACTCTTTCCTAACTTTAACCCGTGAACCCTCCAAACACAAACACCAAACACAGAACATAATCCAATAATCTTTATTGCCAGCAACAAATCAGATAAGTTTTACAGCACAACAACAATGGAAATAGAACGCTCTTATTTAATCAGTGTCCTTTTAGTTGGTTTGGTTCCTGCAATACATTTAATTTCTTTTTCTCTGGTCTTTGGTTTATTAGGTTTAAGGAGATGGATCCATCTGTAAGTGGACGAGGTGCTGAGCCTGTATTTCGTGATAAGACAAAAGGTGAATGACGAGCCACTTTTAGGATACATCTAGTTGAAATCTTATGTACATTTGCGTCTGGCTCACACATCCCTTATGAATTCTTGCAGGGGAGCGCATATCAAAAGAAGAGTACCTTAAGTCAAAACGAAAAGGAGGAGAAGAAAAGCCCAAGGTACATTGAAAATTTTGCTTTAGAGTTCATAATTGCCTTTATTTATTTATTTTCATTTTGATCATTGTAGCCAATTCTAGTGCTGCATGTCTGGTAAGCATTAGTTTACTTTGATCTTAGCGAGGAAATAATTAATAGTCTGGTATTACGTTGTTAATCAGGAGAAAGAGTTGGAATGGGGCAAAGGCTTAGCCCAAAAACGTGAAGCTGAGACTAGGTTGCAAGAATTAGAACTCGAGAAGAGTAAACCATTTGCTCGAACAAGGTAAGATAACAGATTCTAAACAATGTTCTGAGCTGTAATCATTGTACATATTACTTCACTGTATCTTCTGCTTGATTTAGATTACTTTGTCTTTATTTTGCTGCATGTAGCAATTTTATATTTACAACTTGTACTTGCAGGGATGACCCAGAGCTCGACAATATGTTGAAGGATCGACTAAGATGGGGTGATCCTATGGCTCATTTGGTCAAGGTAAATTAACCATTTGTTTGTTGCTGATGGGAATTCAGGTAGCTTAACACTAAAGTTGACATTTTTTTAATAATATTTTGTAGAAAAAACAACCTGAACTGGTTCTTAAAGACCTAGGGGATGCTGAGAAAATGAAAGAGTCGGGGTTCATAGTTCCTCAAGATATTCCCCCGCATAGTTGGATAGTAAGAAAACTAGATGCTGCACCAAATCGTTATGGTATAAGACCAGGAAGACATTGGGACGGAGTCGATCGTAGTAATGGTAAATTCATTTTTTATTTATGGAAAAAAAATTCTAAATCCTCAAGTTGATTCTCATTATAATACATTGTCAAAAAAATGATGGAAAATTCTAATCAGCTGCTGCTCTGCATCTTGTGTAGGTTTTGAGAAGAAAATGTTCACCAAATTAAACGAGAAACGGGCAACGGAAAGGGAGGCGTATCTCTGGTCTGTATCCGACATGTGATTCAACACATCCACTGCAGACTTTTAATTGAGAAATTAAGTATGCTGAAATTGAGAAATTATTTGCTTCATGCTTTTGTGCCAATTTTAAATTATAACAAAATCAATGGTTTTGATCCATGATAATTGACTCAGTGAGTCTTGACTGGTGTATTATCATTTCAAATCAATTTTCATCAACTTTTGGGTGTCAATTTTATAGGTTTCGTGCTTCCATAAGCTATGATTTTGGCTTCCATATTCTTTGCTTCTGCTTTAATGTCAATTCACAAAGAGTCGCTATCCGTTACTTTCTTCCATAAATTGACTGATTAATTGATTATTGAGGAAATTAAGTGCGTCTCGATGAACTGTGCCCAACTCAATTCAACTAAGTTCTCCCTAAAGGGGATAAATAGGGTGGAAATCATTGATGCACCAAACACATTTGTTGCCACTTTTATTGCCATACTTCAAACTTCAAACTGTACAACACATAATAAGCTTATTTTAATATATATGTACACATAAAGTTGTACCCATGGTTACATGAGTACACATTCACTATATAGATATTCTACTATCAGTTTAAGCAAAAAAGGATTTGGGTACTTTTGGTATTCAACAATTTTCTTAGAAAAATAAAAGATAAAAGTTCCAGAATTTTTTTAATTCTAGAAATGAAAGAAAATAAAGTGTCAAATTATTATCATTATCATTATTATTTACTCAGTGCTGACACCTGGAGATTACCCATCCGTCACCTCCTAATTTCGTCGAGACACATCATCCTTCTTCTGTCTCTGCTAAACACTAACCCAACGTACTATGAAACATCGATCTTCCTCAACTAAACACCTTAACACATAACATTTATCAAGCTCGTCTTTTTTTATTCTTTATTTTCACCTTTAACCATTTTCTAACAGTAATCCCATCTCTTTGCTTATTTACCTTATGGACACACATGGCTGCCTCCACACATGCAAGCTATGATGGTCATTCATATGATGATGTTGACGGTGATGATAATCATTATGAAGATGGCTCACAACCATCTCATGACATCTTCTCGAACCTTTTCCATTCACTCTATACTTCCATACTTCTTCAACCTTCATCTCTTCTTCTTCTTCTTCTTCTTCTTCTTCTTCTTGCAAATCAAGTACTTCCTGTTCTTGTTCTTCTTGATTTATCTCTTCATTTTCTTCTTCTTCTTCTTCCTCTTCTTGGTTGATATTAGAGCAAACATCACTGCTAACAAGATGCAATCTCAAGCGACCATTTTGCCTGACAGAACGTAAAATCTCTGGCCTTTGTATTTTAACTTCAGTTAACTCCAACCTCCCATTTTCCCTTACAGGCTTTAGGTAAAAACAAGGCTGACCGTTTTTGGTTCAATGAAGATAGTGGTGGTGGAAACTTCATATGCCTCCTCCCTTCCCTCCTTTTCCTAATCCTCCACCTATTATTATCCCTAATTTCATCTTCACAAAGCTTCACATGTTTATAACCATTAGTCCTATCATCAACATCACCATCATCTCTTTCATAACAACTCTCAAACCCTAAGCTCTCTGTACATGACATAAGTCCATCAATCCCAGCACCACCACCCATATCATCTATAAATCCTATGCCACCATGGTCTTTCTTTTTTGGTGGTGATGTTGATGGCATTGAAATAGTTTTAGTATCGTGCAAGTGTAATAAGGATGACTCAATAACATTGGGATTGGATTCATTGGCACTGATCAACCCTAACCCACATTTGGAAACAGGAGGAGGAGAAACCATATTTGTATTTGATAAACCTAGAAAAGAGTGGACGATTTTCTTACAAAAGTAGTACTTGTTCAACATGAATTGTGAATAATAATAATAACAATAAAAGTAACAATAAGGCATGGTGAGTTTCAATGCTAAAAGAAAGAGGGAGAAATAGATGAGAGAGGGAAGAAGGAGATGGGAGGAACAAAGGGTCATATGAAAAATTATTTGAAAATGTGATAATGAAAATGAAAAGTGAAGAAGAGAGAGGAGGAGATGAGGGTATTAATAAAAAGAAAATAACATCCTCACGCCAAAGATAGATAGGGAAAGAGAAAAACAAAAAAGGAAAGGGGGAGGGAGGGTTTGGGTATGGGTATGGTGAATTGTGAGCGGTAGTGTGATGGAGTAAACGGTGCCGGGTCTCACGAATCTTGCCCTTCCCCTTCTTCACTAACCTCTAACCATATTTTCTTTTATTTATTTGATTTCCTCTTTATATATAAAACTAAATTGCATCATCTTTTTCTTCTTTTTAGAGAGAAAAAATGGACTTATGTATCAGTTTGTTAGTCTCCTTATGTAGTTTTAAATTTTCACCCCATACTTTTTCATATAATTTGTGGTATATATTTGTATTGGCAAAGTTGCCAAGTGTTAGACTTAACAACGCATGCATTTCATTTTGTCATCTAGGTATTCCCTTTTTTTTTTGTCAGATATCCTACATAAACTATTCTTCGATTTTACCTTAAAACTATGTTGAAGGATAAACCAGCTTTGTAAGAATGCAATGTATGGCTATGTTTTTCTTCCACATGGAAAATATGTCACTTCACATGTCATAATAAAAAAAAATCTCAATTCTTTTATAAATTTAAAATTCTAATTAAAATAAAATTTCAAAATATAATAAGAAAATCCAAAACCTTATCCTTTTTGTTGTTCTTTTAAAATTTTATTTATTAATACTAAAAATCCTTTTTATTTTCTCTCTTATTCATCCCTTCCTATTCTACTCCCAACTTTTTGTAAAATTCAAACATTCAAAGAAAGATTACACTCTCGATTTTTCAAGTATGTTGTCATCCACCTCTTATTCTTCACTTTTGTCACTTGAATCTTTTCGGAAAACATCCTAAACTCTTTCATTGGGGTTCTTATTGGGACTCAATCCCTCCCTTGTTGCACTAGTTTTGGTTATTTTTGGTGTAGTTGTTTGGGTTCTTGGGTAAGTATTCTTTCACTTGATTAATTCCATCATATTATAAAAATAATCCACCTTTGCTCTTTTTGGATATTCGACAAACACACATAATTTTGTTCGTTAGTCAAACTTTCTAATTTATTAGGCACATTATTCAGCATATAGCACATGGTTTGCAGTGCATATCCCAAACATTTATTGAAAGTTGCAAATAATTTAAACATTGAATGAACCATGTTTAGCAAGATTTTATTCTTTCTATCAGTAGCGCTATTTTGTTTGTGGAGATTAGGCATAGTTAATTGAGAAAGAATTTCATTCTTAATAAAGTATCCTAAAAACTCTTTAGATAAATATTCTCATCTTATTTAGATTGGAGTGCTTTAATGAATAAATTTAATTGTTTCTCTACCTTTACACAAAACTCTTGAAATTTATCAAAAGCTTCACTCTTGCACTGTCTTATAGATAAACATATTCATATATGGAATAACCATCTATGAATGTAATATCCATAACTTCCTCACGTACTAACATTCATGGGGCCACATATGTTAATTAGTTAAAACTATCAAATAAATACATACTTCTCTTAGTGCTTCAACTATCATAATGTACCCATCCTCGGTCTAGCTAGAGGTTCTTATCATGTAGACTTCTCATTTCCTTGAACCTTGCAAAGAAATAAAAATATGATTAGTGGCTGCAGAAACAAGTTTCAATAATAAAGAGTTATTACCCTTCTTCCCTTTCGAGACTAGGTAGTTTACGTACTTTTTACAATAAGCTCTAAAGTGCCATTTTTTACTGTAGAATAAACATTTGGATTTGTGTTTCTTGCCGCTTAGATTAATGAGTTAGTTTCGTTTCCATTCTTTGTAACTATTTTCGTTCAATTTGTTTTTAGTAAGAATGTTAATGATGAGAGCTGGTGCCTTTTCAAATTGAAACATAAAATTGCCACAAATTAATTATCTTTGCATGAAATAAATATTCCATCTAATTTAACAACTTAAAAGCATATTAAATGATGCATGCTTCTTACTTTAAAACCTTTAAAACATATGTAGTTCATTGCAATGATAATTTTCACACCTATTGAATTATGTTACCGTTGGGAAATTATTATCAACTAGTAAGAGCATGAAATTCTATTCAGTTAATATGTGAATCTAAAATCATAAGAATACATACATATTAACAATTGTTTCAATTTTATCACTAATTAAAATAGTCTTAAGTGTATAACCATTAGATCAACATCCATCATCATATGTTCTATTTGAGTCATTGTGGGACAACCTCTCATAGAATCATACATGAATAGTTGTCCTTTTAAAGGAATCTCACCCAATGAGCCCATATGATAAGACTTATCGTAGGGTGCAATCAAGGTAAAACTGACTCGAAGTGTTTTCATGCTATCACCTAGAAACTATTAATAAAGGCCATGTGTAACACCTCAATATCCGACCCGATTGCAAGATCCGAGTTATGATGTGTCACATTCGTTACAGGAGCAACTATGAACAACTTTACTCAATTTATACTATTAAATGAGAAAATTTAGCTCATTCATGCATACTATACAAAATACCACAAACTTTGGGTCTCGTTCAAGCTTACGAAAGCTCTAAAACTAACCTAAGGTCGCAATAGGACCAAATTGTAAGAATTTCAAAATATGAAGTTAATGTCACGACATTAGGGGATTCCTCATCGTAGTGCAACATACTAAGTAGTCTCGTCGCAACGACCAAAGCCGACATCGCGCCGTGACATGACAACTTGATCTCATTGCAACGACAGATATTTGACGTTGTGACATGACATACCGACTTCAAATGATCAAGTTTTGGTTCTTGTTTGCAAAAACCTAAAACTTTATAATTTCAATTTCAATTATATGATCAACCAATTCTATATCTCAAATAAATTAATATTTCCTAAATGTACCATTTATCCAACTCAAACAATTAATCAAATTCAACATTTCTTCAAGTTCTTCATTGAACAAAGTTTCATTTATATTCATGTGCATATTAACACTTAACCAAATAGACCATTCATGTATCACAAAATGAAACACCCCAAACCCGGCCCACGAGCTTTGACCAGATTTGGTATGTTCCTCAAGTAAACTGATTCAAAGTTCTTTTGTTCCTTAGGAAAAACTTGTGCAATTTTAAAGAAAATAATGTTTTGGGTTGGGCTTGTGTTGTAAACCAATTTATCTTATATTGAAATCCTTTTATTTCAGGTGACAAAATGCTTAGAGTTTATTTTAAAATAAATTTGTTGATCCATAAATAATAATTTGTAAACATAATAAATAAAAGTAAAAAGAAATAAAGAAATTCAACTATGGCCTTATGGCCTTATTACATCAAATAATCCCAAAATAAAATTCTTAAGTACTTAAATAAAATAAAATGTCCATATTGAATAAACTTCAAGCTGAGCATGGCCACCACAAGTTCTGCCGTCCCGGTCCATCACTGTTCATCACCTGAAAAATGTTCCCACAACGGGGTGAGTCAACAGACTCAATGTGTACACAACACTAAAATTTAATAGATCAGGCATACCATAACGTATCACATGCACATTCATATACAGATAAAATAATGATGCAACCCATACCCAAACCTAGATGCCATCCGCCACACATCCCCGTACCAACCTGCACACCGTGGGGACTACTAAGTCGACCCTCCTTCCGCTACACACCATCGAAGGCAGTCGCTGCAGTCGACGTGCTCATCGCCCATATAAGATTCGTGGCATAGCCACCAGATTCAGATAATTGTGTCATGAGACACCACATTCAGATAATGTAACCGAAGTTACCACATTCAGATAATGTGACCTAAGTCACCACATTCAGATAGTGAGACCGAAGTCATCACATTCACTTCCCCTTTCTCATATAACCCGAATGCCCATATTATTCATCTCATGCATATCATACTTAAATTCACATTCACGTTACTTTTCACATGTTAAATATAACATATTTCGTAATCCTAGTAGGAGTAGGAAACGTACCTGAGTACTTTGTACCACATTAGGGTACTTAGCCATATTCACATTCTTATACATGCATATATTACATATTGCCATATAACGTATTAAAAGATAGTGTGGGGTACACACCTGATTTGCTTAACGAATTCCTTGAAATCCCGAAAAAACCGATCTATTGCTTTAGATCTCAATTCCTACATTTGGTAACCTCAGTATGTTAGCATAAAGCCTATAAAACCAAATCCTAGTAGGATTAGTACACTAAAACCTACCTTGCAATTTCCAAATCCCGAAAGTATTCCTTGCCTTATATGTCTGTCGAAATCCCTATAACTTCATGTTAGATCAATTTCTAACATTTATTCATAACAAATAACCCTTAGCCGAATGTTAAATATGACTTACCTTGTGGATTTTAAATCCCGAAATTCACCGAATAACTAGGGAACACGCAGCTTATGGTGTACCTTCGGAAAAAGAGCTTCTCCTTCCTTGTAGTCTACACTTAGTAAATCCCGAAAGATCCTTCCATATTCGGCAACCAAAATATGTATGGGGTTAGATTATCTCTCGGCTAATCTAAAAGAAAAGAATGGAAACCAAACTTGGATCTTACCCTTATTTGAAGAAATCGATTGCACCTTCACTTCAACCTTCAGAGATTCGGCTATGGCTAAATGATGCTCTCACAACTTTCGGCTTTTAGAGGGATTAGAAAGAAAAGAGAAGGAAGAATAAAGATGGAGGATTCGACTAGAACACAAGGTATTTCGGCTTGGCAAAAAAAAAAAAAGAAGAAGAGGATTTGGTGAAGAGAATTCGGCAGAGGCTTTCAAAGAACAGAAAATAATGCAGAATGGCCTCTCCTTTCCTTTTTATAGCCAAATTTACTAGGCTAGAGTCCCTTACTTGGCCACCACTCTTCTATTTTGATAACTTTATCCCTTGATTTATCACTTTAATTATCAACAAAACTTAATACAATATTTATCTCTTATCTCCTAATAAAAATAACAATAATTATCCATCATTTATCTCTTGAAAATAATCTAAAATAAATCCATTATTTATCCCTTATTTATCCACCCTTTATCTCTTAAAAATAAAAGAATAAAAGCTCCTAATTTATAGCCATCTTCCGTCCACCTCACTTCTTCTGGAAGCAAAATAAAATTTCTTTTATTTGCTTCCCATGTGACTCGAACTCAGGCCCACTTGCTCATGTAGGTGGCGTCACTTACCTGGGCCTTAAGTGGCATTTCCAGGCCACTTTTCCAAGCCTGTTTGTGTGACAAATTCCTCCTATTATTTTTCTTAAGGCCACCTTGCCTTAGTTTTCTCTTTTTAAGCCTTAAAACCTGACATTTCTTTACATTTCCAAGTTTCCAAAAATTTTCGTTTGGCTCTTTAAACTTGACATTTCCTTACATTTCCAAGTTTCCAGAAATGTTTACTTTCCTCTTTTGAATCGTTTCTAAATCTTTTCCTTACATCCCCTAGTTTCCAAAAATGTTCACTTTCCTCTTTTAAACTTAACGTTTCCAAAGCATTTCCTTACATTTCCATACATTGCCTTACATTTCTATACATTTCCACACATTTCCATACATTTCCATACATTTCCATACATTTCATGAATTACACATCCAACACACCCACTGAGCCCACTATCTCATGAATTACACACGAACGCATAACCCCTAATCTAGGATGTTACAGTTCTACCCTCCTTAAAAATAATTTCGTCCTCGAAATTACTTATTAACAGTCGTACAATCCTTCTCACCGCACTATGCTTACGCTGCGCACTCTGATCTTAATAGAACCATCATACTTTCTAGGCACAATCTCTAAGTTCACGTCCCTTAGAACTCATTTTCTAACGTCGCGATTTAATCTGATTTAAGAGTTCTATACATTAGTCTTTGTTTCACTTGATTACCCGCGAAGAAGTTTTATGAAAAGAGTTTTAGGAGTGGTTCTTTCGTATTCATACAGGCACACAGTCTATTCATACATTCATCAATCAATTATGAACTTCCGTTCATTCAGAGAAACGTTGTAGTTTTCATTGCTGTTGTTTTTCCACTACCCAGGGGTATTTTCGTAATTTTCCCTACAGGGGTATTTTTGTAATTTGTCAAAATAAGGTTCCTTGGTGATTTTGTCAATAAGGGTATTTTGGTAATTTTTGAAATCCGAGGGTATTTCAGTAATTTTGAAATTCCAGGGGTATTTCGGTAAATTTTTACAAATCAGGGTAAATTTGTAAAGTTCAATAAATCAGGAGTATTTCAAAATTTTGCAAAACTTGAGGGTTCTTTTTGAGAATTTATTTTCCAAATCGGCGATGTTGCAAAAATTTTGAAAATCAGGGTCATTTTGATAATTTTGTAAGTTAGGGGCAATTTTGTAATTTTCCAAAATCAAGGTATTTTGATATTTTGCAAATAAGGGTTTTTTTTTTAACATTTATAAAATAGTGAAATTTTGGAAAAACTGTTGGGTAATTGGACCTTTTATAAACCAAGGGCATTTTTGTAATTTTACC
Organism: Gossypium australe; assembly: GCA_005393395.2. NCBI lineage: Eukaryota > Viridiplantae > Streptophyta > Magnoliopsida > Malvales > Malvaceae > Gossypium > Gossypium australe. The sequence continues at coordinate 127,311,505 of CM016624.1, read as the reverse complement.
ACTAGGGGCATTTTAGTAATTTTGTAAACTAGAAGTTTTTGGAAAATTTTCGAAAATAACAATTTTCTCAGTTCAAAAGAGTGATTTTTTGAAATATTTTTTTTTTAAAAAAAAACTAGGGTTTCCATAAAAACACGGCTAGTTCCCTTTCGGGTTTTAGTTAGGGGTTTAGCCTATGAATAAGTCCTCTTGGTTAGGGTGAACCGAAGCTATGCACCAGGTAGGATTCCTGCGAAGAGGAGGTGAGTCACTAGGACTGCTTAAGTACCAGGCTCTTCCGGATCCAATCCTAGACATGCGCACAATGGTTACCACACCCTAGCTCGGCGACTTAGTCATAGGTTTGTTTAATGGTCCTTAAGTCTTATGCACTTGTGTTTGAGTAGACTAGTCTTACGGTTCAATAGATTCTAAGTCACTAATCTACGTTCCATTCCATTTCTACCCTTCTACAAATCATAATATAAATCACACAAGAGATCGAAGTACTTACCTGGTGGACTGCGGGTCGGAGACTTAGGTGCCATGCCAGAAAACCTGCTTATTTCTTAAAATATTTTCATAAATCTTAATTGGGCTCGATTTGAAAACGTTTTGGGCCTTAAACCCAAGGCCGAGAGTTTAAAACTGGGCTCTGATACCAAATTGAAACACCCCAAACCCGGCCCACGAGCTTTGACCAGATTTGGTATGTTCCTCAAGTAAACCGATTCAAAGTTCTTTTGTTCCTTAGGAAAAACTTGTGCAATTTTAAAGAAAATAATGTTTTGGGTTGGGCTTGTGTTGAAAACCAATTTATCTTATATTGAAATCCTTTTATTTCAGGTGACAAAATGCTTAGAGTTTATTTTAAAATAAATTTGTTGATCCATAAATAATAATTTGTAAACATAATAAATAAAAGTAAAAAGAAATAAAGAAATTCAACTATGGCCTTATGGCCTTATTACATCAAATAATTCCAAAATAAAATTCTTAAGTACTTAAATAAAATAAAATGTCCATATTGAATAAACTTCAAGCTGAGCATGGCCACCACAAGTTCTGCCGTCCCGGTCCATCACTGTTCATCACCTGAAAAATGTTCCCACAACGGGGTGAGTCAATAGACTCAATGTGTACACAACACTAAAATTTAATAGATCAGGCATACCATAACGTATCACATGCACATTCATATACAGATAAAATAATGATGCAACCCATACCCAAACCTAGATGCCATCCGCTACACATCCCCGTACCAACCTGCACACCGTGGGGACTACTAAGTCGACCCTCCTTCCGCTACACACCATCGAAGGCAGTCGCTGCAGTCGACGTGCTCATCGCCCATATAAGATTCGTGGCATAGCCACCAGATTCAGATAATTGTGTCATGAGACACCACATTCAGATAATGTAACCGAAGTTACCACATTCAGATAATGTGACCGAAGTCACCACATTCAGATAGTGAGACCGAAGTCATCACATTCACTTCCCCTTTCTCATATAACCCGAATGCCCATATTATTCATCTCATGCATATCATACTTAAATTCACATTCACGTTACTTTTCACATGTTAAATATAACATATTTCGTAATCCTAGTAGGAGTAGGAAACGTACCTGAGTACTTTGTACCACATTAGGGTACTTAGCCATATTCACATTCTTATACATGCATATATTACATATTGCCATATAACGTATTAAAAGATAGTGTGGGGTACACACCTGATTTGCTTAACGAATTCCTTGAAATCCCGAAAAAACCATCTATTGCTTTAGATCTCAATTCCTACATTTGGTAACCTCAGTATGTTAGCATAAAGCCTATAAAACCAAATCCTAGTAGGATTAGTACACTAAAACCTACCTTGCAATTTCCAAATCCCGAAAGTATTCCTTGCCTTATATGTCTGTCGAAATCCCTATAACTTCATGTTAGATCAATTTCTAAAATTTATTCATAACAAATAACCCTTAGCCGAATGTTAAATATGACTTACCTTGTGGATTTTAAATCCCGAAATTCACCGAATAACTAGGGAACACGCAGCTTATGGTGTACCTTCGGAAAAAGAACTTCTCCTTCCTTGTAGTCTACACTTAGTAAATCCCGAAAGATCCTTCCATATTCGGCAACCAAAATATGTATGGGGTTAGATTATCTCTCGGCTAATCTAAAAGAAAAGAATGGAAACCAAACTTGGATCTTACCCTTATTTGAAGAAATCGATTGCACCTTCACTTCAACCTTCAGAGATTCGGCTATGGCTAAATGATGCTCTCACAACTTTCGGCTTTTGGAGGGATTAGAAAGAAAAGAGAAGGAAGAATAAAGATGGAGGATTCGGCTAGAACACAAGGTATTTCGGCTTGGCAAAAATAAAAGAAGAAGAGGATTTGGTGAAGAGAATTCGCCAGAGGCTTTCAAAGAACAGAAAATAATGCAAAATGACCTCTCCTTTCCTTTTTATAGCCGAATTTACTAGGCTAGAGTCCCTTACTTGGCCACCACTCTTCTATTTTGATAACTTTATCCCTTGATTTATCACTTTAATTATCAACAAAACTTAATCCAATATTTATCTCTTATCTTCTAATAAAAATAACAATAATTATCCATCATTTATCTCTTGAAAATAATCTAAAATAAATCCATTATTTATCCCTTATTTATCCACCCTTTATCTCTTAAAAATAAAAGAATAAAAGCTCCTAATTTATAGCCATCTGCCGTCCACCTCACTTCTTCTGGAAGCAAAATAAAATTTCTTTTATTTGCTTCCCATGTGACTCGAACTCAGGCCCACTTGCTCATGTAGGTGGCGTCACTTACCTGGGCCTTAAGTGGCATTTCCAGGCCACTTTTCCAAGCCTGTTTGTGTGACAAATTCCTCCTATTATTTTTCTTAAGGCCACCTTGCCTTAGTTTTCTCTTTTTAAGCCTTAAAACTTGACATTTCTTTACATTTCCAAGTTTCCAAAAATTTTCGTTTGGCTCTTTAAACTTGACATTTCCTTACATTTCCAAGTTTCCAGAAATGTTTACTTTCCTCTTTTGAATCGTTTCTAAATCTTTTCCTTACATCCCCTAGTTTCCAAAAATGTTCACTTTCCTCTTTTAAACTTAACGTTTCCAAAGCATTTCCTTACATTTCCATACATTGCCTTACATTTCCATACATTTCCACACATTTCCATACATTTCCATACATTTCCATACATTTCATGAATTACACATCCAACACACCCACTGAGCCCACTATCTCATGAATTACACACGAACGCATAACCCCTAATCTAGGATGTTACACAAAATATGCCTAACCCAAAAATTATGACATTTATAACCTATATAAATAACATATGGCCAAATCGAACTATGAAATTCTGACTCAACCTAGGTACATATTGTATAACCAACAAAAGAAACTATACAAACATGGTTGACTCTAGGCTCCTCATTTAGATGTTGAATTCAATGCTAAAACCTCGATACGAACCTAACCTATACACGAAAAACAAAATTGTACGTTGAGCGATAGAGCTTAGTGGTATTTCCATTATTCAAATCAATTTAATACGAATTTCAAATCAAATTAAAACAATCAATTTTCAATTCAATACACCAACTAATTCACATATAACTCATGTCAATCTTCAATACTTATAACACTATACATATGCTACGGGATACATTATTTATTTCAAAAGAACCAACTAAACATACTACCTCAATTAACAACTAATTAACATGCCATACCAATGTACTTAACATCCACATTACTTTTTACCCTATTACATTAAAAAAAGTCCATATATCATTCCCGAATTGAAATAAAATCTACCATTATCATTTCGCTTCGGTCCTCAGGCTTGTTCGAGTAGTTCGCATGATCTTTCACATGCAATCGATAATTATATATCATAAGTACGTACATGTAGTACAATTTCATAATTTCGAATTTGTTTTCGAATATCAATAAGCAAATCTTAAATTTATTTTCCCTCTTAACATGACTCGGACTCGAATGGATACACGGATCCCAACCAACACACCAATTTGAAACCATGTTCCTCATCGGAACGTCCGAAGTAAATAGATTGTGCCCAACGCTAATCGATATAACTGAAATAAAATTTGTGCTTTGCACTCATTAGAACGTTCAAGGAAAAATCTTTCCAACGCTCATTGATATATAACCAAAGTCACATGTACTCAATTTATCCTATGGCATGCCAACTATATCCGACTCTACCCGAACAGTTAATAGGGTAACATATTATTAAATTCATCATATAACACAATCTACATTTCATCATCTCAAATTCACAATCCAATTCATCAATTTATCACATAACATATCATATTCCAGTTTGATTCAAAGTCAATTTCATATTTTCATTAATTTATACTCTTTTTTATTCTATTTAGTCCTCTATTTAGATAACCAATCTCAATCGTAACAATTCAATTCAAATAATAACTTTCATCTTACCTCACACCATACTATGCAAAATAGTACAAATATGCAACAATTTTAGTGATTCGAATCATAGAAATACAAACTGAAGATTTGAGTTACTTGTTGTCGGCTCTCGCCTTTCCTTTCCCTTTTGATAGCTTTTCGTTGTCCTTAGCTACAAATAATAATCCAACAATACAAAATAGCAAGTTCCAGCTCAAATCACATTCAATTAAAAGTCGCACATATTTAGTCAATTTATTCAATTTAGTCCCTAAAACTGAAACAAACATAACTTTCAATTTAGTCCTTCAGATTAAAATCCGATTTCACATATATTCAGTCGGGACCTTCTATTTTCTATTATTATCAAAATTTCATTTTATTCAATTTGGTCCCTAATGTACAGATCCATCAATTAAAATTTATAATTTAGTCCTTTTCTTAAATTAAGCTTAATTTCTATCAATTAAACACCTAAATCTTTCAATTCTCAATAATGGAATCTCATAAAAACTTCACCGATTGATCAAATTGATATTTGGGTTAGCTTGATCAAACTTCCAAGATAAAACAAATCTATAAAAATAAAAAGAAATGGCTAGGGACTTACTTGAATTTAAGGACCAAAAGCTTCAAAACTTGAAAATGGCGTTAAGCTTCTTATTCTTTCTTAGTAATCTATTGGAGGAGATGAATTAATCACTCCTTCGACTGAAAATGTTCTTTTATAGTTGGATTAACATTAAATTAATTTTAATTAATCATATTCTAATTCTAATTAATCTTATTTTACTTAATTAAACCAATGTCATCATACCATCCACTAATCTTATTTTAATATAATCTAATTGCTATTTTGTACCTTTGGTTAATTGTTATTTTAGTCCCCAGTCCATTTACTAATTAAAAATCCATTATGATTGGATTTTATAATTTAGTCCTTGGGCCTAAACCCTAAAATTTGAATCTTAAGAACTTAGGGATTTTAACTTCCCTTTATGCTCATAACCTGATTTCATTTTTGAAATCTAAAAATTTTCCATGATGTCTAGCACTTTAATCATTTGAAAAACCTAAAGTTTTGCATCAAATGGAATCCGAATACTAGATCAAATATATTTTGATTTTTGTTACAAAATTTTTATTATGTTTCTAGCTTATAAGGTTTTTAAACAAAATAGAATTAAAAATAATCCACATGAAGATAATAGTGCACAACCTAACTACATACTCCAGAATAACCTAAACACAACCATTCTAATTCTAAGAACCATAACATTGGCAAAGTTATATAATTAACAATTATATAATGTAATATCCAATCACATATATATTATCAACATTAATAAGATTAATAATGTTACTCTTTACTATTTTAGTCAAACACAAAATTAGGGAGAATCAAATTGATCATCAATTTATAATATTCGACATAGTATGGCAAAACTCTGATGCTAACTATTGGAATATCATTTAGAAAATGTCATATTCGGCATATTAGAATTTCAAAAATAATTTAAATTGGATATTATTCCTGATAGATAAATTAATAGATTTGATCAAATAATAGTGTTTTGAGGCATAAGGAGATTGGTGCAAAACACAAAGGGCCTTGGAAACTAAGTCTAATACCTTCAAGATTTTAATCAATTGATCTTCTCCTTCATTTTCAAATTTTTGGATGCTTAGGGAGCGAGCTCTAACTTAAATAACTAAAGATAAGGCAAAAATCTAAGGCTCGTAGGGAAAGTCAATGTTGTAAGCCTTTATGTGATCCCAAAATTGAAATTCAACTTCTAGATCCAAATTATAATTTTTGGATGATTGCAATTATAATTACTCCTAATCTTGAATCCAAACTCGAGAAAAATATAATTTATTTCAGTGCAAGAAGAATTACTCAAATAAGTTTTCACTAGATTTTCGTGAAGTTTTCCCTAGTATTTATGTTGTATGTAAGTTTTGACCAACACGATAATTTATAATGAAAGAAAATGCAAGAGTTTAATTCTCATTGAAGTTCTTGATTGATTAAACCGAAGGAATTTTAGTCCAAGTATGACTTCCAAAAATCATGAAGTCGGTGACATACCCAAAGGAGATGCACCCTAAACTGCGACACATAGGCCCATTAAGTCCAATCCAATTTTCTGAGCTAACCTCTCTTGATTTAAATTAAAAATCAAGCTCATATATTTAATTAACTAAATTATTAAATATTCCTTCAAAAATTAATTATTAAAAATACTTAATGACTTTATTTTAGTTCTAATTAAATAATTTACACAACCTAATTCTAATTATATTAAAATCATGACGATTTTACTGCATTAGAATTATGTGCAAACTTAAAGAATTACCTAAGTAGAATTAAACTACCATGACTACATAATTTAGTTTTTTTACTTTGGACTCAGTTATGTAAATTATTCATCCAATTAAAAATAATCCAAAGAAATTAAATTAACCCTAAGTCATCTTTTGCCTTTGCGAAAAAATACATTTACTGCATGTAGTAATTCATGCAATCTATTTCTCATTAATCGTTTTTATCCATTCAATCAAAGTTCTTTTTATGCAATCCATTTAGAGTTATAGTGGGCTAGCGGAGGGACCGATTGGACATATATAATTAGGGTTAAATAATTTGCAATTAAGTTTTGACTCTTCGTCTATTGATTACAAAGTTATTTTTTCATGAAGTCAATCCATTAAAAGTATCATGATTGGACTTACATATTATATATCTTGACAAAAGCTACTTAATTAAAATTTTATCCAATAAACTTGTCATATATGTATTATTCTCATAGGATAGTCATGATCCATTTAGGTTAAATCTACTTAATTAAACTTTTATCCAATGAACTTGTCATATGTGTGTTACCCTCATAAGATATTCATGGTCCCTTTAGGTTAAATATAACCCGATCCATTTTTATCTCATGGTCACTATTGTATCCACTACGATGAAATTGATCATTACTTATACTAGTAATGATAAATCATTTCTCTCAGGCAAATGACCTATGACCATATTTTATTTTCATCATTTATACAATTCCAATGAGAGGATATCATTTACTCTTTTTCATTGATCTATGATTCCACTATTGTGGGTGAAGCCATGCCATGCATAAGTCATGTAACCAACATACCAACTTTCGACCCACTACCTTGAGAGCATTGGTTTTCAATATATAAAAAAACATGAGTTATACATGTATGATCATTTACTTACTCAAAATTTCGGTAAGTCACAACATGAACATCATTGTGAATAAATTCATAGACAGATCTAGGATAAATTAATCTTAGGTCTTCTTCGATGTATTGTAGTCAATCTAGCTTCGGTAGTTAAGATAAGCATTCTCCTCAATTGGACTTATAGACGACATAATATTCCTAACATGAACCATTTGCTTAATTTGATTTCATGGAATACGAAAAATTTAGATTACTTAGTAATAGAAGTTATTTTCTCGCATTATAATTCGACCAAATGCAACTCAGTATTAGTTAAATAGTAGGTAACAACAAGCCAATATTTTCTTATCCATTTTGCTTTACATGCAAAAATCATTAATGACAATCATATAATGAATATTAAATAAACATGTGTTAGTTTTTATTTATTCAACAAATTTAAAAAAATTACAAGTAGACAATGACGAAATTAACTACACTCAGGGCACAAATCCTAATAGAATTAAACTATTATTAATTTATGAGATATTTTATGTAATTGTGGATTTACATATTAATTGGATGGACTTTCATGTTCTTAGTATTTGTTTTGTGATTGCCCACAATGACATAAAGCAATAGCTGTGAAAATTATCATAGAAATGGTAACATATTTTTAAAGGTTTTAATGTAATAAGCATGCATCATATACATGTTTAAAATTTGCTAAAGAATTAAAGGATATTTTCTTATTACATAGAAAATTTATTTGTGCTTATTTTATTTTTCAAATTGAAATTGAACCAACACCTATATAGTCAATATTCTCACTGAAAACAAGTTAACTAAAAATAAATTGGAAACAAACTTGCACATTCTTTTGAGCTGTGAGAAAATTAAGTTTCTATTTGATGAATCATACGCATCGGAATCAAGTTATGAGGCACAAGCTCATGGAAATAAGCTAACGAATAGCTCGTTGCTATATTCTTACAAGTATTAGTAGTACTTTGCAAAAGCAACACAAGAGCTATAAAATTGAAAAGAAATCATGGATGATTTGGAAGACATGTTAGAATGCCAAGCTATTTTGGCTCGATAGTATATTATAACTAGCTAGATGAACTCTAAGTAAAAGTCTAGAACTCTAGTGAAAGAATATATGCTTATGGCTTATGAGATTCTTTGATGAAGTGAAAGGCAATAAGGCTGAACTAAACTAAAATACCCATATCAAAATGGTCTTCAGGACCTTGCCTAAGAACTTTACAGGCTTTAGAGCTATTTATAACTTAGGAAATAGGCAACCAAATCTTTACTCAACTCATGAAAAAACTCCAATCTTATGAGTTTATCTTAAATGATGGGCATTTTGAACAAGCAAAGCAAAAAGCTAACTAAACGACGACATCATCTTTACTTTAAGGTAAAAAAGAAGCAAGCTGATGCGAAGAGAGTTGTCAAATCTTCAGTTCTTCCTAAAGTTAATAGGAAGAATAATGTTAGAAGCTCAAATACATATTAAACTCCAAATGCTTCTTTTGTAGCAAGAATGTGGATTTCAAAGTAGATTGTAAAAAGTACAAGGGTTAACTGGTCTTCAAGGTGAGGAAATGGGAACACTTTATTGTTGAAACTTATTTCGTGGAGGACTCAAATCATTATTTCATCATTGATTCTAGATCCACTATTAATATGTATGTTTCTTTACAAGGGTTCAAGAAAATAAAAAGTCTACACGATAAGAACCTCTTGTTATTATCCGAAGATTAGAGCATTGTGATAGTAGAAGTAGTAGGACAAGTACATCTATATATTGATAATTTTAAATGAATTATGTTGCAATATTTTTTTTATGTTCCTGATTTTATTAGAAATTTCATTTCTATAACATGTTTATTTAATTATTGTTATTCCATGACATTTAATAAAAGAGTTACTATTTGGAAAAAAAAAGTCTTTCATTTGTAATGGATGATGGATAATAATCTCTATTTTTTTCAAAATAAAGATGTACTCACTTCTTGAAATAGAAATCATGAATAAGAAACTTAAAACTTTTCACTCAAATGAAGCTTATCTTTAGCATTTAATGATTGGTTCTATTAACTAAGAAAAAAAAATCACTAAACTTGTGAAAGATGGTTTTTTAAGTTCACTTAAGGAGGAGGTGAGTCTTTCACAATGTGGACTGTTGATCTTAATTGGAAGGTAAAATGGCTAAGAGTCTTTTTAGGTGCAAAAAGCATGAGGGCTAAAAAACTCATAGAACTTGTGTACACAGATGTATGAAACCTACTCAACATTAGAGCATGAGGAGGGCATGATTATTATAACCTTTATAGAAAATTATGCGATATGGATATTTTTACTTGATGCACTGCAAGAATGAAACTTTTGATAAATTTCAAGAGTTTCGTGTAGAAGTGGAAAATTAATTATGGTTATCCATTAAGATACTTCGATCTAGTCGAGATGTCAAATATTTTTTTAATGAGTTCTTATTATGCCTCATTGAGAATGAGATTCTATCCAATCAACTATCCATGGAACTTCACAATAGAATGATGTAGTTCATATAAAAAATATAAATTGTTTAGGCATGGTTCATTCAATGTTAAGTTATTCACAATTGCCAACATCCGTTTGTGGATATGTGTTACAAACAACTTGCTATATTTTGATTGATATATTGAATAAGATGGTGCTTAAGACTTCATATGGAATGTGAAATGCCTAGAAGCCTAACCTAAACCATACGATATAAGGATGCCTTGTATATGTATTGTTTAAGTATATTAAGAAGTGGAATTCATGGACAAAATTGTGCATGTTTGTAATATATATGAAAAGATGAAAGGGACAAATGGTGGATTTGTAGCACCCCATACTCGACCCGATCGCTGGATCCGGACTACAGGGTGCTACACTCTATATCCGAATTTAATAACACATTCTTTAATATATTATTCAATTCATATTCTCCATTTTCATATAAATAATATTTAAACATGGTTAGCTAATTGACTATGCCACATACATGAATTTATTTCAATTATATACTTTTAATTTAAGGTATAAAAGTTTACAAAGGTAGCTTTACTATAGAGAAATATTTACTTAGTCTTGAAAATAATATTTTGACCATACTTAAATATAAATTCGACTATGACCTTGAGGCTCCGCCTCTAGGTCACCCCACTATATTCATATTACAACTAAGAAGCATGTCCGTTAGACAACCGCAGATTCTAGCCTGATCCTTCTTCAAATCCTTGAATTTCCTTTTTACCTGTAATACATAATAACACATACGCAAGTTCAAATTGAACTTATTGAGTTATCCATACCTCATATCCTCACAAAACTTCTATCTTCATAGACTTCATGGTTCTAAGTTCATGTTGACTTCATCCGTACTAGGAAAGTTTACCAATATCACTGGCGCAGACTTGCCACCAGACATATCAAATGATCTTGTAAGTTGACATATTATCTTTTATGACACAAACTTCTTCTTCCTCGTTTCTCATTCTAGAACCCCTTGTAGATTATTTTCATTTGTCCATTTTCAGTGATCGAATACTGATGTCGGATTACTGGCTCGTCATTGGTACCACCGCGAAAAACCTCCGTTAACCACTACATATCGAATCAGCGCATGATGGTTTGCGGACTCTTTTTTGATGGATAGTTTTTGCGGCTTCCACTTGAAAGATAGACCATCCTTCTCAAAAGGCAATATATATATATACGAATACTGACTTATGGATTCATATATGTAGATACAAATTTATAAGAAAAGATCTTCATACATAAATGGATTCCAAGGAGCAAGTGGTTTTGCGAACATTCATAAGATGGAATTCGATGTCTAGCTTCAACACTAAGCTTAAAGAAAAATCTGGCGGACCGTCTTAATTTGTATCTGTCTCACACTAACAGATAACCCATACACAGTGGCCTACTCTTAGAAATAGATTACATGTTGGCAGATTCATAAGATCAGATTCTTTATTTGTGAAATCATATTTGCAGATTCATACTTGTAAGATAGTCCTAACAGACTCCCATTTGCAAAATTGTCCATATGTAAGATGGTCTAAACGGGCTGTCATATCTTTCATATGACTCACATACATAGATAGCTCGTACCTTTGGATTCACACATAGTAATAGATTACAAGTAAATGAACTCATTCTTGGCAGACTTATAAAATCGAATCCAATATACGAAAACATAGATGTGAACATATACACAAATTCACAGAAGCTGCAAATTTATATATGCGCATTATCTCGCGGACGTCCACTGGGTTATTTCATATAGGTGAGTCTGGTGGACCTCCCTAGATTATGCCATGGCCATGGGCTTGCATTTCACATATACGACTTAAAGCCTTAGACTTCATAGAGTCTCATACTACCTGTAAAGGGTTTTCATACTACCTATAAAGGGCTTTCATATACTAGTGTGCACCTTTGTTCTTACAATCCGCCTAAACCTTCGCAAATCATCCATGTTAATTTGAACACATACGTGTTCCCCCACAAGGCCGAGGTCATTTGCCAATCTCAGTTTGCATTCACATGCCATACCGGAGGAAAAAATTGTAACATATCATATTCTCATTCTCCCCTACTCCTCCCATCATAACCACACTTCGACAGACCTCCACAACTCCGCATGTCATTCATACACATGCTTTTCATACACAAGCAGTCAACCAATACTACTGTTCAGGCACGACACACATTACGCCAAACATTTAATCTATTCAGCGTGGTTAAACTCATGACCGGTTATTGCATTTTCATATCTACACACAACATGCACCACGGTATATCATCATTCAATTGTAGAATAATTCATTATTTGTAGAAAAAAGTTAACATAAACACGATACTAGAAAAGTAAATATCTATTTAAGACCTGAGTTCTGGAACTCACTTGGAAGTTGATGCCAAATCCATCTACTTAGCATTTCCTTTGCTACTTGAGCCTCCTTACTCAACTAAACACAACAACCATTTCATAAATCCCACAAAGATAATTTATAATCATAAGAACCATACTTTGTTTGCATGCAAAGGCAATTTAACGATTATCCACAACTTTACCCAATACAGAATAGAATCAATGGATTAACTGAAATCCTTGTCTTCCTTTTTTTTTTAAAATCGGCTAATACAGAGAGGTCAAGAAGCTTACCAGCTACGAAATTTTTCAGTTACTTATGCATAAACTTTAACTTCTTTCCTCCATGCAGACCGCTCTTTAATCTTTCCCTCTTACAACCAGAGCAACGAAGAAGATGAAGAAAGAACAAAAAAAAAAGGAAAGAAAAACACTAGAGAACAACGTCTCTCCCTTATATAATTCTCCAACACTTCTTTCACCAATATCAATTAAACAACCAAGTGTAGGTATCCCTAATCATCCTGTCTCCCACTAGTAGATTTCTAATTCAAACGCAATAGAACTAAAGGTTGAAATCCAATATTTTATTATTCAGTCCGCCAATTGCTTTTATTTATGTTAGAGCCCGCCTAGATAGAAAACTTTTCAATTTAGTCCGCGAGGCCACTATTACAAATTAAGCTTTGACTTTTTTGGGTGTGACAGGATTATTCTATAACTTGAAGGACCAAATGGTTAACACTCATGCAACATTCCTTGAGGAAAGTTATACGAATGAACTTAAATCTCAAAGTAAATTGGTATTCAAGGAGCTATTGGGAAATAAAATAAGCTCTCAAGTTTCGATCTTAGATCCCAATACAAATGAAAGACCTACAAAAAAAACATAAAGAGCCTCGACGTAGTGGGAGAGTTTCTATAGGAGACCAAAATTTTCTTGTATGATGGTCAGGTTTACTAAATAGAAATCATTGAACATGAAGAGGACAATCCACTCATTTTAAAAGATGTTATGCAAGATGTTGATTCCAAGCTTTGGAAGAAGGACATGAATGTCCCAATGGATTCAATTAAATCAAATACAATTTAAAAACTTTTAAGCTTATTAAAAGGTATAAAACTCATAAGGTGTAAATGAATGTATAAGAGACAAAAAAATGCAGAGGGAATGGTTGAAACCTTTAAACCCGAACTTGTAGTTAAGGGGTCCACGTAGAAAGAAAGCGTAGATTATGAGGAAACATTCTCATTGGTATCAATACTCAAGTTTATTCACATACTCTTATCCATTAGAATTGCTTCTTGTTACGAGATCTAACAAATGAATGTTAAGGCAACATTTTTGAATGGCTATCTTATAGAATATAATTTCCTCAAAAGAAAGTTCTATGTAAAATAATTTATCTCTTTTATTTATTATTTATCTTACAATAAATTTAAATTAATTAGGAATAAAATAATAATTTATTATCACATAATTAATTTTATTTAAAATAATATAATTTTATTATTTATCTTTTGATTGATCTAAAATATTACAATTCTTATAGCATAAAATCTCTTTGTGACATGAGAAATTTTACTTTGACACATAAATACTTACAGAGTTATAATTAACTTAAAATTTCTTTGTTTGGGTGAATTTGTTCATCTTGTAGATTTTGTTTATTATTGCTCGCAAATAATTACAAATATTGTATAATAAAAAGTTAGATTAAACCCACTTAGACTTAAATTCTTAACATTTTTAAATTTTTTTTATAGTTAAATAAAAAAATTGATAATATTATTGAGCAACTTAATGTATGAAGAAAATTTTTTTTTAAAGTGTCATTTGTTTAGTAGTTGATTAGTCTCTCAATATTGATCGGTATTGTCCTCGAGTCATGTCGAGGTTGTCTCTTGCAAGAGCTAACATGTCATGAGCAGCTTGGTATACTGAGTGTGACCATATCTTGCCCTTGGTTGTTGGTCGTGTGCTCATGTATGGCCCATTTTCTTTAGGCGCTCCCCCTCAAGGAATCAAATCACTCATGATACGTTGACTCTCAACGGGGTGAGATAAAACTCCAATACAGTCCAAGAACAATACTGACTGTGTGAAAAATTAATTGGACTACCCAATGAATGATACTTTGAAGATTTCTTTCTTGAAATCGTTCCTTCAATAAATATATATATATATATATATATATATATATAAATAAAGGATATTCCAATATTCCGTAGTGATTATTTCTTTCCGTAACCAAAAGCAGCCAAATGGTACATTGAATAAATTGAACATAAAGACAATGCTTTCATCTAATGTTACTTCAGAAAAAAACCACATTTTTGCCAGATTCTTATCCTAAAATTTTTGTGCTGTTGTGCACATAAATATCTTCTAAACCATTGTATGGTCTCCTATGTGCCACCAAAAATAGTAATTTCATCTCTATATGAAATATATATTAAACAAAGCCCAGAAACTCTGTGACCACCTTTTTCTTATTATTATATCTATTCATATCCAAAAGTTCAGAAAAAAAAAAAAAAAAAAAACCTTCAATTGACAATGATATTTTCAAGTATAAGAACATTTACTATTGTCTAATATAACAAATTGGCGGAAATTGACCAAGTTGAGAAAAGTGAATGCTTGTTGGCTAAAGTTTTTGAAGTAGGGTCAAGCTAATTGGAATTTTGCTTGTTTTCTTTTTGGAAATTACTTGAATTTTATGCTAGATATGAAAGAAAATAATTATATATATATGTGGTCTAATAGAGTTTTTTTAGTGAATGTGGTCTAATTGTTAAGTTTTATGTGTTTCTAGTTTTTCCATATCACTTTATTTATGTGCATCTAATTTTACCATGTCATGAAAAAGCTTATCTTTCATTCTTATTCTCACCCTCCCCCCAAAAAAATCGAATTAGTGTTATTTAACATTTACTCAATCGTTTTCTTAGAAGGCTGCCAGTTGACTTTAACAGACTAATAGACGTATATGTATTAGAAATTTTATTATATACGTTTACAGGTAAAAATTATATATTTGAAATATAAATATATATTTAAAAATAAAATACGATATTATCGATAAGTCTTAATTCGATTGACATCGACATTATTGCCAGTGCAAGAGAACGCGAGTTCGAGTGCACTGAAGCGCGTTATCCTCCTATTTAAGATTTGGGGAGGGGATATGAGTAGTTTTAAACATTGTATCAAAATGAGTAGAGGATAAAAACCTATAATGAGATTAATATTCAAAAAAATATATGATATGAAACTAACTAATAATAACATATAAAATATCTATGATATTAAAATGAAAAATAGATTAAGTTATATGTAAAATAAAATTTAAACACAAAAATACATCATATTAATAATACTAAAATGCACTACAAATATTTAGTTTTATCTTTTTTTTAAAAAAAATTTTCTTTTAAATTATATTTTAGAAAGGTTCATCCATAACTATATATTAAAGCTATCCCAATGCATTGGTTATTAAAAACTTCACTGACAGTATGATTTGGCTCAATACAGAAAGTGGCCACGACCATCTTGGCCGTCCGCATTATCAACCTCCCAAATATTGCATTATATGCTACTGTTTGGTCCACCACTAAAAAGTCAACCATCTGTGTGATTGTATGCTCTTTGTCGCCTAAAACCATCAAGAAGGTGATGGATCCCTTAACCATGATTGGTTGATTGGCGAAGTCGTATACTGGACTGGCTTTTATTAATATTGTGTCCTTGAGACTCATCTTGTTAAATGTCTTAGCCATTAGAATGTCCACTAAACTTCCCGTGTCTACCAGGATTCTATTAACCTGGAAGGATGAAAAAGTGGCTAAGACGATAAAAGGATCATCTCCTTCTGCATCTAGAACTTCCCATTCATCTACCTCTGAAAATCTCAAACTCCAAGGAAAAGATCTAGGCTTTTTGATTGATGTAGAGACAGATATAATGCTCTGTTGGTGTTGGAAATGGCCAACCATGCTGCTGTTGTGTTTTTGTTGAGTGCATACAGCTTGTATGCATGCTGCAGCAATTGTGCAAGTTGCAGCAACATATTTTCTGTTTTAGCTGCATTGCAACATTGCACCAGCAGCAGCAGCAGCTCATTCTGCATGCCACCATCGAGACTGAACCAGAAGCAGCTTAGTCATTCTGTTTCACTTGGTCCTTTTGTAACTTGATCAAGTTAGCTTGTAACTTGATATCAAAGTTAGTAGATTTTAGATTTGAATTTGACTGATGTAATAGCTGACATTTATCAGCTTTGCTTTTGTGTACAAGTTAATAGGCTACTTAGTACTAGTAGGTAGTATTAGGTGATGTAGTTGGCTATAAATATATTGTTTTTTCTTATTGAATGAGTGAGCAAACATAAGCATATCAGCTTATGCTCCCTTGCTGCACGTTTGTGAGCAAGTATATTTTTCTTGCTTCCTTGTTCTCTGTCCTGTATTTCTTCCTCTGCTTTGTTTTCTTTTTGTTGCTGTCAAAAATCCCAACAGTTGGTGAGCCTTCTATTTGGAGTTCGAGGTGGCCCATTCTTTCTTGCAATCGATCAAGACATCTATAATTCCACTTCTTGATTTTTTGCCCTATTTAACGGGTAGGCATCTCGAACCACATGTTGTTGCAATTGGCCTTTTCAGATAGCATCCTGAATGGCATCTTTAAGTTGGACACATCGAATCGTAGTATAGCCTTTAGCATTATGATAACAGTAATGAAAGGGTGAGTCACCTCGGCACAGGTTGAAAGGTATAGTGGGAAGGTTTGGTAAGATTCCTCGATACTCATCTTGGTCAAATATGATGGAAAGGAAATAATTAAGTTGATAGTATGTATGATGACGATTATATACAAAACCTGTTCTCGCTGATATTGGTTAGGACGATTTTCCTTCACAGGTCTTGAGTGACAATGTGGCCCGATAGTATTAACCATCTGCCTATCCCTAGTTACAGAGGGTTATATTGTCAGAACTGCCCTTCACCTACTGGGGAGCGAGTCCTCTATTAAGGTTGGTACTGGTGTGCTAGAGCCTGATAGTGATGTGGAGGTGAACATCGTTTGTGAACGTGGGACCTTTGGGTTTCTTGCGTCGATGATTTGACTTGACCTATGTCTATCTGATCACCCTCAGTGAAACGGTGAACCATTTTGTGCAATTGAGATAACTGCTCTGGAAGGTTACCAATGAGGTGGAATAAGAAAACTTATGAGTAGTTCCGACTAAAAAGGCTTGAATGGATAGAGCATTAGAAACACCCTTTGTTATCATGGTAGAAACATTAATTCTCTTTATGAAATCACAGAGGGATTCGTTCTCCTTCTGCCATGTGGACATAAGATATGCTGAGATTGCTGTGGGGTTTTTTTTTTGTTGCTAAAAATATGCTCATGAGTAACCCGACTAACTGATCAAAGTTGTTGATGGACCTCGAGGGAAGCGATAATTACCATTACCAAGCAGTGCTAAAAGGGTCATAGAGAAAGCCCCATATTTCACAACATCAAAGGCCCGAAGAATATTCATGTGGTTGTTGTAGTGAGCTAAGTGGTCCTTTGGGTCACTTGCACCAGTACAAGAAATGTTAGGGAACTTCAAATAAGTGGAAAAGGCTATGAGTCAACACGGAATGGGCTAAGGGTTCATTAGCATAGCTCCAAGAAACTTCATCAAACTTAGAACCTTTAGCTTTAGCATAACTCCATGAGACACATTTTTTCTTGCATCTTAGTAACATGGTGTTGAGAACCAAAGAGTTGTTGTTGCTAGGAAACTTGAACTGGAGGATCAATCACAACAGTGGGTTAAGGTTGGGAAGCAAAGCAAGAGAGAATTTGCTTTATAGGGTCATCTTTAGGATATTGTGAGGTAGTAAGAGATGATGGGGTATTGGGAATTGAAGGGGAGGGCACAATAGCTGGGTTAGTCGAGAGAGTGTTGAGGACATTCAAGAGCTAGGTCAAGGCTTCCATGGTGGACATGGTTGGGTGAGTTGATGTCTTGGTTTGGGTTGAGGGAAGTTTAGTGTTGGTGTTAGAACATTTTCAAATATTTATAGTATTCCAATAACTATAAATGAATGTGTGTAATTAATTAAAAGATAAATCTTTTGGTCATTGGTCAAAAGTTATATCATTTAATTTTTGAAAAAGAATTATAACTATTCAAACAATATTATTTGAATAGTTATAATATTAAATGAATAATTATATGTTTTTTAAAGACATTATTATTCAGAAAGACACCTGTTGAAAGATGTCTCTATGAAGAGATATGAAAATTCTTATAAATAGGAATGAGACTTCATTTGGAAATCACACCAACAAGTTTTAAAAGTTCTTTCTATCATTCATTATTTTCTAATATTATTAGATTGTTCTATAAAGAGTTACTGTAGAAATTTTTTGTAGAAATTGAGTTTTTGTTATTCATTGCTCAATGGACTATTCTTGTCAGTGCAAAACGCAAATAGTCATTGGCTTCCTTGTATCCTCGAGGTTAATTTGCTTGAAACTCTTTTGCACACCCAATATAGGTGGGGTGAATATAACCTTAAAAGATAGTGGTTTGATACACTCCTTGGAGCCTTATCCTATTTCTTCATTTTCTATTCGAGTTTCGTTTGTGTGTTCAAAATTTTCCTCACCGAAGATTCGTACTAACAGTTGACGGCGTCATTGCCTTTCATTGGAGTCATTAATTTTGTTTATGGGGTTATTGGTAGCATCATTCTGATTTTGAGACATTTTCATCCATGCTCACCACACTAATTGTTGATATAAGATACAACAAGAGAGGATGACAGAGGAGATCACGATGGTGTAGAGGAGGTTGATTCACCTAAAGAGGCCAAAAGCCTGAGCAAGGACAAGAGAATAGGCTAATTAAAAAAACACTTGCTCAGAGTAACTTTAGGGTGCTAGAAGATAGATCCCTTCTTCATCTATCTTCAGAGTATTTATAGGAAAGGTTCTCTTGTTTGTTAGTATGACGTTGTAGGATATACATTCAGTCCCGCTAAATACATAAAAGATAGTCATGAGCGTATGTCATGGCTCTCTATTAGTATGAGGTTGTTATGCTTAAATAGACTCCTCTTTGTCTTGGAAGTACATTCAAACTAGAGAGTATTCGCACTTAGATACAAGTGGGGTGCCTTCTTCTAAGTTGAGCGAGTGGTTGATGATGGGTGACTTGCGGGAGCACTGCTTTAGAAGGAGTCAACGTAAAAGTCAACGTTTTGTCAGGTACTAACATGTGCGTGAGTGAAAAAGAAATATAATAATATTCAAATTTATTATATTCCTTTTAATTGATATTTAAGAGATTGGTATGCATACTAATCAATCAATTGAAATTTGGAGTAAACCCATCGGGAAATGAATCAATTGAAATTTGTAGCAAATCCATAGGGAAATATAAAACATATTTGTTTTATTGATTAAATTTCAATAACATGTAATAGATTCATATTTAAAGTAGTTCACTCACATAATGATTGGTAAGTTGATATAAAAATCCTATACGACCCATCGGGGAAACAAAGCTGAGAAAAACTTCACTCGTATGTCGATTAAAATTCAAAACAATACAAATTATTCTATTAAAAAAAGTATATCAATTAAAACAGTTTAAAACAATTTTAAAATGATTTTTTGTTTTTTCAATTTAATTTTGAGTTCAAAATTTCTCCGCAATTTTTTAATTTTATTTTTGTATTGCATAAAATTATTAATAATTAAATTTATTTATCAAATATTTATTTTTAATTGTTAAATTGAAGTTTATTTGTAATGATATCTAAATACAAATATTTTAAATAATTATATATTTTTTTTTTTTTATTATATACAATTAACTTGCAGAAAACAACACTAATTCTATTATATAATATAATATAATAATTCACCTCTTTTACATTCAAATTGATGAATATTTGGAATTTATATTGTAGGCACTAAATTTTGTCCGGATCAATATTCGTGTTTAATTTTCATTTAAAAAAATGAAAAATGAAAAAAATACAAAAAAATAAAAATTACACTTTGACCTCTAAACGTTTCAAAATTATATTTTGGCCCCTAAACTTTTCTAAAATTACAATTTGACTCCTAAACTTTCCCAAAATTTCATTTCAACCCTAAACTTTTCCAAAATTACACTTTGACTTTGATACTTCCTCAAAATTACTTTTTGACCCTGCTAGTTTTACCGCGTTTGTGATTTGGTCCTTCTAGCAGATTTGGTGATTTAGGACACCGAATTCTCAAATTTTTCGACCACCAGCATGGGTGGCCACTCCCTCCTCAACTGCTACCTGCAAAAGCATGGGAAAAAGGCAAAGAAACACACTATAAAAGAGAGACATTCAACAAAAATCGGACACCCCAACAACACCCACGAAAAAGAGAAAAAAAGAGAAAGAAAAAAGAGAGGAAAGAAGAAGGAAGAAGAAGAAGAAGAGAAGAGGGAGAAGATGGCCATTACAGCGTGAAGCGGCGGTCGGCGCACCACTAGGCCGAGAGAATCGACGGCGTGAGGAGAAGGAGAAGAAGAAGAAAGGAGAAGAAGAAGGAAGAAGAAGGAAAAAAAGAAAGAAGAAAAAAGAAGAAAAAAGAAAGAAGAAAGAAAAAAATAAAGAAAAAAATAAACAGTCGGGTCAACCCGACTCGACCCGTCCGGCCTGACCCAACTCACGGTGACCCGACTTGCACCAACAGCTGGCCCAGCACACAGCAACCCACAAAAAAAAAGAAAAAGAAAGGGCCCAACGCAGCAGCCCAATCAAAAAAGAAAAAGGAAGCAACCCAAAAGTTTGGGCCTTGGTAAATTTTTTACTTTTATTTGGTTATTGGGCTCATGTCTTTATATTGTTTCATTAATGTTATTTTAAGAAATTTTTTTAAAGCATTACAGTGTGGTTTTATTTACTAATTTTAATTTTTAATAAATTCAATTTTAAAAAAAAAGAAGCAAATCGGTTTAACATTAAATCATCGTTTTCACTGCTATGTTGGGTGAACTTCTTTGATTTTATGTTAAACGTGAAATACATTTATAAAAATTGAAAATTAGAAATTTAAAAAAATATAAAATCTTTGTAGAAAAAAATTATCAAAATTTCGTTTTTAAAATGTATATAATACGATAATATGTAATTTATCAAAAATTTCGTGTTTCAAAATTTTCGTGTTTTTTTAAAAACAAATCTTCGTGTTTTAAAAATTTTTGTGTTTTCAAAAAAAAAATTCGTGTTTTCAAAAATTCTCGAGTTTCAAAAAAATTTCTCCAATTTCAAAATTTATGCGTTTTAAAAAATTTTCGTGTTTTTAAAATTTCTCGGGTTTCAAAAAATTCTCGTGTTCCAAAATTTTCGTGTTTTCAAAAATTCTCGTGTTTTCATAAAATTCGTGTTTTCAAAAATTTTCGCGCTTTCAAAAAATTCTCGTGTTTTCATAAAATTCGTGTTTTTAAAAATTTTCGTGTTTTCAAAAATTCTCGTTTTTTAATCAGATCACGATTAAGTATTAAATTGAACTTGTATTTTAGAAAATTAAGACAACACGCGTTTAACGAGATACCAATTTTGGGTGTCGCAATGGTGCTAATACCTTCCTCGTGCGTAACTGACTCCCGAACCCTATTTTTCTCTAGAATTTTGACGTAGACCTAAACTTGGCCCTTTTTAAGAAAATTCAAAAAAATAATTTTTCTTTTTTTTAAAAAAAGAGGATTTATTAGGTGTCCGATCACACCTAGAAAAAAATCGGTGGCGACTCCCTTTTATTAAATAAAATCGAAACTCTGTTTTCAAATTTTTAATAATCGCCTCAATTAGCGCCCATACTAAATTTTACGTCGGTACATATATTATGTGTGGGTTGAATCTTAATTACTTTCGCAACAAAGACTAGTCAAGCACATGGCAAAAGCCAAGACACATTCGGAATAATTTGGCTTTCTCCTTCTTCCAATCGATCAAGTCCTTTTCAATAAAAGACATAATCTTCTTATCAGGTACATATATTTATTTTATTATTCTTTATCATATATATACTTCCATTTTGTCTTCGGGTTTACAATACTGTCTTTTTCATGCATGTTGAGGAAAAAGTTGGCAGTGGACTGGATTTTATTTTGTAAAGATAAGCATTAAGTATTTCTCAATAAACCACTTGACTATGTACCAAAAACAAAATAAAATTATATAGATTTTACGTGAAAATTTTTTTGGAAAAAAAATCACGGGTAGAGGAGGATAAATTCATTAATGTTGAAAAATGAATGATATAAGAAGAGTTTAGACTATATCTATTTAAGAGTTGAAAAATTCTGTTCTAATCAAAGTCAAATAAATGAAGAATAGTTCTATATATACGAGTTCAACTTGTGCTGTATATTTCTACACAGCCCTCGGCCTTTCTTTCCCACAAATTATCTTATTATATCATTATATTTATTTTTTTAACAAATGACAGGATTCAAATCACATAATTTCTAACGCTTTATTTTTAGTATAATAATATATTTTACCCTCCTGAGTCTGCTGAAGTTACAATTGCAGTTGAGGCTATAGACACCAATAGTATGCTGCAATAATTGGTTTTCTTTCTGGCTAGTTTACTTCTAGCTACCCTTTGTCTACCAACAAAAATGGTATGGTCTTTTTTATTTATTTTAGTACTTGATATAAAAATAATTATTATCCTAATTCAAGAAAAAAAATTATTAGGAAAACATTATCTTAGAATATGTAGAGCAAAAATTGATAGGTATGACAGTACATTTATTATGGAATTTGAGATAAGATAATTAAATTCAATATTTATGTTGCTATAAGATATTTTAGTGATGAATCTTATATTTTTGTTGTGGCTGTTATTAACTCTTCTAACTAGAAAAGCATTCGATGATGAGTTGAAAGTAACACTTCATATAAATTTCACTTTTGCTGATTTAGTCTGAGTTCGATTGACATAAGTACTATTGTCAATGTAAGAAAATTTGGATTTGAGTGAGTTGAAATTTATTATCCTCACTATTTATAGGTTGGGGAGGGGCTATGGGTAGTTCTACGTATTGTGCCAAAAAAAAATAAATATGATCAGAATCTATTATGAGATTATTAAAAAAACAAATCTCACTTTTGAAGGACTACAAAATTTGCAGGCACCATGAATGAAATTAAACCCTTACCCGTTAGTATGAAATACACATTTATAGGAGAAAGAGAAACCGTTTTATAAGACTATAACATAAATAAAACACACAGAGCAACCATCTCTAGCCAAAGACGTTAATGAAGTGTTTCTTTTTTTTTTTTTTTGGCAACCCAAAATCTTAATTTTAATTTCTTTTAGCATTAATTGTTTTTTTAGATTTTAATTAATTTATGATTTATGTCATTTTGCAAAAAAATAAAAAAAAAAATTCCTTTTCTAAACCTTGAGTGAAACTTATAACTTGACACTTTTTCTTAATTTGGTATCTAAATTTTTTTGGGCCCAATTTAGTACCTGAACTTGGCATTTTTTCTAATTTGATACCTAAGCTTTTTTTTAGGTTCAATTCGGTGCCTATACAAATTACGTAAAACATTAACGGTGTTATTTTTTTTTTGTTATGCTACAAAAATACAGTTAGTATTAGAAGAAATCCATGTTAAAAAATAGGTATTGAGCTATGCTTAACGAATTAATATTAAATAAGAAAAATAGAGTTTTAAAAATCCAAATTTAAAAAAATTCATTATTTTCAATTAATAAAATAATTAAATAAATAAAATTAAAAATAATTGAACATATGAAATACCAAAAAAATATCATATCATTTGTGACATGTCAATCATACATTGATTATTTTTGCTACCTTATAAAAAATATTGTTAGTTTATTGGAGTAATTTGTAAAACGTTTGACAAGTCCAAAGTACTAAATCAAATAATAATAAAAAAGTTAGGTACCAAATTAAGAAAATGAGTCAAGTTCAAGTACCAAACTAGACAAAAAAAAATTAAATACTAAATTAAGATAAATATCAAATTTAAGTATAGAATAATATATTAAACCTAAAATATTTGGATGGATAATTGAATTCTCATTTACCACATGATAATTTATTTGAATTAAGAATGTTAAGGATTTAATGCACAACAAGCTTTTTGTGAGATTTTAAGCCAATCAACATTTATGTTTTATCTCTTTGATTAAGTGACAATGACGCACATCTTTATATTTTTAGAACTTGCTTTGATATATATATGCTTGTTGATTAGGATGATAAAGGTGATTAGGTCTGACCATGTTAATTGAAAAAAGAATGAACTATTTTAATTACTCCAATAAGTACAATGATTATGAGTGAAGTTAATTGCTATTGTGACCAACTGTCTAACTCCACACATATGCATCATCAATATTTGGCATTTTACACAACTAAATACTTGCTTTGCTACTTATGAGTGAAAATTTTAATTACTCCAAATTATCAAAATTTTAATTTTCTTTCAACTACAATCATAACAAGTAAATATAATTGTAACTCTTAAATATTTTGATTCCTCTTCCACCTAAATTTATTGCTTTTATATAGCAAATTGATTTCTAAAGTTCAGATAAATAAAATAGAGATAAATATTATCTCTTTAAAAATAAAATAGAAAGAGATAATTAAAAATAAAATAAAATAAAAATAATCGAATGGAAACTTATATAAGGAAATCAAAACAAGGGTAAAAAGGAAAAATTCAACTCTTGTATTTAACTTATCTCTCAATAAATCTCAATTAAAAATTGATAAGACATGTTCACACTCTAACTTCGGATCATTTTTGTGTAACGCATAATAGTTAATGGAGCATGCTCATGTTTTAAGCAAAATGCTTTCTTATTAATTTGTGTTGGGTGCAGTGGTAAGATATATTATAATTTTGAAAAATATAAATTCAAACATTAAAGACGACATTGTTAGAAGGGGCAGTCATAAATCCCCCAAAAAATTACTCTTCAAGAACCATAAAGCAACTATGGAAGAAACCTTAGTTATAAATTTTTTTTAATGCTTTCTTTACACTCCAAATCCTTTTCGGATTACCTGCTAAAACTCAATTTCAAGCTATTTTTATTTTTATTTTTTAATTTAGAAATTTAGAATATAATAATTAAACATATTAACTATAAAATACAAAAGAAAATATCACTAATTATATAATAATCACGTAATAGAAAACATTTTATTTTAGGTAAATTGTACCAACAGTCACTCAACTTTGGGGTAACTAACAAAACAATCACTTAGGTTTCAGTTCAATCACTCAACTTTTGAAAAATAACAAAACAGTTACTAACGTTATCAAAAAGTGAAAATTAGACACTCATTGACATTTTCCATTACAAACCTAACAGGATAGGTGACATGGCCAGTTAACTTGCCATGTTGAACAAGGCAAAGTCAGTGACTATATTTTTTTGTCATTCTTTTTTCGTTTTTTAATATATGGCCCAATATTTTTTACTTTTTAGATAAATGACCCAATATGTTTATACTTCTTCTTCTCCATCCTAAGAATCTTGTCGCTGATGCCTCCGCCATAACCATCTTTGGCATCACCATCGTTGACCTCCAAACCACCACCACCTTATCTCAATCATCCAGTCATCCATTCAACAATCAACAATCAACAATCTAGATCAAAAGAAGTTTGAAAAGCACCTAAAAAGAGCTCACCTTGTTCAAGCCTTGAAGAAAATATGGTTCCTGCCAGAGAAAAGAACTGAAGAATGGGAAGTGATGGAGAAATTCAACTAGGTTGAACTTGCTGAAAGGGAACTCAAGATTGAGTAGGTTGTTGGTATCAAAAGATTCATGCGAAGCAGCGAAGGCAGAGTTGTTGGCATCGTGGAATTGATCAAGAGAGAAAGAGTTAGGGGAAGAGTAAAGGAAGGTTGGGAGAAGGGATTGTTTGGAAGAATCCGAAAGCAAAGCCATTGCTGCAAAATTTGAGAAAACAAAAAATATGTCGAAAATTTGAGAAATCAAAATACCCTTATCTACCATCTCCACTGTCAGATATAAATGAAAATTTGGCCACCACTTCTCCTCTGTGGGGCTTTCTTCTCCTCTATAGATGAAAACAAAATTTGAGAAACCCGAATGAGATTTTGGATTGATGGATTCTAGGGATTTGAAAGTGGGTTTAAAGAGCTTTGAAGGTAATGGTGATACACCATTGGTGATGAGTGGAGCTTTGAAAATTTTCTCTTTTTCTTTTCTTCCTCCTCCTCTTCTCCTTCTTCTTCTCGTATGCTTCCTTTTTTTTTTCTTCTATTGCCCAGCCCAACTAGGGTTTTAAATTGGGGCCGTTTACACAGTAGGATGCCCATGTCACTTTTTCGTTAGGTTTGTAACCAAAAATAGTTAAAATGACTCTTTTGTTATTTTTCAAAAATTGAGTGACTGAATTGAAACCTGAGTGACTGTTTTGTCAGCTACCTAAAAGTTGAGTGACTATTGATGTAATTTACCCTTCTTTTTTTCTATGTTCATTTTACAATAGATGGAGATTAATTTATTTTAAAATTTGTAACTATTTCTCTTAACAATTTTATCTCTTAGATTTAAATTTAAATCCTATTTTTAAGAATGTAATATATTAATTTATCATTGTACCAGCTTATTCAAGTAAATTTCTCTTTATTTTCTGTATGTTTTATGCAAGGCACCGAATATAACCATTTCCTTCGCAACTTTTAGTTATTCACTATGAGTCAAAAGTGGAACAAATGATTTGATGTGGTTTACCGTTTATGCAAGAATATGTTAATAATATAAATAGATACATGCAATAAGTTTAACTTAATATCCATTAAACCATACTGTACTAGCTGATAATGAAAGATAAGAGACTTTGTAATTATAATTTCGATAATTTATTTCCAATCTGCAAGTCTCTTAGTCTTAGATCTCTTCCTTGCGAATAGCTCATTTAGGTTTTGGCAGGGGCTCCTTGTTAGCTATTTCCTGGGTTTGTTTCTCTTCGTTTCTATTGCCATGATCGGGCTTGTCAGCATACCAAATCCTCTTCGTTTAGTTGGGGAACGCATGAACAACCCACTAGCCAAAATCCCAGCTGCTAATGGCAAATTTTTCATCGATGCATTACCATTAGGCCCCTATTCAGGAAAGAAACAACCTTGAACATTAAAGCTGCTACAAGCAAGCACTAAAAACAAAGTTAAGGAGAAACAGGCATGTATAAAATCCATGGCAGTGAGTCTATACTTATTTAGCATCTTCTCAGCTTCTTCCTGGTTTTTCTCAAGTCGAGATCATCATTATCCTCATCGTTGAAAACCCAAGTCCATTGATTGTGGCAATACCATAGTAAAGCTTGCCATCCTTGCCCACAAAGCTGTCAGTGAAAGATGAGAAGAAGCAAGCAAGTGAACATAGTACAATGACACCTAAGGCCATGTATTTGTGAGTCGTTTCGCATTTTCCATTGTTGGAGAATGAAGGTATAATGGCTTGGAAGGCGAAGACTGTGTCTGTTGGAAGCAGGTTTGATTGGTTGGCTGACCCTGGTAGAGCCTTGGGGGCATAGTGTGGAAGAGCACCTTTGGAGGTTGTCATGCATATTGCAGAGATTAAGACAATATTGATGGTTTTGTTTAGGCTTGTTTTGGGGCTATAATCATCCAAGTATTTATAGGAACTAGGCCTGTGAAGTGTGAAGAGTACTACAGAGTTTGGTTTGGCTGGATTTATTCCTTTATTTGCCATATGAAACATCAAAGGACATCTAAAATTTGCTTACTCTTCAGTCATTTAATACTACTTGAGAGAATCACTGAAAAACACGTTATTGTCTGTGCTTCCGTTCATTTTAACGGAAGAGAAGTGTGATGGATCAGATTTCACTTGCGACACGTTGACTCTTCCTTGATGTGCATATCCACAAGTTTACTGGTTTTAATGAAAGGTAGAATATTTTCATCTTCTAAAGTTATTCCATCCTACAGAATTAATTGCGTCCACCAGTTGATAAAAGTGTGGATAGTTGGTTTTAGTTTCCGTTCCATCAAATCGTGTTATCAAGTTTGGAATAATAAATAAGGTTGTTTCACTTATTATCTCTTTCAAAACAACAATAATTATTTAAAATAGTTGTTCGGAACAAATGTTGTTTGAGAATAATTCTAGATTAACTCTATTCAGAACAAGACTTCAATTTAGAATAATTGACATCCAATAGCTGTCATTTGAGAATAACTCTTATTTAGAATAATGGCGTTTCAAGAACAAATATTGTTCAAAACAACTTTTATTTAGAACAATTTTTTTTCCAAAAGTTATAAACTAGAACAAGCTCTTCCGAGAAAGTATCACCACATAACAACTTTTATTCAGAACAATCTTTACATTAGGAACAATTATATTTAGAACAACCCATGTTTTGAACAAATCGAAATAACACATGTTCAAGGACAACCTTCATCTTGCGAAAGATGTTTCACATGATACTATTTCACCAAAGTAGAAGTGAAAGTAACCCCGAGATATGATAGGGTTCTTGAGTTATCTTAACTTTTTGGATGTTCTGGAGAGCTTGACTTGGTGGATTAGATATGAAAGTAGTTAGGAGGTTTCCTCTTAACATTTTCTTGTAACATTAAGTGTTTCTCCTTTTTTTTTCATAAACATAATAAACTCTTCTTCACTATTCTTCATCACCATCACAACAAAACCCTTCACTATCCCCTTTTAACCATTAATGTCATTGTAACTAAAAATTAATTTCATTACTTCTAATAACTGTCAGCTTTGTAACCCCCATTCTTAAGACTATAAATCGGATCCCTCCAAAACTAGTAGGGAGACTATTGGCATTTTAGCAGCTTGAACTCTCCAAGCTCTCTTTAAAATCCTCTCAACTTATTTCTTTGTTGAGCTTGATCTTTAGCCACATTTCCTTTTCTCTGTTTTTCCAACCACCATCTACCGTTGTGCTCAGTGTTACCAAATCTACTCCATTTTATCTCTTCGCTTTCTTCTCGTACATCTCGTTCACTTATTTGCAATGCTTCCTCTTTCCACCAAAGAACTCTCTACATTTTGGTGACTCCACTGGAGAGGAGTGGCTGCATTAGGCGAAAATTTTCTACACATCTTTTACCTGAAAACATGGATAACTATACTGGAAATCAAGACATTCTTGTTCCTACCTACACTCAAGAACTAGTGAACATGACTCAAGCTTCTCAAGAGAGAATGCAAACTTTAGAGGAAAAAAAAAAGCAAATGATGAAAACTATTTCTAAGCTAGTTTCTTTTTCAACATAACAAGTTCTACCTATAAATGGAGGCGGAAATACTTTTGATGGAACAACTCTTCTAGACATGAATACCAACAATGGAGGCAACACTCCTATTAATCCTTAATCATCTAGAATCACCAACATTGCTAATCCTTTTGTCACTATTGCTCAAGCTACTCTCACTACTCCTGGTGCTTCTACTGGTGTTGTTGGTGCCTCTACCATAGTTGATTTTGAGACTACTTCTCAGGGTTATGTCATTAAAGTGGAGCTTCAAAGGATACTTAAGGAGAAGAATAAGAGCTTGAGCTTTTATGAGTTTGATCTCAAGCTACCATACCCAACTAGAGTAGCTGCATAACCATATCCTAAGGACTACACTAGTCCAAAGTTCAAGCAATTCAATGGGAAAACAAGTGGTACCCGTGAACATGTGATGAAGTTTGTGCAAATACTTAAAGTACCTTGGTTTGATGATAACCTGAAGTTGAAAGAATTTTCGAAGTCTTTGACAGAGAATACATACACCTAGTATGTCAACCTTACTCCTAGTTCTATTGAGTCATGGAGTCAAATGTGTTGTATGTTTAGAGAGAAATTCTTCTCTACTCCAGAGAAGGTTACTTTCATTGATTTAAGGAGAGAGTATCCAAAAGCCAAAATAAGACGTGATGAATTACACTCAATGTTTTAGAAAAAAAAAAGGTTTTAAATATACAAAAAGATCATTATGAGAAAGAGTCGATCAAAGTGTGCTTCTGAAAAATGTTGGAAGAATTTCAACTTTATCTACAAAACTTATTGCTCCCTTCATTGTCTACTCTAGTGGAGGTTGTAAAAAGAACCAATAATACTATTATGGGTAATAAGAAACAAACAAATCACTTTCTCCAAAGAGATATTTTCTTTGATTCACAAACAAATCACTTTCGTTACTGTCGAAACCTTTTTGGAATTGACTTTATTTTGAAAAACGAAAATGGAATCGCCACCAATCCTTTTTATTTAGGTGTGATTGAATCACCTCAAAATTTAATTATAAAAGGTTAGGTTTACTGGAACAATGATTTTTGGCCTACAAAATTTAAGAAAATAGGTTCGGGAGTTGGTTACGTGTGAGGAAGGATTAATACCCTCATAATGCCTAAAATTGGTACCTAGTTGATTACTTGATGTAGAAAATTGAAAATTCAAAGGGAATTTAAAATACAATCCCTTTTTGCATCGTGTTACTTGATGGTATTGAAAGAAATCTTATCTAAATTGAATTTTTAATGAGGATGCGTTCTCATTTTGAGTTGATCAAGACAAAAAAATCATGTCCCGTAAGTTGGGGCACAAAATCTCGAATTCTCGAAAATAAGGACGCTCTCCGTTTAATTATAGCTCAAATCTTACAATCTTATTTATTTTTTATTATTATTATTTTTAAAAAATGGGAGGGATATTCAATTATTTTAGTTCAAGGAAAAATCGTACCCGATAAGTTAGGGGGACAATGTAACAACCCATTTTTCGGTGAAATCGGGACAGTGGTTTCGGGACCACAAATCCGAGCCGAAAATAAAATTTATTTTTATTTTATTTTATGGTCCGTAATATGATATAAATATCATGTGAGAATTTTTATAAGAAAATTTTACCGATTATGTGCTTAATTACGAGAAGGACTAAATCGTATAAAATGCGAAAGTTGGATTCTAGTAGAAATTCAAAACTTGAGATCTTTGTATGGTAATTAGACCATTAATGAAAATTTAGTAGATATTTTTGGATGATTCATCCATGGAAAATTAGAAAAAGGCTAAGGACTAAATTGGAAGGTGATAAAAGTAAAAGATGATAATTAATTAAATAGAAATAAAAATCATTTTATACATCTTCTTCCCCAAATATTCCATGGAAACCCTAGGAAAGAGAAAGCAAGCTTTCTTGGTCAAATTGGTAAGTTTTCATGTCCCGTTTTTAGTAATTTTTATATTTTTGAGATCGGGAAAGCTTAATTTGTCTATTTGGGGGATTAATTTGAAAGGATATCAAAGTATAGAATTTTTTACCATAGATGAATATGCTGAAATTATGAAATTTATGGTAGAAAATGAAAGGTTGTTGACAGATAAACAACTTTTACAAAGTGAATTTTGATGAAAACTTGATTTAGGGATTAAATTGTAAAAATGTGAAATCCATGGAAAATTCTAAATTTTATAGAATACATGTGCTTTAAATTTTATATTGAAATTTTGGTTAGGCTTGGAATAAGGAGTAAATTGCATGAATTTCATTTTTCGAGCCTAGGGACGAAATCGTTATTTATTAAAAGTTTAGGGGAAAAATGGTAATTTTGCCTAAGATGTAAATTGGACTAATTTGAGTATGAATTGCATTAAGTTGATGTTAAATTTACTCGTATAGATTCAGATAAATCGAAGATGGAGTTAGAACGAGGAAAGGAGAAAATGTCAGATTAGTAGACTTTATGTATACGAACATTTATCAAGGTAAGTTCGTATAACTTAGCTATGTATGTTATACTTCAATTGAATTGTGTATGTGATTGTATAAATATATAAGTGAAATGATTGCTGTCGTAACCATTTTTTTTTGTAAATCAGGTCGACTTTGCTTTTGAAAATGAAAACGAAAAACGGGATTCGCCACCAATCATTTTTGATGAGGTGTGATCGGGTCACCTCGTAATTCGGACATTTTAATAATAGATTTGATTTATTAAAACAACAGTTTTGGTCTACGAAACTCAGAAAATGGGTTCGGGAGTCGGTTAAGCACGAGGAAGGATTAGCGCCCTCGATACGCCCAAAGTTGTACCTGTCGTAACCATTTTTTTGAAAAAACAGGAATCGACTTTGGTTTAAAACGAAAATAAAATTGGAGTCGCCACCGACCTTTATTAGGTGTGATCGGATCACCTTTGTTTTAATAAAACATTTTGATTCACTAAAACAGTATTTTTTTTTTTTGCCTACGAAAATTTGAGAAAACAGGTTCGGGAGTCGGTTACGTGCGAGGAAGGGTTAGCACCCTCGTCACGCCCGAAATCGGTACCAAATCGATTAATTAATATCTTAATGTCAAAAATTGAAGACTGAGAACGAATTTAAAAAAATACGATCATTTGTTACTAATGTTGATTTTAAAACGTGTGAATGAATCGAAATAATCATCAAAGGCCATCTCATCTTGAAGAAAACGAAATGCCACATCCAGTAAGTTAGGACACAGCACCTTGAATTCTCAAGAATAAGCTAGGGCACAAATTCGGACTATTGTTATTTTAGAAATTCTTATCTCGAAGTACCGAGATGTCACACACAGTAAGTTAGGGCACAACACCTTGTACTCTTGGAAATAAGCTTTTTATTTCAAATTATTTTAGAAATTCTTATCTCGAGATAACGAGGCGTCACACCCAGTAAGTTAGGCACAACACTTTGCTCCCTCGAGAATAAGCATTTTATTTTGAACTCGTATTTTTTTAAAAGATATTCCGTTACTTAGGCTAAACGAGAAAAATCGAAACCCAGTAAGTTAGGGTACAATTTTCTCGAATTTCCAAAATACGAAATGTTACCTTATATTGAAAATTTTTATATGTTCAAGTTTAATGCTCAATGTGATGGCATAATGTAGGCATAGTAACGATTATAGAACAATAAGACATGAATAAAAATACCATACTAATGAACAACGGTAATATGAGAATACGGATGGGCAAATCACAATACGTACAAGAATGATGATCCTATAGCTTACACCTATTTAAATATTAACAATTATAGTCAAAGAGTAATGAGTTAAACACTTTTGAAAGAAATAATACATACAATTTGAAATAATAAAAAATTAATTATAAATAAAAAGTACGTAAAAATATATATGAAGCGAATTAAAATGATATAAAAGGTTTAAAATAAATAATATATATAGAAATTTAAAACAACATAAAAATTTAAAATAAAGAATATGTAAGAAGAAATTTAAAATAATAACATATAAATGCAGAAAACAGCTTAATAAAATAACACAGGAAAATTTAAGAACAAATGATGAACCAGCTAAAATAGATAATATACAGAAGATTTAAAAATGAATAATGTGTGAAAAAAGAGTCTTTAAATAAACTATATATATATACGCATAAAGTTTAATAAAAATAGCATATAAAACTCAAAATAAATAATAATAATAATAATAATAATAATACAATTTTTTAAAGAAAAGAATAAATAAACTCTTTAAATAGGTTGAGGACTAGATTAAAATCAGAATAAATATTGAGGGCTAAAATTGCAATAAACTAAAGTAATAGGGGCAGGGACCATGACGTCTAGCGTGTAAACTCACGGGGACCAAATGGATGAATAACCCAACCCCTATGCGTTGCGTTAGGTGCCAGACTAAATTAAAATGTCGCACGAATTCAGGGCAAAATTACAAAATAAAAAAGTGCAAGTGCGCAAAAGGGGAAGGAGTGGCCGCGCAAATTTTCCATTCAAATTGGAAAGGTGTACGTCCAGCCTTTAAAGCGCATGCTTTCACTGCTTTTAATACACCACTTTAGAAAACTTTTATTAAACCCCTTTTTTTAAAAAAAAAACTCATAAGTTTTATTTTTTAAACAAAAAAATGAAGAGTCCCCCATCTTTTCTTTCAAGAACCAAAAAAGGGCTCTCTCTCTATGCTTCTGTCCGACGCTTGGGCTTTCTCCAGCCGTTCGTCGTGCCACCGCACCACCATCGGATCGGTGGCCGGCGAACCTTCGACGTTGCGCCTACTGGACTCAGGTAAAGTTTCTGTTCCTCCTCTTTCGTTTTAGTTTACAAAGTTTTGAAATAATAAATAAAGTAAAATAAAAACAACAGTAAATAACAATAAAAATGAGATCCACCTTGAAAGTTTCTGTTCTTTTCTTTTATTTTTCCGAGTTCGTAACTTGTAAACCAGAGAGAAGAAGTTACAATTGTTTGCTTTGGTCTTTATATCCGATTTACAAAAGTTTCTTTTCGGTTTTTATCCTATTTTATTATCTGTTATGTCTTTGTCTTTTCTTCTTGGCTTTCGCTCGCGTGCTTCTCTTCCTCTCGCAGGTGCCCGAGACTCGTGCGAAGATGGCGCCTGGGGCTGGTCAGACTCGTGAAGGAGCCGACCGAGGCATGGGGAGTTGCGGTGCTAGGCACTAGGGTTTGGGGTTATTTATTTTTTATTATTTTTCCTGAAAATGTTATGGGCTAGGCATTTGGGTTCAGTTGGGTTGTTTTTATTTTGGTTTATTGTGCTTGATTTGTGGCTGATAATTAGGCCCAAAATTGGCCTATTACAGCTGCCCCTCTTTGCTCGTTGTCGTGTAATGAGAATGGAGCAAAGACTATAAAAGGGCCAATTTTGCATGGGCTTCACCGAATCTTGGCTTCTTTGGTGCCTCTATTCTTCGAGTAGCCTCACTTTGACCCACTACAACTTCAGGGGTAAGGTTTGTTTTGATCTGCTCTACTGCAACTTCAGAGAGATAAGGTCTGTGACTTAGCTTCAATCTGTTCCACTGCAACTTCAGGGAAATAAGATCTGCTATTCTTAGTCTACTCCTCTGCAACTTCAGGGAGATAAGACTCGTATCTTCGACCTGCTCCACTGCAACTTCAGGGAGATAAGGTTTGTTTTGATCTGCTCTACTGCGACTTCAGAGAGATAAGATCTGTGACTTAGCTTCGATCTGTTCCACTGTAACTTCAGGGAAATAAGATCTGCTATTCTTTAGTCTGCTCCTCTGTAACTTCAGGGAGATAAGACTCGTATCTTCGACCTGCTCCATTGTAACTTCAGGGAGATAAGGTTTGTTTTGATTTGCTCTACTGCGACTTCAGAGAGATAAGATCTGTGACTTAGCTTCGATCTGTTCCACTGCAACTTCAGGGAAATAAGATCTGTTATTCTTTAGTCTGCTCCTCTGCAACTTCAGGGAGAAAAGGTTTGTTTTGATCTACTCTACTGTAACTTCAGAGAGATAAGATCTGTGTTTTAGCTTCGATCTTTTCCACTGCAACTTCAGGGAAATAAGATCTGATATCTTCAGTCTGCTCCACTGCAACTTCAGGGAGATAAGGCTTGTATCTTCGATCTGCTCCTGCATCGTCAGGAATGCCAGACTCGCTATCTTCAATGTGCTCCTGCAACATCAGGAATGCCAGACTTGCTATTTTTAATCTGTCAATTTGCTTCCTTACTATCTTCAGGAAGACTTCAACCTTCAGTCTGCTCCAATATCCTCTAGGGAACAAAATCTGAACTTGCTACATCGTTCTTTGAGGAACCTGTCCTGTAGAATGGGTTCATGCTTATGCTTAACAATTAGGATGCCATGATCAAAATGAGTCAAATGCTCCTATTTAGACATGCTATGATGCAAAAATATTATGAGTATGGTTCCTATTTAAGGCGTTATCACTCATTTCATCCCTCAAGGTCTCGTCTTTACTCGTTTTGAAGCACCATTTCCTTGCTTAAACATTCTGCCCCTGTGACAATTTTAGGGCTCATGAGTCCTAGGGACATAAGTGGTATATCAGCTTCAAACCATCCCCTGGGAACTACAACTTTTTTTTTACCTATCCTTATTGTGACTTAAGGTCATAGGACTTGTTTCAACTTCGGTTCATTCCACCACAACTTTGGGTTTTTGAATCCTCTCCTGTCAAAAATTGGCATGTCATACCGTGACCCGACGATATACTTTTATCTCCGTCACAACCGTTGGGATGGACAGAGAATTCAGATAAATGGTCCCTATTAAGGCTCTTCTTCCTAATGTATCCTCAATCTATACACGTGGAAATTTTAAACAATTGTCCTGTTTCGGTCTCCTAAAAATTTCCAAAGTAATATACAGAACCTCATTTGTGAAATTATTAGTTCATCAATCATTATTCCAATGCAATATGTAGCCATGAATTGATTTCAAAAAGAGTCGAATGAATTAAAAATACAAGAAAACTGTCAAAGAACATGTCTCTTTGAAAAGAGAAAAAGGAATATAAAGGTTAGATGCCCTAGATATCATTGATTGGGCTTCTACATACAACTTCATGAAGACTATTTTGAGCTAAACATGCATCTAGAAGAACCAAGGCACTTTGTTGATGCCCCCAGTATGTGACCTACTTCCTTTTTTGTTGATTCAAATATAGCAAGATCACTGTGAGTTCATTCAAAATTTGAGCAGCCCTTTGCAGGTTTTCAACTCAAAGCCCACTTTGGTCTCAAAGCGCTCTTTGCGGGTTTTCGCCTTAGCCTCTCCCCCTTTTTTGGAGGGGGTTAAGGCGCCCTTTGTGGGTTTTCGCCTTAGCCTTTTCAAGAAAAGTATATTTTGACTGAATCTGAATTCACGGGATTAAGCAAGCTTTTCCCATCCATTTCTGTCAGAATCAGTGCACCTCCCGATTACCACGTATGGTCCTTCCCAATTCGGCATCCATTTCCCTCTGAAATCCTTTTGTATGGGAAGGATTTTCTTCAGTACCAGGTCTCCCTCGTGAAACTCTCTTGGGCGAACTTTTTTGCCATAGGCTTGCATCATACGTTTTTGGTATATCTGACCATGACGAATAGCCCTTAACCTCTTTTATTCAATCAGGTTCAATTGATCGTATCGAGCCTGGATCTATTCAGCTTCATCCAGCTTTATTTCTGACAAAACTCGAAGAGAAGGTATTTCCACTTCAATAGGTAGAACTGCCTCCATCCCGTAGACCAGCGAGAAAGATGTTGCCCCAGTAGAGGTTCTGACGGACGTTCGATAGGCATAAAGTGCAAATGGTAATTTCTCATGCCAATCTTTGTAAGTCTCGGTCATCTTCCCCACTATCTTCTTGATGTTCTTATTCGCTGCTTCCATTGCCCCATTCATTTTTGGACGGTACGGAGATGAGTTATGGTGTTTAATGTTGAATTGACTACAAACATCTGCTATCGTGCTGTTGTTCAAATTCAGTGCGTTGTCTGTTATGATCCTCTCAGGCATCCCATATCGGCAAATAATCTCCTTCTTTAAAAATTGACTAACTGCTGATTTAGTGACGTTAGCATATGAAGCAGCCTCTATCCATTTCGTGAAGTAGTCAATGACCACGAAGATAAATCGATGCCCGTTCGAAGCTTTCGGTGAGATTGGTCCGATAACATCCATGCCCCACATGGAAAAAGGCCATGGGGAAGTCATAACGTGTAAGGGAGACGGAGGCACATGAATCTTATCTCCATAAATCTGGCATTTATGACATCTCTTAGCATAGTTGATACAATCTCCTTCCATGGTGGACCAATAATATCCAAATCTCATTATTTGCCTGGCCATTGTGAATCCATTAGCATGCATTCTGCAAACGCCCTCATGAACTTCCTCTAGGATCATCTTGGCCTCTAAAGCATCGACGCATCTCAACAATACTTGATCTTTTCCCTTTTTGTACAAGATGTCCCCGTCCAAAACATATTCGAGGGCCAATCTCCTGAGTGTCCTTTTCTCATTCTCAGTTGCATGATTTAGGTATTCACGATTTTTATGTATTGCAATAAATCGTGGTACCACGGGTGATCATCTCTCTCTTCTTCTTCCACATTGTAGCAAGGAGCTGGGACTTTGAGAATACTCATCTAAATGGGTTTCATATCTTCGGGTCTATTCACTTTGATCATAGAAGCTAGGGTTGCCAAGGCATCTGCCATTTGGTTTTCATCACGTGGGAGATAATGAAAAGCAATGTCGTCAAACTCCTCCATCAATCCCAAAGCTATCTTTCGATAATCGATCAGTTTGGGGTCTCTCGTCTCCCATTCACCTTTAAGTTGGTAGATTACCAGTGCGGAATCTCCATATACTTCTAGCAGCTTGATCTTACGCTCTACGGCTGCTCGAATTCCTATAATGCAAGCTTCATATTCCGCCATGTTATTCGTGCAATCGAAGTCCAACTTGCACGTAAATGGGTAATGATCACCACTAGGGGATACCAAGATTGCCCCAATTCCATTCCCCACTGCATTTGATGCTCCATCAAAATTTAGCTTCCACGGATTTTCCCTAGTGCTTGCCACATACATCAACTCTTCATTGGGGAAATCAAAGCTCAAAGACTCATAATCTTCTAAAGCTCTGCTAGCCAGAAATTCTGCTATTGCACTCCACTTCATAGCCTTTTGGTTCACATAAACTATGTCAAATTCAGACAACAGAATTTGCCACCTTGCCATCCTTCCATTCAAGGCCGTTGACTCCATCATATATTTTAACGGATCAAGCTTCGAAATTAACCAGGTCGTGTGATATAACATATATTGCCTTAGCCTTCGGGTTGTCCAAATCAAAGCGCAACACAACTTTTCGATCGACGAATATCTCATTTCACATTCCGTGAACTTTTTACTGAGATAGTAAATCGCCTTTTCTCTTCTTCCTGACTCATCATGTTGGCCAAGCACAATCCCATGGAGTTGTTGAACACTGACAGATACAGTATCAATGGTCTATCTGGATTAGGCGAAGATAGTACTGGGGCATTCGACAGATATGTTTGACTTTGTCAAAAGCTCTCTAGCATTCTTCGTCCCATACACCTTGGTTGTGTTTCTTGAGCAGGCGAAAAATGGGATCACATTTCTTCGTCAATTGTGAAATAAACCGAGCAATGTAATTCAATCTTCCAAGAAAGCCTCGTATTTCCTTTTGAGTGCGTGGAGGAGGCAAATCTTGTATAGCTTTGACCTTATCCAAGTCAACTTCAATTCCTTTCTCGCTGACCACGAAACCTAGTAGTTTCCCTGATCGAGCTCCGAAAGTACACTTGGTCGGGTTAAGTTTCAATTGAAACTTCCTCAACCTTAAAAATAATTTCTTCAAAACTTCAATGTGTTGCTTTTCCGTTCGAGATTTAGCGATCATATCGTCCACATATACTTCAATCTCCTTGTGCATCATGTCGTGGAATAAAGTTACCATGGCTCTCTGGTACGTTGCCCCGGCGTTCTTCAGCCCAAATGGCATGACTTTATAGCAAAAGGTGCCCCATAAAGTTATGAAAGTGGTTTTCTCCATATCCTCAGGGTGCATCTTAATCTGATTATACCCAAAAAAACCATCCATGAAAGAGAATAATGAGTATCTTGCCGTATTATCCACCAACGTATCGATATGGGGCAAAGGAAAATTGTCTTTTGGGCTGGCTTTATTTAAATCTCTATAGTCTACACACATCCGGACCTTTCCATCTTTTTTCGGGACGAGAACAATATTGGCCACCCACTCTGAGTATTTGACCACCTGTAGAAAACCGGCGTCAAACTGCTTCTTTACTTCCTCTTTTATTTTCAATACTACGTCAGACCTCATTCTTCTTAGCTTTTGCTATAGTGGCTTGCATTCTTCTCTTATAGGCAGGCGATGTACTACGATATCAGTGCTTAGACCAGGCATATCCTGGTATGACCATGCGAAGACATCCTTGAATTCCTGCAGTAACTCAACCAGGTTTTGTTTGGTCTCCTCGGCTATGCATGTTCCAATTCTCACCATCTTCCCCTCCTCTGAAGTTACGTTCTCTACCTCCTCTTTATGGGGTAAGATCTGCTTCTCTTCCTGCTTTACCATTCTTAACAAGTCCGGGGACAAGTCGTCATCTCCGTTGCCTTCAGAATCTTGAGATTCTTCCGAACACATGTCTTGCTCAAAATGGACTCCGGGGCCTGCAGTATTATCGCTTATATCACTGATATCTAGGGGCCTGTGGTAGGTGTCAAAGAGAGTATAAAGAACAAATGAATTTGAGGATAACTATTCATGCCATGAATGAGAGAAAAAGAAGGAAAGAAAAACTAAAATTTAGATAGAAAAACACCAAATATCTTCCCTAATGGATTAAAATGCATTTCATTCAAACAAAAATTTTTGAACATTAGCCTGTTTCACAAAAGAGATCCTATTGTTCTTAAAACAACAAGCGCGTTCTGAATATTACTCTGTGTAATCTCTAAAAACTATAGGTAATTCCTTTGCAGTCCAATTGTTCAAAAAACTTCTGAGTTCATAAGGGCGAATGCCCGCCAGATTTCTTCGTCCAGTTTCTTCCTCGTGTATAGCGTTGATGTGAGGGCTTTCCGATAGCCTTTTCTCGGGGTGAATTAACCCTCCAGATATAAAGGTTTGAGATATGTACGGGAACGTCATCGATTCCCATTGGAATTCTTTTCCATTCAGTCGTGCCCTTCTTCTCTCTTATTTCTTCTCTATTTCCATTTTCCTCTCTCTGGCATTTGGCTTAAAACCCAGGCCAAAACGGTCTCTCTTCTCTTTCAATAATGGCACTTGAACTTCACCTTGGAGATATCTGCCTAGTCCCCTTCCTGGTAAGGCCCCCTTATTGACCATCATTTGTAGGCCCATCTTCGTGGTCGTGGATATCTTGGGTACTGGAATCTCATTCCCCTCACGAATGAATGTCGCGTTGAGGAACTCTAAAGACCGGAAAGAGCATTCAATGGCCTCCTCATTTGCCTCTACATATGGTGGCTCATTGGTAACAATCGCTATGATGTCTTCTTCAGCGTTTATAGTAACTAGTCGACCATCTGTCACCAGCTTCAGTTTTTGATGGAGGGATGAAGGCACTGCCCCTGCCGAATGAATCCAGGGCCTTCCCAGTAAGCAATTGTACGAGGGCTTGATATCTATCACCAGAAAGTCTACCTTATACGTATTTGGCCCGATTTGTAATGGTATGTCTATCCTCCCCATCACTTTCCTCTTGGTGCCATCAAACGCTCTCACTATGTTCTGACATGGCTTCATGTGAGAACCGTCTATCGGCAATCTTTGTAGAGTTGACAGTGGTAAGACATTCAAAGTTGACCCATTGTCCACTAGCACGCTTGGTAGGGTATACCTCTTGCAACGAGTAGTTATATGCAAGGCCTTGGTTGATCCCATACCCCCAGGTGGAATTTCATCATCCCTGAAGGAGATGAAGTTGTCAGCATTTATGTTACTAACCAATCGGTCGAGTTTGTTGACCGATATATCTTTAGTAACGTAAGTCTCGTTCAGCACTTTCATCAATGCCTCGCGATGTACTTCTGAACTCAACAGTAACGCTAGCACAGAAATGCGGGCCGGTTGCTTACGCAGTTGCTCCACTATGCTATATTCACTATGCTTTAAGAATTTTAAAAATTCTTTAGCTTCTTCTTCCTTTATAGGCACATTGATAAGGGTACTAGGTTCTTTCTCTGGTTCGACTGTCGTAGCCTTCAATCTTGCTGGTTTTATTCTGACGCTTGCCGGGTCATAACGCCTTCCACTTCGTGCGTGGAACCCTTCACTTTGGCTTTCATTGACAGTGTTGGCTGAGCCTTCTACTCTGGGTGTTGTCACCTTACAATTATAGCTCCATGGTACACTTTTGTTATCTTTGTAGGGAAAGGGCGCTGGTTTCCTGATTATAATCTTAGGTGCGACTAGTGCTTTATTTTCTATATCTCTCGGCCTAGAGATAATGATCTTTGGAATATTAACTTTTTGATGAGTTGATTCTCCTTCTGTTGCATATATACTTCCTCCCTCTGAGCCTTCTTCGTAAAACTCTAGCTCTTTATTGTTCATGAGGCTTTGCACAAGTAGTCTAAACTCAGCGCAGTCTTGGATCTCATGTTCTTTAGCTTCGTGGAATACACAGTAATTTCCGTGTTCTTCACCTCCTCCCTCAAGATTTGACTTTATCAACCCTCTTCTTGTCATTTCTCACCAGACAGTTTTCAACAGGGTTTTCACCTTCGAGATGTCCTCTTTGGTTCTTTTCATAACCTCCTCCCCGATCGCGTTTATTCCCCTATCTCCATGATTGGGTAGCGGGTTCCCTGAACCAGGTGTATCATCAACTTCCACGACCCCTACCTTGATGAGCCTTTCCACTACCTTTTTGAAGGCAGTGCAATTTTCTATAGAATGGCCCGCTACTCCTGCATGGTATTCAGCACTCGGGTCGTACCATTTAGGGTATGGAGGCTGTAAAGGCTTCAGATAGAATGTGGCTACGATGTGGTCGTTGAATAAACGTTGATATAGCTCCCCGTACGACATTGGGATTGGCGTGAATTGAAGCCTTTCCAAATTTTGTCTTAGGCCTTGCTTTTGTCTCGTCGACCCTTGTTGCTTGGCAGTCGCTATTATGGGTGGGTTAACAGTGACCGTTTTTGAGTACCCTTTGTTATATGTACTCATATTATTCACCTCGTTATCCCTTTTCCTAGGAACAGATCTCCTAGTGGCCTCTCCTGCCTCAATCCTTCCACCCCTTATGGCGTTTTCAATCATTTCCCCAGCCATGACTATATCTGTGAAGCTCTTAGTGGTGCTTCCTACCATATGGGTGATAAACGGGGCTCTTAATGTATTGATGAAGAGCATGGTCCTCTCTTTCTCTAAGAGTGGTGGTTGGACTTGCATCGCCACCTCCCTCCACCATTGGGCATACTGCCTAAAGCTCTCACTTGATTTCTTCTCCATATTTAGTAGCATGAATCTATCGAGTGCCACGTCTGTTACGTGGCCATATTGTTTCATGAAGGCTTGAACCAAGTCCTTCCATGAACCAATTTGTGCGCGACTCAACTGGTTATACCACTTAGCCGCAGATCCAATCAGGCTGTCCTGGAAATAGTGGATTAACAGCTGGTCATCGTTGACGTAACCTGTCATCATTCGATAGAACGTTGTGATGTGAGCTTCGGGGCAACTCGTCCCATTATACTTTTCGAACTCTGGCATTTTGAATTTGTGAGGAAGTACCAGATCCGAAACTAAACTTAGGTCCTTTGCGTCAATGCCGGGGTGATGGTCGGCATTTTTCAAAGCCTTGAATTCCTCCTCTAACCATCTGCAATGATCCTCTAACTGTCTTGAGGATTCAGCTCTCATCCCTTCTTTCTCTATTATATCTAAGTCAGGGATAACGGGGTTAGCAGGGTTGTCCCCTGGGTTGGACCCTGAACCCACTTGAAAGTTCATGGGTGGTCTGATATTAACTTGACCTTGTTGGGGCCTAATTGTGACAGACGGCCTCTGGGGATATTCTTCATGCTGTGAAGGCACATGCGGCGGGGTAGAACCCGAAGGAATGCCTTCACTTTCCTCTCCAGTAATAACCATGGGGACCTTTCCTTTGTCCATCATCCCATTCATCATTAGGGTCATTTGGGCCATCATATTTTTTTGAACCTCTAACATCTGATCCCT
Source organism: Gossypium australe (assembly GCA_005393395.2). Lineage (NCBI taxonomy): Eukaryota > Viridiplantae > Streptophyta > Magnoliopsida > Malvales > Malvaceae > Gossypium > Gossypium australe. The sequence continues at coordinate 127,267,299 of CM016624.1, read as the reverse complement.
CATCTCTTGTTGAAGTTTTGTCATTTGTTCTTGCATCTGGTCTTGCAAGTCTTTCTGCAATTGTTCAAATCTCTGATCCATTGCCTTTGCCTTACGACGGGTATTGTAGTAATGTATGATAGGTTGGTTTTCGTCGGTTTCCAGGGTAACTTCTGTCATGATTTTAATCAATTAGGATCCCTTTTTATAGAATCTAATGCAAATGATATAATGTATGCGAATGGATGAGATGAATGCAGAAAAAAGGGGGTTGATTTTGATTCAATTCCTTTAGATAAACTTTACTAGAAAATGAATTTCTTTACATAGAACGGACGATTACATATACGACTTCGCCCTAATACCTAAATCCTTAACCTTCCTAAGAAGCCAAGCTAAATTTTGGCCTCGCTCCGATCCTGACTCATACATCAGGCTTAATACATCAGCCTGAACCGCCAAGGTTTGCAAATGATTGGCCACCTCTCGGATTTGAGCCACAGCTTTGCCCATTACATAATCTCTGTTTCTGGTCTGCTCTTGATAATGGTGGAGCTGCTCTTTCCAATGTTCATTAAGAAGTTCAACTCGAAGTTCACTATTTTGCAATGCGATTTCGAGCTCTTCTATCTTTCTTTTCAGCTCATCAACCTTGCTTTGGCTGGCTCTTAATTCAACTACCGAGTTGCGATTAAGATACAGATGCAGTGGTCTTTCCAATTCTGCTGCTTGGGCTCATAACCTTTCTTTTTCTTTTTGACTCTCTAACAGACTTTCTTTCAAAGTGTCCTCCCGTACCCGAGCATCTTGGCACTTCCTTTCCTATTGATCGGCTCTGGTCTTTTCTTCTTTAATTTCCTGCCGCCATTGTTCTGACGTTTTACCTAAACCAGCAATCCTGATTGACGAGCGCAACTTCTTGTAGTCCACCTTTAAGCTGTCCAAATGCTCCTCGGCCTTATTTTTTTCTTTTCTCAACCTTTCGGCTTCCAACTTATGGATGTCGACGTCTAATCCCAACTGTATCTTCTCTTCTTCTAATTGTTCTATTTTCTTTCCCAATTCCGAGCTCCTTTTCTCAAAATCCTGCCTGATAATTTCTAATTCGGATGGGACAACTCGTAAATGTTCTTCTATCGGCAAAGCATCCTTTTGGCTTGGCATAGGGATGTTGTCGTTAATTCTTTGATTCCGCCACTGGTCATATTCAGGGGTCACCATTGGGTTTGCAGCAAATATCTTTATTTGGCGAGTTTGGCTCTAAGCGCTCGATATTTCACGAACTCTCTTATTGTAATTATCGTCCTTGTATGCAAACTCACACTGAGCTAATCCTTGCGTTGCCGGTATGAACTGCCTTGACTGATACTACCTTAGTACAAGTAATGGAGCGTATCCGACACCTCCCCATATCCCGAGTAGAGGAACCCAATCAAAATCGCCACACCGGTACAAGATTTCATTTGGGATCAACCATAGAGCCCTCCATTCAACATCTTCGTCTTGCAAATCTTGAAGAATGACCATCCATTTCTCTCTTGAGATGTCATCTCGCCTCGGTGTAGCCACTATTTCTCTCAATGGGGAGTAATTTACAGAAAAGACTTGATAAGAGACCTTTTCTAATTTCCATAAGTGGCTATGGAACCAAGCCAATAAGAGCTGTGTGCAACTTATGAACTTACCCTTGCCCGTTCTTCGACAAGCATTCAAGGATCTGAAAGTTTCCGCTAGGATTACTGGAACGGGCGTGACTCCTTTGTCGAGTCGATCGAATAGGTCTGAGACCGCTTCATCTACGTGCCCTAAAGCTTTCTGAAAGACCACCAATCCATAGATACTAAGAGCGAAAACGTCAACCCTCTTCTTCATATCAGGATGTACTAAGATCAAGTCTTTCAAGTTCTTCCAATGAATGTACTTACTATCACCTTTCTGCTGACTTCGGGTTGCAACCCACTGTTCGCTCATCCCAGTGATACTCACCATTTTTCTTACGAAAGTCAAGGCGTTGGTTCTGGAGTAAACTCTATTAGGGTGAATCTTCGAGCAACGAAGCAAGGTTGTGTATTCTTCTATGGTCGGTACCAAATCCACCTTTCCGAAAGTAAAACAGCTGTAAGCAGGGTTCCAGAACTGGGCGAGAGCTCAGAACAAGTGTTTGTCTACCTTAATGTCGAGCAGGTAAGGCAAGTCAGCGTAATTACAGTAGAATAGCTGTTTGGTCTTGTCATCCCATCGATCCCATATTTCTTTCATCTCTTGAAGATCGTTTTAGACCACACTGATGCGAGTGAAATCCCATAATTCTGAAACGTGTCCCTCTGACTATCACCCTTCTCTCGTTGTACGGTCTCGACCCATACCCGGATGGCCGCGTTATCCTCCACTCTATCAAGAAACCCCCTTTCCAGGTTAAGCTTTTCTATATAGTAACCGAACGTGAATCAACACCTTTTATGATGAAATGCCATGCAATAACAGCAAAACACAACAAGTCAGTGTCATATACAACAAGAACTTAAAGCAAACAGGAAATAAGCAAGCACCTATTCAGGTAACCACTAGGGTTTGCGTGGCTCTACCTAAGGTGGGCTCCCAAGGTTCACTATATGTGGTTTGGTTCTAAAGTAAGGGTACCTGAACCAGCAGATTCCTCGATCTTCACCCATTATAGGTTCATATAGACCAAGTTCTGTTCAGGGGAATACATTTCCCTATGGCCATGCGGACATGAAAATCTCACGAAGACATAGGTACGGATATCCCAGAAGCAGTCCACTAGCCCATGCGGAGGTGAAAACCTCACGAAGGCGTAGCTTCTCACTCCCACTTAAAAGGGTAACACTAACGAGTCGATGTGATGCAATATGCAAAAATATACCAAGGTTTAAACTACAGAATAAGCATATTATCAGGGAAACCATGAAGGGAAAGAATGTCGTGCAACAAAATGACCGTAATTTTAAATCATATTTTCAAATTTTGACAAAAAGACAAGAATTAATCAATTTTTGGCTCGACTCTCAGAATGTCCCCAGTGGAGTCGCCAAGCTGTCGTAACCATCTTTTTTTTGAAAAAATAGGAATCGACTTTGGTTTAAAACGAAAATAAAACTGGAGTCACCACCGACCTTTATTAGGTGTGATCGGATCACCTTTGTTTTAATAAAACATTTTGATTCACTAAAACAATATTTTTTTTCCTACAAAAATTTGAGAAAACAGGTTCGGGAGTCGGTTACATGCGAGGAAGGGTTAGCACCCTCGTCACGCCCGAAATCGGTACCAAATTGATTAATTAATATCTTAATGTCAAAAATTGAAGACTGGGAACGAATTTAAAAAAAATACGATCATTTGTTACTAATGTTGATTTTAAAACGTGTGAATGAATCGAAATAATCATCAAAGGCCATCTCATCTTGAAGAAAACGAAATGCCACATCCAGTAAGTTAGGACACAACACCTTGAATTCTCAAGAATAAGCTAGGGCACAAATTCGGACTATTGTTATTTTAGAAATTCTTATCTCGAAGTACCGAGATGTCACACCCAGTAAGTTAGGGCACAACACCTTGTACTCTCGGAAATAAGCTTTTTATTTCAAATTATTTTAGAAATTCTTATCTCGAGATAACGAGGCGTCACACCTAGTAAGTTAGGGCACAACACTTTGCTCCCTCGAGAATAAGCCTTTTATTTTGAACTCGTATTTTTTAACAGATATTCCGTTACTTAGGCTAAACAAGAAAAATCGAAACCCAGTAAGTTAAGGTACAATTTTCTCGAATTTCCAAAATACGAAATGTTACCTTATATTGAAAATTTTTATATGTTCAAGTTTAATGCCCAATGTGATGGCATAATGTAGGCATAGTAACGATTATAGAACAATAAGACATGAATAAAAATACCTTACTAATGAACAACGGTAATATGAGAATACGAATGGGCAAATCACAATACGTACAAGAATGATGATCTTATAGCTTACACCTATTTAAATATTAACAATTATAGTCAAAGAGTAATGAATTAAACACTTTTGAAAGAAATAATACATACAATTTGAACTAATAAAAAATTAATTATAAATAAAAAGTACGTAAAAATATATATGAAGCGAGTTAAAATGATATAAAAGGTTTAAAATAAATAATATATATAGAAATTTAAAACAACATAAAAATTTAAAATAAAGAATATGTAAGAAGAAATTTAAAAATAATAACATATAAATGCAGAAAACAGCTTAATAAAATAACACAGGAAAATTTTAGAACAGATGATGAACCAGCTAATATAGATAATATACAGAAGATTTAAAAATGAATAATGTGTGAAAAAAGAGTCTTTAAATAAACTATATATATATACACATAAAGTTTAATAAAAACAACATATAAAACTCAAAATAAATAATAATAATAATACAATTTTTTAAAGAAAAGAATAAATAAACTCTTTAAATAGGTTGAGGACTAGATTAAAATCAGAATAAATATTGACGGCTAGAATTGCAATAAACTAAAGTAATAGGGGCAGGGACCATAACGTCTAGCGCGTAAACTCACGGGGACCAAATGGATGAATAACCCAACCCCTATGCGCGGCGTTAGGTGCCAGACTAAATTAAAATGTCGCACGAATTCAGGGCAAAATTACAAAATAAAAACAGTGCAATTAGAGTGTGGCGCAAAAGGGGAGGGACTGGCCGCGCAAATTTTCCATTCAAATTGGAAAGGCGCACGTCCAGCCTTTAAAGCGCATGCTTTCACTGTTTTTAATATACCACTTTAAAAAACTTTTATTATACCCCTTTTTTTAAAAAAAAAAAAACTCATAAGTTTTATTTTTTTTAAAAAAATGAAGAGTCCCCCATCTTTTCTTTCAAGAACCAAAAAAGGGCTTTCTCTCTACTTCTGTCCGACGCTTGGGCTCTCTCCAGCCGTTCGTCGCGCCACCGCACCACCACCAGATCGGTGGCCAGCGAACCTTCGACGTTGCGCCTACTGGACTCAGGTAAAGTTTCTGTTCCTCCTCTTTCGTTTTAGTTTACAAAGTTTTGAAATAATAAATAAAGTAAAATAAAAACAACAGTAAATAACAATAAAAATGAGATCCACCTTGAAAGTTTCTGTTCTTTTCTTTTATTTTTCCAAGTTCGTAACTTGTAAGCCAGAGAGAAGAAGTTACAATCGTTTGCTTTGGTCTTTATATCCGATTTACAAAAGTTTCTTTTCGGTTTTTATCCTATTTTATTATCTGTTATGTCTTTGTCTTTTCTTCTTGGCTTTCGCTCGCGTGCTTCTCTTCCTCTCGTAGGTGCCCGAGACTCGTGCGAAGATGGCGCCTGGGGCTGGTCAGACGCGTGAAGGAGCCGACCGAGGCATAGGGAGTTGCGGTGCCAGGCACTAGGGTTTGGGGTTATTTATTTTTTATTATTTTTCCTGAAAATGTTATGGGCTAGGCATTTGGGTTCGGTTGGGCTGTTTTTATTTTGGTTTTATTTTGCTTGATTTGTGGCTGATAATTAGGCCCAAAATTGGCCTATTACAGTACCTAGTTGATTAATCAATGTCTTAGTGTCGAAGAATGTTAAAAACCCTCTCGTCTCGAAGTAATAAAGTGTCACATCCAGTAAGTTAGGACACGACATCTTGAACCTTCGAGAATAAGCTTTTTATTTAAAATTTATGTATTTGCTTTAAAAAGGATATTTGATTATTTAGATTAAACGAGAAAAATCGAAACCCAATACGTTAGGGCACGACCTCTGGAATTTCTAAATACAAAATATTGCCTTTATGAAAGAAATCAATTTTGTATCGGGTAAAAATTAATATAATATAAGTTTATAATAAAATGTAAAAAAACAAATTACAATACTAATATGTGTAGCAAAATAGTAATAAATGCGTTAGTGTGAGTGACAACATAAAGGACGAAAATGAAATAAATGAATAAAACGAATAAGCTAAAAAAAATAAGAAAGAAAATAATAGGCAAGCTAAAAATATTTAATATTAAAAAAACCAGTAGGAAATGAGAAAACGAATGAATAATATGCAAAATTAATAATAATAATAATAATAACAATAATAATAATAATAATAATAATAATAATAATAATAATAATGAGAATGATGATAAAATAAAATGAGTGTAAATAATATGTAAATAAGTAAAAAGGAATAATAGTAATAATAACAATAATATTACATTAATATAATGGTAATAAAAAGAATAATAAAAATAATGAAAATAATAATAGTAATAAAAATAAATATGCATATAATAGCAAAATATGATAATATTGAAATAATAATAATAATAAATTTATAACAATATTAATCGAAAATAATAATGCTCATAAAAATATAAATAATAAAACATGTTAATAACAATAGTAAAAAAGGTAAAAAGAAGATAGTAATAATATTAATAATAAAAATAAGTCGAATAAATATAATAATAGTTATAATAGTAGTAATAATACTACTACTACTACTACTACTAATAATAATAATAAGGAAGTTAGTTAAATTAATAATAAAATAGTGAAAATAACAAAAAGAGACTAAATTGAATTAAAACAGAGTACTGGGGTAAATTTGCCAAAAAAATAAAAGAAAGGACCTACTCGAAGCGTGCGGATAACATGGGGGACCAAAATGAGCAATAACCCTTTCCCTCCAAAACGCGCAGCATCGGCGAGGACTCAATTGAAAACCGAAAGAATTATTGGGCGAAATTTTAAAAATAAAAATGAACTTAATCGCAAAACCAAAAAAATCGGAAGCGCCAAAAGCGCAATAAGCCCCTTGCTAAAAAAACACGTGGATCCTGAGGCGGGTCGGGTCGGGTCGGATCGGGTCGGATAGGGGTAAAACGACATCATTTTGGGGCTTAGGGACGCCGACCAAAACAGCATCGTTTCGTACCGCCTATATAAGTTAAAAAATTCAAAAAAAATTCAGTTTTCAACTGCTTTTTTTAAAAAAACCCTAACCCTTTGTTTTTTCTCTGCAGGTCATGGGAGTCTGGTGAGAGCTCCGGTTGGTCGCCGCGGGCTCCGTCGCCGGCGACCGCCGTGCACAACGACGCTCAAGGTAAAATTTTCTTTTTTTTTTTATTTTTAATATTTAATATATATAGTATGTATAAACTGTTTTTCTTGAAGAAAAATAAGAAAATGTATATGTGTATATAAGAGAAAAAAAATAAAGAAAATAGAAATACCTTTGATGCGTTTCATATTTTTTTGCTTGCTGTTTTTCAATTTTTTTTGATGTATTTGAATCCCTTTTTTGTTCTATTAAAAAATCGATGGGGCATACAAGAGATTTGTTTGGCTTTTTATAGCCATTTTTACAACTTGTTTTCTTGTGATGATTTCTCTGTTTTCTGCAGGTGCAAGTGGGCGGTGGAGATGGGACAAGGGCGGTGGCAGGCCTGGCATGGGCGGTGGCTAGTTAGAAGGCCCTAGGTGTGGCGCACCTTGGGTTTGAAATTTTTTATTTTTGTGTTAGGGACTTTAGGGTTAGATTGGTTTGGACTTTAGGTCCTAGTGGGCTGTTGGGTTTGGGTCATTTGGTTTTTAGTTTGGGTCTCTGTGGGCCCGGGCAATAATTGGGCTATACAATTGCCCCTCTTTGCTCTTTGTCGTGTAACGAGAATGGAGCAAAGACTTTTAAGAAAGACCAATTTTGCCTGGTCTTGCCGAGTCTTGACTTCTTTGGTGCTTCTCTTCTTCAAGTAGCCTCATTCTAGTCCACTGCATCTTGTTGCTTCGATTCACTCCACCGCGACTTTAGAGAGATGAGATTCGTGGTTTAACTCTACTTTGATGCAACCTTGGGAGGTGAGATTTGTAGTTATAGAAGATTTAATCCCACCTACGGCAACTTCAGAGGTATAGGATTTGTTGCTTTAATCCGCCCCACTGCAACTTCAGGGAGATAGGATTAATAGCTTCAATCTGCTCAACGCTAGGAAATAAGATTCGATGTCTCTAGTCTACTCTACTGTAACTTTAGAGAGATAAGTCTTGTGAGTTCAACCTGCTCCACTGCAACTTCAAGGAGATAAGGTTTGTTTTGATCTACTCTACTACATCTTCAGAGAGATAAGATCTGTGATAATTTGTAGCTTTAATCTGTTCCACTGCAACTTCAGGTAAATAAGATTTACTGTCTTCAGTCTGCTCCGCTGCAACTTCAGGGTTATGAGACTTGTAACTTAAACCTGCCCCATTGCAACTTCTGGGGGATAAGGTTTGTGGCTTTATTCACTCCAATGTAATTTCAAGGAGAAGAGATTTGTAGCTTTAGCCTACTCCGCTGGAACTTCAAAGAAGTAAGAATTGTGGCTCCAATGTAATCTCAGGGGGAAGGGATTTGTAGCTTCGACCTACTCCGCTAGACTTCAAGGAGATGAGAATTGATCCTCAATGTAATTTTAGGGAGAAGGTATTTATAGCTTTAACCTACTCCACTGAAGTTTCAACGAGAAAAGAATTCAAGGAGAAGAGATTTGTAGCTTCGATCTTCTCTTATTGGAACTTCAAGGATACAAGAAATAAGAGAGAAGAGATTTGAAGCTTCGATCTTCTCTACTGAAACTTCAAGGAAATGAGGACTTCAGAGAGAAGGGATTTGTAGCTTCGACCTACTCCGTTAGAATCTCAAAGGGATAAGAATTCAGGGAGAAGAGATTTGTAGCTTCGATCTTTTCTAGTAAAACTTCAAGGATATAAGAATTCAGAGAGAAGAGATTTGTAGTTTCGATCTTCTCTACTGAAACTTCAAGGAAATGAGGATTTTAGGGAGAAGTGATTTGTATCTCGACCTACTCCGTTGGAAACTCAAAGGGATAAGAATTCAAGGAGAAGAGATTTGTAGCTTCGATCTTCTCTACTGAAACTTCAAGGATATAAGAATTCAGAGAGAAGAGATTTGTAGTTTCGATCTTCTCTACTGAAACATCAAGGAAATGAGGATTTCAGGGAGAAGGGATTTGTAGCTTTGACCTACTCCGTTGGAACCTCAAAGGGATATGAATTCAGAGAGAAGAGATTTGTAGCTTCGATCTTCTCTACTGAAACTTCAAAGAAATGAGGATTTCAGGGAGAAGGGATTTGTAACTTCGACCTACCCCGTTGGAATCTCAAAGGGATAAGAATTCAGGGAGGAGATTTGTAGCTTCGATCTTCTCTACTGAAACTTTAAGGAAATGAAAACTTGGTAATTTCAACTTGCTCCGCTGTATCTTCAAAGAAACGAGGTTGGTGGCTTAAATCTACTCCGCTGCTTTATGGAGTTAAGATTCGTCATTTTCAATCTGCTCCACTACTGCTTAGGGAGACAAGATTTGTAATCTTCATTCTACTCCACTGCCGCTTTAGGGAGATAAGGTTGATGGCTTAAATCTACTCCGCTGCTTCATGGAGATAAGATTCACCGTCTTCTATCTGCTCCACTACTGTTTAGGGAGACAAGATCTGTAATCTTCAGTCTACTCCACTGCCGCTTCAAGGAGATAAGGCTGATGGCTTAAATCTACTCCGCTGCTTCATGGAGATAAAATTCGTCGTCTTCGATCTGCTCCACTACTGCTTAGGGAGACAAGACCTGTAATCTTCAGTCTACTCCACTGCCACTTCAAGGAGATAAGGCTGATGGCTTAAATCTACCCCGCTGCTTCCTGGAGATAAGATTCGCCATCTTTGATCTGCTCCACTACTGCTTAGGGAGACAAGATCTGTAATCTTCAGTCTACTCCACTGCCGCTTCAGGGAGATAAGGTTGATGGATTCACCGATATTGCTAGACCATCCTCTAGTGATCTGTAGAATAGGTTTCATGCATCTATACTTATGCCAAATGATTAGGATGCTATGTTCGAAATGAGTCAAATGCTCCTAACTAGATGTGTATGAATGATATTTGCATGAATTCATGAGAATGATCCGTTTTTAATGTTTGGGTTGTCATTGCTTATTGTTCCTCAAAGTCGTATCACTGATGTGTTATCACGCCCTCTTATTCGGCTGGTATTCTTGACAGAAAACCCAAAGAAAGAAGCTTGCCCCGCTGTAATTTCAAAGTCCCTTCCACTGTACCTTCTGGGACATAAAGTTTGTACCTCCCACTGCAACTTTAGGAGAATAACGTTTGGTTTCTTCCATCCATCCTGCTGCAACTCCGAGGTATAGGATTTGTATCATCTTTAATCAATTTGATCTGTTACACCATTCGCTAGGTGTAATGACCAGATGTATATGCTTGATATTTGCATGAAAGCAAAGTATTATTTTCTTTTCCCGAGATGTACAGCTGGGTTGACATTGCTCGTTATTTGTCAAGGTTGTATCACCGACAAAATGTCTTGTCTTTTTGTTCAACCAATAAAAAGTCCAAAGAGATAATCATCTTTCTCCAATATTTCCAAACCTTAAACCTGGTGAGTTCTAAACAATAGTCTTGTTTCAGGTCCTTGTATTATTCAGAAACTTTCAGAGTAATATGCGAAATTCCTTTTATGAAAGTATTATTAGTCCACCAATCGTTATTTCAATGCAAAAATGTTTGAAAAAAATCATAACAATGGGCAAGAAGGAAATTAATTAAGAGCATAGCTCGAAACAAATAAGTTAAGCAAAGATAGCAAATGCAATCAAAAAGGAAATTTATTAGTAGTGTATTTTAAAACGAATAAGGTAATCAAAGATAGCAAATTCAAAATGGGTAAAATAGAAAACTAAGTGCCTCAGATATCGCCGCCTGAGCTTCTCCGTACAAACTTCTTGAGGACCATTTTAAGCTCAATATGTGTTTAGGGGATCCGGAGTACTTCGTCGGTGCCCCAAGACATAGCATACTTCTTTATTGTTAATTCAAGCATAGCAAGACTACCGTATGCCCCATTTTTGATCAAAATTTAAGCCGCCCTTTTCGGGTTTTCGACTCAAATCCCCTTTGGTCTGAAAGTGCCCTTTGCGGGTTTTTGCCTTGGCCTCTCCTTTTTATTCTTTTTTCTTAATTTTCTTTTTTTGTGTTGTTTTTTTTCTTTTTTCTTTTTTTTTCTTTGGAAAACTTTTTATTTAATCTGAATTTATCGGATTGGGCAAGTTCTTGCCATACTTCTTGGTAGAAGGAATCTTGACTTCCATGGGCAAAATTGTCTCTATTCCCTAAATCAAAGAGAAATGTGTTGCCCCGGTGAGGGTTCTAACAGACGTTCGACAAGCACAGATGCCAATCTTCATGAGTCTCAATATTTTTCCTGGTGATCTTTCCTTCTTCTTTTTTTGGTCGATACAATGTTTAATCTTGAACAAACTACGAACTTTTGACGTCGTGCTGTTGTTCAAATTTAATGCACCATCAGATATGATCCCTTTTTGGTATTCTATACTGTCATAGAATTTGCTGACTGTCGACTTTGTGACATTGACATATGAAGTAGCTTCCACCCACTTGGTGAAGTAATCGACGACCACAGAGGTGAATCGATACCTATCAGAAGCTTTTGGCAAGATTGACCCACTGCGATCCATGCCCCACATAGAGAAAGTCATAGATTCTACTTATTCTTTGTAAGGTGGGATCTATTTCTTATCTTATTCTACCATCCTTAACAAATTAGGAAATGATCTACAGTCTCGGTCGTCTTCAAAGTCCTGAGATCCCTCTAAACATATATCTCACTCAAAAGGAGATTTTGGGTCAGTAGCAACGTCGCTCATGTCGTTGATATCTGAGTATCTATTGTAGGTACGAAGAAAGATTTAAATGAATCTAAGAATGATTATTTATATGTTATGATCATGGATAAAAAATAAAAGAATATTTGATAGAGAGCTCAAAGAATAAAAGAATTCATAGTATGAAATGGAAAAAAGAAAAGATAAAAGAATATTTGCTCAAAAGATGCATCTTATTGAAATAAAGATTTTAGACACGAGCCTATTTCACAAAAGGACTCTTATTGCCTCTAGGCTTAAGAAAACAAGCGTGTTTTGAATATTACTCTAAATTAGTTCTAAAAACACAGGGATCTCTTCCACAGTCCCATTGTTCAAAACTCTCCCTAGTATGTAAGGGCTTGAAAAATTTTATTCTTCAGTTCCCTCCTCGGATATGTCATTCAAATTCCCCGGGCATCGCAACTCTTTTGCCCCCACTTTCAACTATCGCATTTATTACTTTGGTAGAGCGATTAGGTTCTGAAGAATCGTTGAACTTTACAATTCCCATTTCAATGAACCTTTCGACCAACTTCTTGAAAGCAATACAGTTTTCTATTGAATGCCCTGTAATCCTTGCATGATACTCACATTGAGCTTTTGTGTCATACCATTTAGGGTATGGGGGCTGCATCGGTTTTGGGTAGTAAGGAGACACCACATGCACATCAAATAGATTTTGATAAAACTCCTTATATGTCATCAGGATGGGTGTGAACTGGAGCCTTTATGTATTTGGAGTTGAGTTGGATTCCTGCCTTGAAGAGCCTTGATAGCTAGTGGTTACAGCTCTTGGTTGGCCTATGGTGACCGATTTAGAATGCATGCTTAGGATATTTATTTCATTTTTCTTGTTTCTCGGGGTTGACCTTTTGGTGCTTTCTCCTACTTCAATCCTCCCGCATCTTATCGCGTTTTCTATCATCTCACCAGTCATGTCCGCAAAACTTTATGTGGCACTTCCCAGCATGTGAGTGATAAATTGGGCCTTTAAAGTGTTGATAAAAAGCATTGTGGTTTCTTTTTCTAGGAGGGGTGGTTGGACTTGCGTCGCTACCTCCCTCCATCGTTGGGCATACTGCCTGAAGCTCTTACTTGGCTTCTTTTCCATGTTTTGCAGTGTGATTCTGTTGGGTGCTATGTCTGTCATGTAGCCATATTGTTTCATGAAAGCTTGTGACAAGTCCTTCCATGAACCGATTTGGGCACGGCTTAACTGGTTGTACCATTTGGCCGCGGACCCGATTAGACTGTCTTAGAAACAGTGTATTAATAGCGTATCATTATTGACGTATCTTGTCATTCTTCGATAGAATATTTTGATGTGAGCTTCAGGGCAGCTAGCCCCGTTGTACTTTTCAAATTTTGGAGCTTTAAATTTCGGCGGGAGCACCAGATCCAGGACCAAACTTAGGTCATTAGCATTAATCCCGCAATGGTAGCCAGCACTTTCCATTGCTTTAAACTTCTCTTCCAGCCATCTACAGCATTCTTCAAGTTGTTTTGGCAGATCCACTCTCACTTTCTCCATTTCTGCCACTTCATCAAGATCTGGGACAACGGGGTTAGTTGGATCATCCCCTGGGTTAGAACCCGAGCCAGTTGGAAAATTCATTGGTGTCGATGCATCGGCTTGGTACTGGGACTTGATGGTGACAAGTACCCTTTGTGGGTATGCATCCGGTTGCGTTTGGGTGTTTGTTGGGGTAAAACCCGGAGGATAGGGAGGTTCTTCATTGTCATCACCAGGATTGGTCACAGGGCTCTTTCCTTTGTCGGGACCTCCGGCCAATAGCTGGGCCAGTTGATTCATCATATTTCTTTAGGATTCCAACATCTGATCCCTCATGTCTTGTTGTATTTTGGCTAATTGCTCTTGCATTTGATCCTGCATATCTTTCTGCATCTGTTCTAATATTTATAGTATCTGATCCATTACTTTTGTTTTGCGGCGGATATTGTAGCAATATTTAGTCGATGGATTTTGGTTGGTTTGCAGGGTAACTGTCATAATTCTAATCAATTAGAGTCTTTCTACAAATTTTAATGCATATGATGTGATGCAATGCAAATGCATGGAATGAATGCAAAAAGAAAGAGAGACGTTGATTCTGAATTCAATTCCATTAGAAGAACTTTTCTAGAAAATAAATCCCTTTACATAAAACGGATTACATATGCAGTTTCGTCCTCATAGTTCAAGTGAAGACACGAATCCTTTCTTTCATATCCGGATGTTATGGCCGTGTCCCGTGAACTTTCTCAATAGATGCCTCTTCTAGCTCATTGTTGCTTGATCTAGGCTGTGACTCTCCACTCACTTATCCTCCGTGATGCTCATAAGCTTCTTTAAGAAAATTGAGACGTGATGACTCTCGAATAATCCTTGTTGGCTTGAATCCCCAGGAAACGAGGCAAAGTCATATACTATCAATCTTTTCCCGTTGGGCTATATTTGGACAAACGTATTATAACCCACTTTATCAGGAAATCCATTTTCCTATGACAAACTCTTCTATTTAGCAATCGAATATGAATCAACACCTCCTTTCTATGATGATGATGCAATGCAATCAAAATAAAAGAAAACATGTTAGCACAGGAGAAATAAACAAAATAAAGTATCTATCTAGGTGACCACTAGGGGTTCGGAGTGGCTCTACCTAGGGTGGGTTCTTAAGGCTTCTCTATATGTGGTTTGGTTCTAAAGTTGAGGTACCCGAACCAGCAGATTCCTCGATCCTCACCCGTTATAGGCTCATACGAACCGAGTTCAGTTCAGGGGAATACATTTCCCTATGGCTGCACGGAGATGAAAATTCACGAAGACATAGGTACGGATGTATCCCGAAAGCGATCCACTATCCTGCACGGAGGTGAAAACCTCATGAAGGAGTAGCTTCTTACTCCCACTTAAAAGGGGAAGACCAAAATGGTCCCTATGCAATATGATGCGAGACTCAAACCACAGTAATTATGAAATAACAATACAAACAAATGCAATAATAGGATCGTAATTTTTCAAACCAGATTTTTAATTTTTGACAACAAGACAGAAAATAATCAATTTTACGACTCGACTCTCTCATGTCCCTAGCAGAGTCGCCAAGCTGTCGTAACCATTTTTTTGTAAAACGGGTCGACTTTGGTTTTGAAAATGAAAACGAAAAACGGGAGTCGCCACCAATCTTTTTTGATGAGGTGTGATCAGATGACCTCGTAATTCGGTCATTTTAATAATAGATTTGATTTATTAAAACAACAGTTTTGGTCTACGAAACTCAAAAAATGGGTTCAGGAGTCGGTTACGCACGAGGAAGGATTAGCACCCTCGATACGCCCAAAATTGTTACCTAGTTGATTAATCAATGTCTTAGTGTCGAAGATTTGAAAACTTGAAAGAATTTAAACTACGATCCCTCTTTTTGTTAAAACAAAACACTTAAATAAATCGAAACGAATGTTAAAAGCCCTCTCGTCTCGAAGTAATAAAGTGTCACATCCAGTAAGTTAGGACAGGACATCTTGAACCTTCGAGAATAAGCTTTTTATTTAAAATTTATGTATTTGCTTTAAAAAGGATATTCGATTATTTGGATTAAATGAGAAAAATCGAAACCCAATACGTTAGGGCACGACCTCTCGAATTTCTAAATACGAAATATTGCCTTTATGAAAGAAATCAATTTTGTATCAGGTAAAAATTAATATAACACAAGTTTGTAATAAAATGTAAAAAACAAATTACAATACTAATATGTGTAGCAAAATAGTAATAAATGCGTTAGTGTGAGTGACAACATAAAGGACGAAAATGAAATAAATGAATAAAACAAATAAGCTAAAAAAAAGAAAGAAAATAATAGGCAAGCTAAAATATTTAATATTAAAAAAATCAGTAGGGAATGAGAAAACGAATGAATAATATGCAAAATTAATAATAATAATAATAATAATAATAATAATAATAATAATAATAATAATAAAAGAACAAAAATAATAAATGTAAAAAAATAATAGTAATAATAACAAAAATATTACATTAATATAATGGTAATAAAAAAGAACAACAAAAATAATGAAATAATAAATATAATAATATATATAATAATATTAATCGAAAATAATAATGCTCATAAAATATAAATAATAAAACATGTAGTAAAAAAGGTAAAAAGAAGATAGTAATAATATTAATAATAAAAATAAGTCGAATAAATATAATAATAGTTATAGTAGTAGTAGTAGTAGTAGTAGTAGTAGTAGTAGTAGTAGTAGTAATAATAATAATAATAATAATAATAATAATAATAATAATAATAATAATAAGGAAGTTAGTTAAATTAATAATAAAATAGTGAAAATAAAAAAAAGGGACTAAATTGAATTAAAACAGAGTACTGGGGTAAATTTTCCAAAAAAAATAAAAGAAAGGACCTACTCGAAGTGCGCGGATAACATGGGGGACCAAAGTGGGCAATAACCCTTTCCCTCCAAAACGAGTAGCATCGGCGATGACTTGATTGAAAATCGAAAGAATTATTGGGCGAAATTTAAAAAATAAAATGAACTTAATCGCAAAACCAAAAAAATCGGAAGGGCCAAAAGCTCAATAAGCCCATTGCTAAAAAAAATGCAAATCCTGAGGCAGGTCGGGTCGGATAGGGGTAAAACGACGTCGTTTTAGGGCTTAGGGACGTCGACCAAAACGACGTCGTTTCGTACCGCCTATATAAGTTAAAAAATCCAAAAAAAAATTCAGTTTTCAACTACTTTTTTTTAAAAAAAAAAACCCATAACCCTTTGTTTTTTCTCTGCAGGTCATGGGAGTCCGGTGAGAGCTTCGGTTGGTCACCGAGGGCTCTATCGCCGGAGACCGCCGTGCACGGCAATGCTCAAGGTAAAATTTTCTCTTTTTTTTTTTCTTTTTTAATATTTAATATATATATATATATATATATATATATATATATATATGTATAACCTGCTTTTCTTGAAGAAAAATAAGAAAATGTATATGTGTATATAAGAGAAAAAAATAAAGAAAATAGAAATACCCTTGATGCGTTTCGTATTTTTTTGCTTGCTGTTTTTCGATTTTTTTTATGTGTTTGAATCCCTTTTTTGTTCTATTCAAAAATCGGGAGGGGGGGGCATACAATAGATTTGCTTGGCTTTTTATAGCCATTTTTACAACTTGTTTTCTTGTGATGATTTCTCTGTTTTCCGCAGGTGCAAGTGGGCGGTGGAGATAGGACAAGGGCGGTGGCAGGCCTGGCATGGGCGATGGCTGGTCAGAAGGCCCTAGGTGCGGCGCACATAGGGTTTGAAATTTCTAATTTTTGTGTTAGGGACTTTAGGGTTATATTGGTTTGGGCTTTGGGTCCTAGTGGGCTGTTAGGTTTGGGTCATTTGGTTTTTAGTTTGGGTCTTTGTGGGCCCGAGCAATAATTGGGCTGTACAATTGCATATCTAATAAAGCCCGATTAATGATAATACCCGATAAGTGATAAATGATAAAAATGTTATTTTTGTGCTTGAGTTGAATGTGAAAATGTGAATTACATAAATGCATAAATTTATAAGATTGAACATATACCCGACAATTGCCTGATAAATGTTAAATCTCGTTTGAATAAATGGAAGTCGATGGATAAATGTGTTTTTCCTGATAAAACTGCATGTGTTGCAGAATGGATTTAGCCTGGACGGGTAATCCTGAAATAAGCCTCTCGAGCATATGTTTTAATTAGGATTTAGCCTGGACTGGTAATCCTAATTGACTAGGTTTAGCCTGGACTGGTAATCCAAAATGGACTCTATAGGGAATTCTTTGTCATACAAAGGATTTAGCCTGGACTGGTAATCAGACAAAGCCCTTAGAGTTTATGTTACAGCTAGAATTTATCCTGGACTGGTAATTCTGATGTATGATATGTGGCTCGAGAGTGTACTTAAAAGGTACTACTGAATATGAATTGACGGACTATGGAATTGTACACCTCAAGTGTACTACCTGTGTATCCATCAATGTTTTCAATAATTCAAAGGGTAAAATACTGATACGAAAAGAAAAGGAATTTTTACATGTATTTACTTGAAAAATATGAAATGATGTTACATGAAATGGTTTGATGAATACATTCATCTATGAGAATAGATTTGTACACCTTGAGTGTACTATCCGAGTGATTATCAATATTGCAATTGATTGTTGAGTAAAGTCCTGACATGAAATATACCGGAACTCGAGATGAATTAATATGAAATAAATTTGAGATACATGGAAATAATTTTTATATATGTTATGTGAATACATGTTGTGGAAAAACATATGTGTATGAAAATCTGAATATCGTTGGACTCATATATCTGTTTCTTGATGTTTATATGAAATATGTGTTTAACATGGGTGTTGAGAATATGTGTTAGGGCTTGTGATTAAATGGTTTGGTTATACCTTACAATGTTTAACTTAAATGTGAATGGTTGGTAAGTTATTTACCAAGTTATACGGGCTTACTAAGCATTATATGCTTACTCTGTTTTATTTTTTCTGTCTTATAGTAAATCGGAATGCCCGTTGGATTGGAAGCTTGGCTGAGATCACTCACGCTATCCAACAGTTCATTTCAGTATATAAGGTAAAATAATTAGGGTTATAATGGCATGTATAGGTTAAATTGGTCAAGGAATGATATATAAATATTTGATAATGACTAGCCATTGGAATGGCTAGTTATGAACATGCTTTGGTGTTTATGTATGAAAGCTATCATAGTATATGTCTAAAATGGTTAATTGATAGAAATCACATTGACAAATGGATGAATGAATTAAATTAGTATAATTGATACAAAATGCACAAATGTGACCATTGTATATAGGTAAATACGAGTACAAGATTGATATGGAAATAAATTGTGGTGCATAAAGGCATATTGGTTGAATGTTTATATGGCCATGAGAATGTGTTTAAGTTTTGGTGTAGGTATAAGACAAAAAGGGTGAGGAATAAGGCTTGGAAAATAGCCTTATTTTGTCCACACGGCCTAGCACATGGGCATGTAGTTTGGCCGTGTATCCCATGCATCCTAAAAGTTAGAAATAGAATACTTAAAATTGAGCACACGGGCGTGTGTCTCAGCCGTGTGGCTGACACGGCTTTGAACACGGGCATGTGTCATGGCCGTGTGAAACCTGCATCTAATTTGAATTAAATTAATTAACCATACGGCCTAGCACACAGGCGTGTGGCATGGCCGTGTGGCGCAAGTCAGAGAGCAACCTAAATCAGACACGACCTGATGCAGGGGCATGTCTAAGAGTCACACGGGCGTGTCCCTTGGACCACACGGGCTTGTGAGCTCTGCACCTTGGAAAATTTTTGAGATGTCACGAAAAAATTTTAGAGTTTCCGATTAAGTCCCGACTCGATTCTAATGCTCGTATTGGACCTCAAGGGTCCATCTAAGGGATGTTACGAATGATCTCGTTTAATGAATAGTGATTGACATGATTTATCTGAAAATGTTCTGAAAAGTTCCAGTAACGCTCCGTAACCCTGTTCCAGCGACGAATACAGGTTAGGGATGTTACAAACAATTTATCGAATCTTCAAAATAAATAATATCACATTGGTTTTAATTTTGTCTCACGAGTTGTGTAAAAACGAATGAATCACTTGATATGATATGCGATTGAGGATAATGCAAGAACAAATAAATATATCTAAGCATAATGGTTAGAATAATAATAAGAACAAAATAATAATAAAATAAAATAACTACATAAAAAATTAATAAAATATAGATAAAGTTTGAAATGACTATCATAAAATAATAATATAAGAACAAAACAATAGTAGATACCATTATTAAATGGTGATGAAACAACTTTAATAATAAATTGATTATAATAATAATAATAATGACGATAATGATTTAATTAATGTCATTTTAATAACAAAACAAAATGATAGTAGTAATGAATCAAGAATAAAGTAGAAATTGTTTAATTTAGAGGGTAAAAAAGCACAATAAAAGAATTATAAATAATATGAATTTTAAATGTTAACAGAGGTAGTAAATAAATAAAAATAATTCGTAAAAGGATGCAAATAAGTAAACAAAGGATTGAATTGGAATTTAAACGAAACATAAAGCATAAATTGTGAAATAAATAAGAAAAAGGGAAATAAAAGACTAAATCGAAAATATAGCAAAATTTAGCGCCTAAATTACAAAGAAACAAAATATAAAGGATTAAATCTAAATAAGATAGAAAACTTTAAGGGTCAAATGGCAATTATTCCCATCACATTGACACGTGTCACTCCCCAGGGGATTCACAGTGAGTCAGGGGACTAAATTGCACAATAATTTAAATTATGGGGCGAGAATTAAAATAAATAAAAATGAACAGGACTAAAATAAAAAGATGAAAAAAAGTAGAAGGGCCAAAGCTAAAAATATCCCATCCCACTCAAAAACACGCGGATCCTAAGGGATCAGGGTTGGGTCATCGGGTCGGCCTGAAACGACGTCGTTTTGGCGTCTGAAAATTATGGCCAAAACGACGCCATTTTATAGTGTTATATAAGTAAAAAAAATTGTTTAAAAAATCATTCTGCTGCAGCTTCAAAAAAAAATCCTTTCTTCTTTTTTTTTTCTTTGAAGGCCTCCTTAGGCCGACCATGGGGCCGCCGTGGCCACTAGTCATTGACGACGGCAACCGCCGCCTCCGGTGGTCGGAGTAAAAAAGATTTGCCATTTTTAGTCCTTTTTTACCTCTCTTGGCCTATTTTCTCCCTTTTAGTCCCGATTTGAAATAAAACGTTGAAAACCTGACGATGATGTTTAGAAACCTTTCGGTTTCTTTTGTCCGAAGAAGCCCCGATGGTACTGTCTTTCATCGGAGAAAGCGGTCTCGGCCTCGTACGGCTAAAAAAAAAGGTACAACGCAGGCAAGAAATAAATTTATTTCTATTTCACACAAAAAAATAAAATAAAAATACCTTTTTTTAAAACTCGATGCTGTTTTTTTGTATATTTCTCTGTTTTTTGTATCTGATTGCTTTGTAAAAAGAATACATGGTGTTTATGGCTTTTATAGTCGAATGTCTTAGATTAGAATATTATTATTCTTTTTCTTTTTTGCTATTTTTTTACGTGTTGCACTTCTGTCCTTGTGTTTTCTTTTTGCAGGCGGCGGTGGAGGGTCAACGACAATGGGAGAAGCATGCTCTTGCCATTTTGGTGAAATGACAGCAAAGAAGACAGACCTCGGGACGAAGGGCCTCGGGTGGCGTGCCTGTGAGGGAGTAGCGTTGGAGGCTAGGGTTTTTTAGTTTTTTGAAAAATTTAGGTTGTGGGCTTAGGTTGGTAGTTTGGGCCTAGGTGATTAGATTTTACGGTTTTGGGTTAAGTTATATATTTTGGGCCCTGGGATTTTTTCTATTTGGGCCATTATTTCCTTACTTATTTGTTTGTAATTTGGGCTGGACAAAATTGAGCTGTTATAATTACCATCACATATACAAACTCTTCTTGTGGAGTAGTCAATCTTTCCATCCTCTTACACTAATTTTGCCACTCCCACTCCCACATAATAGCTCTTCTAATAAAGAAGTTAAAAATTATAATATTAAGTACCAACATTGTCACTCATTATATAAGTTCTTATAAGAGAAAAGCCAGTCTCTTGTGTTTCTTTCTTAATAAAACTCTATTTGAAGAGTTACACCAAAATCGTATTGCTTGAAGGGAAGAAGAATTAGAACAACTTAGTTTTGGAGAAAAAAATGTTTCTTCCCTAATTGATCTAAGGAGCTGAGCAATACAAGAACATCCATTATTGGTGATCTCATTCATTATGCAAAATGGGTACATACAAAGAAAATCACATCAAATTAGATAAATGTTTGTTCTACATATAAAAATATATAATTCTTTTTTGTATTTTCAATAAAAAATTGCTTGGCGGTGTAACATTACTACATCATTCCTCTTTGCTTAGTTTTACTACATCAGTCCAGCACGTCTAGGAATAATAACTCAAAAGAGTTGATGGCAATAGAATGTTTTCCCAATTTTGGGGAAATACAATAGCATTCTCTTCTCACGTTTTTAGGAAAAGCAATAGCTTGCTCATCTCGAATTTTAAGAGAAAAACAATGACTGCAATGGCTTGCTATTCTCAAATTTTTAGGAAAAAGCAATGCCATATTCTTTCTAACTTTTTTAAAGAAACACAATAACCTTCAATTCCCAAAATTTAAGAGAAGAGTAATGGCTTGTTATTCCCAAATTTTAAGCCAAAAATATTTATGTCCAATAATTACTTATTTTATTACTTTAATTAAATAAACTTTATTATAGCAATACCCTATTCTATTAGTTGCCAGAGTCAACATTTACGATTTTTTTTTATTTTTTAAAATTTTTAAAATTCTATTAATATATATTTTAAAGATAACTTTTTTTTAAAGAAAGTGGGACTTATATTTTCCTTATAATTTTTAGGAATAGATATGGTAAGCTACTATTTTTTTAGGAAAACATTATAATAGTTTATTTTAAAAAAGACTGTCCCATAAGCATTATACTTGGATGTCCCCACTTTTTTAGAAAATGCAATAATAAGTTGTTTTAGAAGTACAATATTAAGTTGTTCTTTTTTTTTAAAAGAAATATTATTTTTAAATTTTTTAAGGAAAGGTTACGATATGCTCTTCTCAAAATTTTAATTTGTTTTTGAGAAAAAGGTAATGTCATATTATTCTCAAGTTTTCTGGACGAGTGCTAACTTATCATTCCCAAATGTTCAGAGAAAATCAACACATGTTCTTCTTAAATACTATATTTACTCTTCCCTAATTTTTTAAGGACAAACTCTTGCTCTTCTTATTTTTTTTAATAGCTTGCCATTTTGAATTATTTTACAAAAAAAAAAAAAAAAAAGCAATGGCTTTTTATTCTAAACTTTTTATAGAAACATTTTAGCACGCTATTCTCAAAATTTTTTTAAAAGAAGAAAGCATTGTCTTGCTATTCAAACCTATATTTAATTTTATGCACGTTTTTTTTTTCTCCCAACAAAAAAACATCATACAAGGTGCAACAAAATGGGAAACACATTTTTTTTTCCTTCTTATACAATATGAATGATTTTCCATTATGAGTATATAGTTGTTTTATCATTCTTTTTACTATATTATTCTTGTATAAGAACTAATAAGAATTCTCATGTAGGGGCAATTCGTAGGTATCTGGTTTTGGCTACTGTTTCAATAAATTGAGTTACCAAGCTTGGAAGAAGTTGCAACGTTGTTTCACTTATTATTTCTTCCAGAAGAATAATAATTATTCAAAATAGTTGTTTAGAATAATGACATTTCAAGAACAGTTTTATTTAGAACAACGGTTGTCTAAAACAACTTCTATTTAGAACAACTGTGTTTTATTGGAAGAACCATTATATAGAACAAGCTCTTCAAGAAAAATATCACCACAAAACAACTCTTGTATGGAAACATCATCAACATTGGGGACAACCATATTGAGAACTCACATTTGGAACAAGTCAAAATGACACATGTGCAGGAACAACCCTTGTCTTACGAAAGATGTTTCACATGATACTACTTTGCCACAGTAGAAGAAGTGGAAGTAATGCTGAAATATGACAGAGTTCTTAAGTTATCTTCACTCTTGGGATGTTCCGGATAGTTTGGCTTGATGGATCAGATATGTTGAATGTTTCCTTCTTCTTTCAGAAACATAATACTCTTCTTCCCAATTCATCATCACATCCATCAACAAAACCTTCTCCATCCCCTTTTAACCATTAATGTCATTGTAACTGAAAATTAATTTCATTACTTCTATTAATTGTCACCTTTGTAACCGAAGGTTTAAACAAAGAAGATGAGGGAAAAATAGAATTACTGGAGATAAGAAAGTTATAATTTTTCTATAGAGAAAAGATTGCAAGAATCAGTATATAACTTTATTCAATATTCAGCTCTTTAAATAGCTGAAATACAAGCTAAATTTAGATAGTATCTGCTTCCTAAATATTAGCAAAACTAATTAACAATTCCCTTTAGAATAGGGATATGCTTTGACTACCAAAAATTTATTGAATTTCAAAACAATTGACTAACGTTCCTTAAAGCAAACATTTAACACTCCTCCTTGCTTAAGGAACTGCAAACTCCAATTCTTTGCCTTAGAATCTCAAACTTACTGACTAGAAGTGGTTTTGTAAATAAATCTGCAACTTGTTCTTCAGACCTGCAGTAAACTAAAGTGACTTCTCCTTGTTGTTGTACTTCCCTCAAGTCGTATAGCTTAATGTTGAAATGTTTAGTCTTCCCATGAAACACTGGGTTGTTTGAGATTGCAATAATTGCCTGATTGTCAACAAAAATCTCAGTTCTATTTTCCTACTCCATATGTAAATCATGCATCATCTTTTTCAGCCATAAGGTTTGATTTGCTGCTGCAGTTGCTGCTATGAACTCTGCTTCTGTAGTGGATTGTGCTACAATCTCCTGCTTCTTAGAGGACCATGAGAAGATTCCTGAGCCTAAGCTGAAACAATATCCTGACGTACTTTTCATATCATCAATAGACCTAACCCAGTTACTATTTGAAAAACCGTACAACCTTAAGTTTTGGCATATCTCAAACTTGACACCGTAATCAACAGTATCAAAAGACCGTACAACCTTAAGTGTTGGCATATCTCAAACTTGACACCATAATCAACAGTACCTTTAATGTACCTTAATATTATTTTTGCCGCTTTTAAATTCATTTCACTAGCATAGTGCATAAATCGAGATAAAAGACTTATAGCAAACATGATGTCAGGCCTTGTTGCAGTAAGGTACATTAAACACCCAATCAAGCTTCTATAATAAACCTCGTCAACTTTATCAATTCCATCTTCTTTACTCAGCTTCTCCTTTTCATTCATGGGTATGCTCGTCGCTTTACATTCGTCCATCTAAAATTTCTTCAATATCTCCTTTGCATATTTCTTCTGGCAAATGAGCACCTTGTTCTTACTTTGCTTGATCTCCATTCCCAGAAAAAAAGTCATAAGACCAAGATCTATCATTTCAAAGACTTGCATCATTTCTTGTTTAAATTCTTCAACCAGCCTTGTATTATTTCTTGTCACCAAGAGATCATCAACATAGAGTGACACAATGAGAGTATTATTATTTTTATGTTTCACATAAAGAGTGGATTTTGAAAGACTTTTAACAAATCCAAGGCTTAACAAATGGGCATCTATCTTGCTGTACCAAGCTCTTGGTGCTTGCTTTAGGCCATAGAGAGCCTTTTTGAGCAGGTAGAATTTTCCTTCTTCGCCTTGCTTCACAAATCCCTCAAGTTGCTCCACATATATCTCCTATTGCAGTTCGGCATTTAAAAAAGCTGATTTGACATCTAGCTAAAACACTTTCCAGCCTTTTTGTGCCAATATTGTGAGTAAAAATCTGATTGTATCTAATCTTGCAGCAGGAGCAAAAGTGTCAGAATAATCAACACCATAAATTTGAGCATACCCTTTAACAACAAGTCTGGCCTTGTATTCGTTGGTGGAACTGTCTGCATTAAGCTTTGTTCTGAAACCCATTTCACTCATATGACTTTTCTTCCTTCAGGGTTTTCAACCAACTCTCACGTCTTATTCTTGTTTATCATTGGCATCTCCTCCTCCATTGCTTTCTTCCGTTTTGGATCTTTTAATGCTTCTTCATGGTTAGTAGGTTCGCATATCGCTACATTACATCTTTGATAGATATATGAAAGTAGCCTTGTACCTCTAACTGAAGGATCATCTTCCAACTCATTTAGCCATTCATCTGTTGTTTAAAAAAAATCACCTTTTGGTTTTTGCTACATGTTTTTTTTTCTACAGAATCATCCAGTTCCACTGCTCATCCTCGTTGAATTGCATATCTCTACTGAATGTCTTTTTTCCTATTTGAGGATGGTACACATTGTAAGCTTTGGAAACTGAACTATATCCTACAAAGATACCTGGAATTGCTTTCTTATTGAGTTTGTCACGTTTAACCTGTGGAACATGAGTAAAACATACGTAACCAAATACTTTAAGAAATCTAAGTGAAGGTTTATACCCATACCAAGCTTCAAATGCAGTCTTATTTTTCAAAGCCTTGGTTGGAAGACGATTTTGCAAGAAAACTGTTGTGTTTGCTGCCTCTGCCCAAAATGTTTTAGGCAACTCCTTTTCATGCAACATACATCTAGCCATCTCCATTACTGATCTGTTTCTTCTCTCACTAACCCCATTTTGTTCTAGAGTTTTGTCCGGAGTCATGTGGTTTGTACAATCACTATCAATTAACCAGCTTTCTGAAGAACTTTTAGTTGATAAACATGATGCTACAAACATTCGATCTTCCTCGTCTTGATCAGCTATATGGACTTCTTCAAGCTTTTTCAAGTTTCTTTTGCAGATCACAGCTTCATGTCCAAGTTGATTGCATTTACTGCATTTTGCTTTTGATCACTTCCAACATTTGAATGGTGGATGACCTATTTTACCACAGTGCTGACAAGGTGGATAGTTTTTCTTTGAACTTCTACCCTTACCTCGAGTGTGGTAGTTTGCAGAATTTGCTACAGATGTCACCTGTGCTTTTCTGTCAGTCTTTTTCTTATACTTTCCAACTTCATGGTGCTTGGCTGGTAAAGCTCTTTTAACGACTTGCTCTTGCCTCATGAGGCTTCGCTGCTCTTGTGCTTGCAATGCATTTATCAATTCTGCCAAACTAATTTTAGACAAATCTTTTGTGTTTTCCAAGGTGGTTATTGAAGCTTCATATCTTTTAGGCATTGTTACAAGAATTTTTTCAACAATTCTAGACTCTAAAAATTTAGTGCCAAGTAACCTTACCTTGTTGACAATTTCAAACAATATGTTTGAATATTCTTTGATTGTCTCCGATTCTTTCATCCTCTGCAACTCAAATTCTCTTATTAAATTCAGTACATGCATGCCTCATATCCTTTCATCTCCTTCGTATTCTTCTTTGAGATAGTCCCACACTTCTTTTGCTGATCGGATAGACATAATTTTCGTGAAAATTGTTGTTGAAACAGCAACGAATAGAGTTGCTTTCACCTTGGCCTTCCAGGTTTTCTTTTCCTTGTGAGTTTTGAGTTGGGCCATGGTAGGATTAGTTGGCAGCAGAAGAACTTCATAATCCTCTTCCACGGCCTCCCAAAGATCCAAAGCTTTAAGGTAAGTCTCTATTCTCACTGCCCAAAGTTGATAATTCTCACCATCAAAGATAGGAGGGGATATTTGAGAAAAACTGGTTTCAATCTCCATTACACTCACAGATCCCTTAAGACAAAAAAAATGGCTCTTATACCAATTGAAGGTTTAAACAAAGAAGATGAGGAAAAAATAGAACTGGAGATAAGAAAGTTTTAATTTTTCTAGAGAGAAAAGATTGCAGGAATCAGTATATAACTTTATTCAATATTCAGCTCTTTTAATAGCTGAAATACAAGCTAAATTTAGATAGTAACTACTTCCTAAACATTAGCAAAACTAATTAACAATTCCCTTTAGAATAGGGATATGCTTTGACTACAAAAAAAATTTATTGAATTTCAAAACAATGAACTAACATTTCTTAAAGCAAACATTTAACAGTAACTCTCATTCTTGAGACATTACAAATAGGAACCATTCACTCACTAGCGGGAGAGGGACTTTTGTTATTTTAGCATTTTGGACTCTCAAAGTTCTATTTAATATCCTCTCAACATGTTTATTTGTTGAACCCGATCATCAGTCACATTTTTCTTTCTCCACGTTATCAACCACCGTTATTGCTGTGCTCAGTATTACCGAATCTTCTCCAGTATTCCTCTCTACCTTTTTTTAGTACATCTCATTCATTGGTTTACAATGTTTCTTCTCTCCACCAAACAACCCTGTACCAACTGTATTATCATTTCTATTTTCGGTCAACAGAAAAGTAATCATCTAATAGGCTACTTGAAGATTCATGCTAGATGATGGTAAGTTTAATTCCCTGACTGTTACATGGTCATAATGTATATGGTTATAAAAAAGGTGCTTCAATGACTGTTCAACCATTGCCAACCTAGTTATTGACTCTCACTTATCTTCAACGATTGTGGTTGTTTCAAATATTTAACTTTCCCCATTTCGTTGAACTATAAGGAATAGAACTCTGTTCTGGTCGAGCAATAACTCAGTGGATTGAGACTACCTACAGGAGAAGAACTGGATCCAATAATCAGGTGAAACATATGTACCAAAGTATAGCATTGGTAACTTCGAATTCATGAATTCTAACATGGCACTGAAGTTAGGACTTCGAATATTGTACATGAATTGCTCAATGACAGATTTATTGATTGTTAAGGAGTACATGGTACTCGTCGTTCCAAGGATACTGGATTCATCGATGCTTGTATTTCTTCTAGCGTCCGTCCCTTGGTCTCCGGTACCAGCTTAGCTACAAATAGAACAGTAAAGCCACATATGGTAGCAAATATGAAGAATGTTCCTGGATGAAGAAACACAGTGTAGCGTAGGAAAAAAAAAAAGGGTTAAAATTTGATAAGTATGTAGCGAAAATTATATGGTGGACATGATAAAGTCAAATGCAACAGTGTACCTGTTGAGCTCCATTTCATGAGGAAGTTAAATGCAAAGGAAATAATCCAAGAGCCTAACCAGCTAACCAATGTCACAAGGCTTCCAGCTGAACCTTTCATATTTATGGGAAATATCTGAAATTGGAACCCTTTTCTCAGTAAAGCTTAAAGTTAAAAATAACACTGAAGGCTGCAGAATTTGGATAATCAGGGTAAACTTACCTCAGACATTATAACCCAAGGTATTCCTCCCATGCCTAACGAAAACGAGCCCGTGTATACCTACAGTAAGTCGAACATATCAACATCATGATGATTTAATTCATGAAAAGTACTGCCTAAAAAAACTGATTCATCGGATTTACCAGTACACCAACAAGTGATAAAATAGGAGTGACTTCCTTCCATTGTTGAAGGTCCTGTGTGTGATCTAGCTTAATATTTTCTGGAAAAGAATATAGATTGAAATTTTAGATCAACAAATCTGGCTGAACCTGCAAGAGAAATGACAATCCAACAAGGAAGCAACCCAAGCATGTTCCAGCTGCAGACACCTGTAGATATTTCAGCAGGAACAATTCCTTAACGTTACATATAGATGAAATTCATATAAAAGATACATTTCTAGGCTTCTGTACCAATAGAAGTGGTCTTCGTCCGGATTTATCGAGCAATAGTACTCCCAATGTTGTCATTGGAACCTATAGAAGATTATTCTGATCATTAAGAAAAGCATTAATCCAAATGATATGAAATCTGTTTATGGTGCAAGCCATGAGAGCTGACCTGAACCACAACCATTGCTATCATTCCAACACTACCAGAAAATCCTGTCACAAAGAACTAAAGATAAAGATTTTATCAAGTATGAACTTCCTATATAGTTCTTCTATTGTTTCAGAACATGAAAATATTCTTAACATACCAGCTGATATGAAAATAGAACTAGCATAAAATGCAATGCCATTGACTCCTCCGAATTGTTGCAGTACCATTAGGCCAAATCCGACCTTAATCAGTTTACCTTAACCAGTTTAGTTACAAGGAAAAACTCATAGCAAGAAACAATGACACACCTAGGATGATTGGCTTTAATTCTTACAATGAGGGACCAAGCATATTCCTTCTGGAACAAATCGAACACGCTAGATTCCGAAAGCCGTTGAAGTTGTTCTGTGTAATCCTGCAAAAGAAAAAATTAGAAAACCATAAACCGTTTCTTTCCCGTTTTGTGTAGTCAAAACATGCAGTTATAGGGGCACATGTGGTACAAATCCAAAGGAATGAAACCGAAACTTGCATGCACTGAAAGCTAATAACTTACTTTAATCTCACTTGCTTCATTAGAAATATCAGCATTGTTTCCCCTTAGGCACTGCAGGGAAGCTTCAGACTCTTTCCATTTACCTATCTTTGCCTGCAAATAGTTGTATTCACCATATCAATGTGTTTGTAAATGCTTGGATTTACTCTGAGGCATAATTTCAGAAGAAATGTTATCATTTAGTAGCATGCACCACATTTTTGAGTTTTGGTATTATTTTCCTAATTTAAATAACTTATAGAATCTAGACTACTACCTTAAAATTACCTGCCATCTTGGTGACTCAGGGATGAAGAATAGACCCAGAAGCTGCATAAGACATGGAATAGTTCCTGAAATCATGTCACATGGAAGAAACCATTAGAGAATCCTTTAAATTGCAATGTAGCACTAAAATCTGATAGTTACCTATTAGAGCCAAAGTGCGCCAGGTGGCAAACGCGCCTATGAGGTAAGTTATCGACACGCCACAACAAATCATCAGCTGCAGAATTGATTGTCATCAGGTACATAAGCACAAGAACATATTGAATTACTTTAATGGTGCATAGCAGTTACCTGATGGACTGATGTAAATCCTCCTCGAATATCCTTGGGTGTAACTTCAGCAATATATACAGGAACCTACGGTGATCAAGATCAGATATTTTTCTTCAAACATATGAATGGCTAGTCAAGTACAATTGTTATATGTTCATAGCTTACCACATAGGAAAGGAGGCCCATACCATATCCTACCAGCATTCGTCCAAAGTCAAGCCACAAAGCAGCCTTTTCACAAGCAGTTAGCATTTAGCACTATGATTTGAGACCATACAAGGTACAGATGAAAAAAGGCAGAGTATAATAAAATTAGGCATGAAACACCTTGGAGAATAGTATCAGAAGCCATCCTATTATGCAGAATATCTCCGAGAAACCCATCGTCTGCATCACACATTAACCAACATTGAAGAAAGCCAAAGACATGAAGAACTGTTAGGAATTAGGATTAAAGATATGATCATGTCCTAGAAAATCTTACACATTTTCGACCAATGTAATCTGCTATTCTCCCACTCATTACTGCACCTATCATAGCTCCAATCGTCAATATTGAACCAAAAAAGGAATACTGCAATGACCAAAGCAGGAAAAAGGGAAGTTTCAGAAAGAGAAGCAACAATAGGAAAGCCATGATGATCCTGCTGCTCAGTTGCTTAAGCTGGCATAAGGTATTTGAAACAAAATTATAAGGCCATAAAT
The DNA here is from genome assembly GCA_005393395.2 of Gossypium australe. Taxonomy (NCBI): domain Eukaryota; kingdom Viridiplantae; phylum Streptophyta; class Magnoliopsida; order Malvales; family Malvaceae; genus Gossypium; species Gossypium australe. The sequence continues at coordinate 127,236,310 of CM016624.1, read as the reverse complement.
ACTGTACAAATTATACTCTTTTTGTGTGTAAACAAAATCAAGCAGTTAAATATGGAAGAATATGTTAGTAATTGACACAAAGGAAACAGTTTTACCTCAGCCACAGAGAGACCTAGATCATCTGTGATTCCTGTCTGAGCAGGAGAAGAATATCCAATCTGGAAAATCAATCATGGTATATTAGTTCATCTTTTGTTAAACAAATGACAGAATTATTTCCAGAGGTGTATCTGAATAAAACCCAGCTTTCTTAAGTCTCATTGCTTTTCAACAGATGAATAAACAACAATCTAGGTACTGTGTAATCAATATTCATGGCCAAGCAGGAAGAGGGAAACCCTTTACTTAGCATGTTTCATTGGTGAAAAGAAAATACTTACAGCAGTCCCAAAAACATAAGATCCACAAACAGCAACAAAGGTGCTGAGAACAACCATGGTTGTTGCAGAAGAAGTAGTTTTAATTCCATCTTGTTCTTCACCCGAAAAACCATGTACAACTCCATCCCGAGGCTTCTCTGTATGTATCAAAGAACTTGAAAGTTCTTCTAATTTTGCTCTATTCATCTCCAATGAAATTCAAACAAGAAACAGTATTGAAGATTAAGCTACAGAGTATAGTAGTAAGATTGAAAGTGGTATAAAGAACAAAAGGACAAGAAACTAATTTCAGTTTTAAAAATATGGTAGAGTAACTAATTGGATCTAAGGGTCCCCACGTGAAATGAGATATTTGTTCAATTGTGTCTATATTTCATGCACGTTGACATAAGCAGTTGTTCGTCTTTATCTTTATAAATAAAATCCTCCTGGATTCCTATCAGTTTCTTTTTTTTCTTTTTCAAGCTGACTGAGTCGTACTCTCTTGCCTTAATTTCCTCGGAACATAAGAGCCCAAATTTACTCGGGCCAGTACCAAATAAACCAAAATTAAAAAACCTCAAAACATTAATAAAAATTAAATGTCCATAGTCCAAATTACAAACCAAAATATTACAATTCAACAGGCCCAGATAAATAACCCAAATTCGACCCAAATACAATTTTAATTTAAAGCTTAAAACTAGCTTAACGGCCCAAATGGCCCAAATTTTGGTTTCAGAATTTTAAACCCTAAGACCTAGCCCTGCAGCAGCACCGCAAGCAGCTCTTCCTCTCCACGCGCTCGCCACGTCCGCGCATACGGCCTCCGTACAGCAACGCGCCTTCCGTACCTGCAAACAAGGCCACTAATAGCAGAAAAATAGCACAGCAAATGGAAAAAAGGGAATATTGTATGATTTTATTTTTCAAATATTCGGTTATAAAATCGAAGAAAAGATATCTGTAAAGTTTCCTTTTTTTTTTTTACGAACGAAAATATCAATCCAAAAAGAGGCTAGGTATTTCTCATCTTTCATAGCACATTTAGTTCGAATATTGTGTACATATATATATATAGATATACAAAAAAAAAACCAACTTTTACCTTTTTTGGCGATCAGAGAGGTTGAAACCGAGTGCTTTTCTTGATTTCTTCCGACTTTCATGAGGTTTTTGAGTGTTTAGACCACAAATTTGGGTCGGGGAAGGAAAAAGAGTTTGAAAAGGGGCTGGTTTTGTGCCTCCGACTGCCATATGCGGTGATCGTCAGCGACAGACGTACGGTGGTCCGATCGCCAGAGAAGGGGACCCCAGAGAGAAACCCCAAGACCCCTTTCCCATTTTTTTAGGCATAGTTGAAAATGAATTTAAAAAAAAAAAAATTGGGTTTAAATACCTAAGCGAAACGACGCGTTTTAGTCCATCCCCTGATCGTCCAAAACGATGCCGTATGGAGGAGACCCGCGCGACGCGACTCGCTCCATTCAGGATCCGCATGTTTTCTCTAATAATGGGTTATTTACGCGGTTGATCCCTCCGCTTTCTCACCCTTTTTCAATTTAGTCCAGTCCTGTTTCTTTTTTTTTTCTTTTAATTTTTCCCCGTAATTTTGGTGGCTTTTCATTTTAGTCCCCAATTGAAGTTATGCGTTTTAGGGGACAGGGATATTATCCCATTTTGTCCCCCATCTCATTCGCATGTCACAAGTCCGGCCTAATATTTTATTTTGACTCCGATTTTGCCCTTTTAATTTTGTTTTAACTTCGATTTAATCCTGTTTGATTATTTTCGTTATTTATTCATTCTATTGTCTGTTTTCTTTTAAATACTAAAATTTAAATAATATTTATTTATTATATTTATTTATCTATTTGTTTATTACTTGTTTTTATGCTTGGACTTTTATTTATTTTTAATCCTTTTACTTCAAAAAAAAATATTTGCATGTAATATTATTTATATCATTTTATCTATTTATTTATTATTTTTATTTTTAAATGTATAAATTAAATATTATGTATATGTATTATCCATTGTATACTTCATCTTTTTTTATTGTTTCGTTAATTATTTATTTTTTATATATCATTCATTTTACATACTTTATTGTATTTTTATATATCCGATTCCTTTTTCATAAAGCCTCATTTTATTTCTTAGTTTTTATTTTGTATATATTTTTGAACCATTATTTATTTTATATTTTTTAGATTGAAATTTCAATATTTATTGCTTTTATTATTTTGTTATGATAACCTTGGCATTGCCTTTGTACTATTCAAGATATTAGTTATGTTATTATTACATTTTCTTTTAATTGTTTATATTAGTATTTTAGCATGTTGTGTAATTTCTGTGAATTGTCATTTAGTACTCGTATTCTGCATTTTATCGATATAATGTTTTTATTAACAAATCATCGTCCGCATTACATTTTATTTTAAAGTTTTTCAAAATAAAGCGATACTCGTATTTGGGGATCTCGAGAAGATTGTGCCCTAACTTACTGGGTTCTAATTTTCCTCGTTGAATCTAAGTAACTGAGTACTCTTTTTAAATCAAAATGTATAAATTTCGAATAAAAAAAACTTATTCTCGGGAATACAAAAATGTTGTGTCCTAACTCACTAGATGTGACTTTTTTTATCTCGAGATAAGGATTTCTAAGAATAAAGGCAATATTCTGTATTTGGAATCTTGAGAAATTGTGCCCTAACTTACTAGGTTTCGATTTTTCATTTGACCCAAATGACCGAATACCCTTCTTAATTTTAAATGTACGAGTTTTAAATGTCAAAATACAAGCTTAGTTTCGAGGATTCGAAATGTCGTATCCTAACTCACTGGGTATGATATTTTGTTCCTTCGAAATAAGCGGGTCTCGGCATCCGGCTTAATTTATTCAAGTTTTCTTTAACAAAAAGGACCGTATTTTAAAATCTTTTCAAATTTTCGACATTAAGACATTAATCAATAAATTTGGTACCAATTTTGGGCGTTACAAGGGTGCTAATCCTTCCTCGTACGTAACCGACTCCCGAACCTGTTTTCTCAAATTTCGTAGGCTAAAATCATCGTTTTAATAAATCAAAATGTTTTAACGATCAACTCAAGGTGACCCGATCACACCTCAAAAAAGATTGGTGGCGACTCCGTTTTTGATTTTTAAATCAATCCATTTTTTTCGAAATGAAAAAAATTGGTTTCGACAGCTTGGCGATTCCACTGGGGACTTGAAAGAGAGTCAAGCCTTAAAATTGATTAATTTCTGTCCTTTTGTCGAAAATTGAAAATTTGATTTGAAAAATTACGATTCTTTTATTACATTCACTTGCGTCATCTCATTTGATTGATGTGGTTCGAGTCTTGTAGAATACTCTTGCATCATATTGCATAAAGACCTTTTGGTTTTTATTCTTTTTAAATGGAGGCGAGAAACTACTCCTTCGTGAGGTCTTCACCTCCGTGCAGGATAGTGGATCGCTTTCAGGATACATCCGTACCTATGTCTTCATAAGATTTTCATCTCCGTGCAGCCATAGGAAAAATGTATTCCCCTGAACCGAACTCGGTCTGTATGAGCCTATAATGGGTGAGGATCGAGGAATCTGCTGGTTCAGGTACCTCAACTTTAGAACCAAACCACATAGAGAGAGACCTAGGAGCCTACCCTAGATAGAGCCACGCCAAACCCTAGTGGTCACTCGGACAGGTGTTCTGTGTTGTTAATTTCTCTTATACTAACGTGTTTTCTTTTGTTTTGATTGCATTGCATTGCATCATCATAGAAAGGAGGTGTTGATTAATATTCAATTGCTAAATAGAGGAGTTTGTCATAGGAAAATGAATTTCTTGATAAAGTGGATTATAATACGGTTGTCCGAACATGGTTTAAATAAACACAATGGAAGAAGGTTGATAGTTCGTGGAGGAATGTAGAACCTTGCCCGAAGGATTCAAATTGACAAAGACTGTGTAAGAGTCGTCATGTCTCAACTTTCTTAAAGGAACTAACGAGCATCGTGGGGATAATTGAGCAATGGGTAGCGACTCGGATCAAGCAAAAGGAAATAATAGAGATATATTTTGGAAAATTAACAAGATTCGACCATAACATCCAGATATGAAGAAAAGATCGGTGTCTTCATTTGGATTCTAAGGGCAATACCGCGTGTGTAATCCATTTTATGTAAAGATATTTGTTTTCTAGAAAAGTTCTTCTAATGTAATTGAATTCAGAATCAACGTCTCTCTTTCTTCTTGTATTCATTTCATGCAGTTGCATTACATCATTTGCATTGCATTTTGTGCATTATATTTTCACATAAGGCCCCTAATTAGGTAAAATTATTTCAGTAATCTAGAAACCGATAAAAATCAACTAAGCACGCATCCTTACGGTACAAGAAGAAAAACTAAAGCAATGGATAAAAGACTAGAGAGGTTGGAACAAATGCAGAAGGAGATGCAAGAACAGATGCAAGCACAAATGCAATAGCAGCTGGTTAAGATCCAGCAATACATGATGGACAAAATGATGGAATCTCAGAGAAATATGATGACTCAAATGACTCAGATGACGCAGCTGTTGAATGGGCTTATGGATAAAGGAAAAAGCCCCATGGTTAATACTGAGGAGAATATTGAGTATCCTCAATATCCCCCTGGTTTTACTCCACCACACGTGCAAAGACAACCTGAAGTAACTTTACAAAAGCTATCTGTCACGATCAGGTCCCAACAGTTTCAGGCAAGGGCTTTGACACAGGTGAATTCCTAAATTGGATCATGCTCAAATCCAGAGGGTAATCCTGCCGATCCCGCTGTTCCCGATCTAGATAATGTAGCAAAAAGAGAAAGAGCAAGAACGGAATCACAAAAATAGTTAGAGGACTGATATAAATGGCTGGAAGAAAAATTTAGAACAATGGAAAGCGCTGATAATTATAGAGGGATCGGTGCTAAGGATCTAGGCTTGGTTCTAGACCTAGTACTTCCCCACAAATTCAAAATGTCAGAGTTTGAAAAGTACAATCGAAATAGTTGTCCCGAAGCTCATATCACTATGTTCTGCAGACGTATGACTGGGCATGTCAACAATGATCAATTACTAATCCACTGCTTCCAAGATAGTCTAACTGGGGCAGCGTCCAAATGGTATAACAATTGAGTCGTACCAGGATTAGTTCATAGAGAGATTTAGCTCAGACTTTCATGAAGCAGTATAGGCATGTAACATATATGACCCCGATAAAATTACTTTACAGAATATGGAGAAGAGAACAAATGAGAGTTTCCGACAGTATGCCCAAAGTTGGGGGGAAGTTGCTATACAAGTCCAGCCACCTCTACTGGAAAAAAAAAACCACGATGCTCTTCATCAATACTTTGAAGGCCCCGTTCATTAACTATATGTTGGGAAATGCCACCATGAGCTTCTCAGATATGGTAATGTCCGACGAGATAATTGAGAATGCTATAAGAAGCGAAAAGATAGACGCGGAAGAAAGTGTCAAAAGATCAACCTCGAGAAATAGGGAAAATGAAGTGAACAGCTTGAGCATGCATTCCAAATCGATCACTGTAGGCCAACCGAGGGTTGTAACCACTGGTCATCAGGGCTCATCAAAACAAGAATCCAGTGCAAAGCAACTCCATTTTACACCAATTCCAATGACATATAGGGAGTTGTATCAAAGCCTATTTGATGCACATGTGGTAGCTCCTCATTATATGGAACCAATGCAACCCCCATACCCCAAGTGATATGATACAAATGCTCAATGCGAGTACCACGCGGGAATAACAGGTTATTCAATCGAAAATTACATTACATTTAAAAAAAAGTTGGCCGAAAGGCTCATTAAAATAGGGGTTGTGAAGTTCGATGATTCATTAGAACCTGATGAAGCAGTAAAATATGATAATTGAAGGAGGGGGCAGGCGAGTTGCGTTTTCTTGAAAAAGTCATCAGAAGCTCGGAAATTAGGAAATCAGAACATTAATGGCATATCCGAAGAAGGAATTGAGGAATAGAAGTTTTCCAAGCATTTGCCCTTATGCACTTGGGAGGGTTTTTGAACAATGGGACTGTGGAAGAGATCTCTGTATTTTTAAAGCTAATCTAGAGTAATATTCAAAACATACTTGTTGCTTTCAGCCTAGAAGCAATAAGAGTCCTTTTATGAAATAGGCTTGTGTTCAAAATCTTTATTTCAATAAAATGCATTTCTCTTAAGTAAATATTCTTTTATTATTGCTATTTATAGATTCTTTTGTTTTTGGACTTTCATGCAAATATTCTCTATTTATGATCATTCCATATAAATAACCATCCTTAGAATCACTTATTCTCTAAAATTTGCCTTCATATCTACAATAGGTCCCCAGATATCAATGACAAGAGCGACGATGTTACTGACTCCTTTTTGAGTGAGATATGTGTCTAGAGGGATCTCAGGACTTTGAAGATGATAGAGATTGTAGCCTATCCTCTGATTTGTGAAGGATGGTAGAATAAGAGGAAAATGAATCCTACCTTACAAATGGTCAGTGGACATTGCAAGCTTAGAAAAGGGATGAAGATCGAAGCCTATCTCACCACAGAAACAAAACGAGACGTCATATCTTTGCATGATCACATCAAGATACGCCTAGATGTGAGGATGCTATAAAGTGTTAATGGTTCTACGATAGCCAAGCCAATCAAGAGGTTTGGGTACTGCTTGTCCACCCTGGAAGGGGATCGCATCAGTATGTCGTAAATGCCAAATTGGGGAAGACAAGACTTATATGCCTCCTCCATTTCTTCACAAATTTTCTATATGTGGGGCATGAATGTTATGGGGCCAATCTCGCTGATATCAATTCATCTTTGTGGTCATCGATTACTTTACTAAAAGGGTGAAGGTCGCTTCATATGCCAAAGTTACAAAGTCAACAGTCATCAAATTCAAGTTCAAGTCCAAATCCAAATCCAAAACCAGATCCAAATCCAAATCCAAATCCAAAACCAGATCCAAATCCAAATCCAAATCCAAATTCAAGTTCAAATCCAAATTCGAATGAAAAAGGAAAGAAAAAAGTGGCAATAAAGAATGCCAGAAAAGACTATGTCTAACACAATTGCACAATGTTAAAAATTTATAGTCTGTTCAAAGATTAGACACTATATAAATACAGCAAAGGCAACAAAAAAACCATCCAAAAGGATTTTGAAAGATGACTGAGACTTGTAAAGATTGGCATAAAGAAGTTACATTTATCCTCTATGCTTATCAAACTTTGGCCAAGACCTTCGCTGGGGCAGTGCCTTAGTTTGTGGAATAAAAGCGTTTTGTCTATTGAAGTCGACATTCTTTTTCGAGTCTTGTCAACACTGAAGAGGTAGAATTGATTTAATCCCGATATGATCAGTTGAATTTGAAGAGAAAATGTTAAAAGCTATCTGCCACGGTCAGATGATGTGAGTTTACAACAAAAAGGTTCGTCCTAGAAAATTTCATGATAAGGTTTTGAAGAAGATTGTTTCCCATGCAAAAGGGACTTCAGAAGAAAGTGGATGCCAAACTGGGAAGGATCTTATGCAGCAAAGAAGGCTTGTTTTGAGGAAGCATGGATATTGACCGAGATAGATGGCAAGGACCTGCCTAATCTGGTGAATTCAGATCAATAAAAAGTTTTCCAAAAAAATAAAAAGAAAGAAAAAAAAGAAAAAAGGATAGCCCAATGTGAAAACCCACAAAGGGCGCTTTGAGACCAAAGGGGATTTAAGTTGAAAACCCGAAAAGGGCAGCTCAAATTTTGATCAAAAGTAAGGTATACAGTAATCTTGCTATACTTGAATTAACAATGAAGAGGTATGTTATGTCTTGGGCATCGACAAAGTACTTCGAATCCCTTAAACGCATATCGAGCTTAAAATGGTCCTCAAGAAGTTTGAACAGAAAAGCTCAGGCTACGATATCTGGGGCGTCTTGTTTCCATTTTACCCATTTTAAATTTGTTATTTGTGATTATATTATTCTTTTCAAAATATGTTCACAATAAATTTCCTTTGATTGCATTTGCTATATTTGCTTAACTTATTTGTTTCGAGCTATGCCCCTAATTAATTTCCTTCTTGTCCATTATTATGATCTTTTTCAAGCATTGAAATAACGATTAGTGGACTAATAATACTTGCATAAAAGGAGTTTCGCATATTACTCTGGAAGCTTCTAAATAATATAAGAACTTAAAATAGGACTAATGATTAAGAACTCACCAAGTGTAAGGGTTGGAAATATTTGAGCCCAAATTGAGTTTATCTTTTCGGATTTTCTACCAAAGATATTGGTTGAACAAGAACAAGATATCGCATCAGGGATACAAATCTTGATGAAAATGAGCAATGTCAACCCAAGCATAAAAGGGTATTCATTCTTGAGGAAAATGATATTCTGCATTCATGCAAACATCAGGCATATACCCCGATAATAGTGTAGCAGATCAAATTGAAGAAAAATGCAAGTCATATACCCCTGATTTGAAGTGGGATGGATTGAAGAAAATACAAGTCCTATTACCCTTGAATTGCAGTGAGAATGGATTGAAAAAGTTTCAGATCTCGAGTCGCAGTGGGATAGTTTAAAGACAGTACGAACCTTATGTCCTCAAGGTACAGTGGAATGATCCTTAAAGTTACAATGGAACAAACCAGTTGAGCAAAATACGATGGTTTCTTTAGGTTTTCGGTCAAAATACCGGCCAAGCAAGAAGGCAATGCAATGCGTCATTGATAAAGCCTTGATGAGCAAGGAGGAGTGACACACTAAGTATTAATAGGATCATTCTTATTTTCCATTCATACATATATCATTCATAACACATTCAGTTAGGAGCATGTGATTAATTCCGATCATATCATCCTAATCATTTTGCATAAGCATAAGCACATAAAACTGATTCTACAGGACAAGTCCCCTAGAGGATAGTGTAGCAATATCGGTGAATTTGCAGAGCTTGTCTTCCGGAGTTTGCAGCGAAGCAGACTAAAGACAACAGATCTTGTCTTCCTGAGGGTGCAGTGAAGCGGATTGAAGACACCAGTCTTGACTCCCTAAGTTTGCAGCGGAACAGACTAAAGACAACAGATTTTGTCTTCTTGAGTTTGCAGAGAAACAGATCGAAGGTACCAGTTTTGACTCCCTGAGCTTACAGCGAAGCAGACTAAAACCACAAATTTTGTCCCCTAGAGATAGTAGTGGGACAGATCGAAGATTGTAGATCTTATCTCTCTAAGTAATAATGGAGCAGATCAATGGCGAATCTTATCTCTCTAAGCAACAGTGGAGTAGATTTAGGCCACTAGTCCTATCTCCCTAAGCAATAGTAGAATAAGCTAAAGATTGTAGGTTTGTCTCCCTAAGCAGTAGTGGAACAAACCGAAGATAACGAATCTTATCTCCCTAAGCAGTAGTGGAGCAGATTTAAGCCACCAGTCCTATCTCCCTGAGCAGCAGTGGAATAGACTGAAGATTACAGATCTTGTCTCCCTAAGTAGTATTGGAACAGATCGAAGATGACGAATCTTATCTCCATGAAGCAGCGGAGTAGATTTAAGCCATCAGCCTTATCTCCCTGAAGCGGCAGTGGAGTAGACTGAAGATTACTGATCTTGTCTTTCTAAGCAGTAGTGGAGCAGATCGAAGATGGCGAATCTTGTCTCCATGAAGCAGCGGAGTAGATTTAAGCCACCAATCTCGTCTCTTTGAAGATATAGTGGAGCAGGTTGAAATTACCAGTTTTCATTTCCTCAAAGTTTCAGTAGAGAAGATCGAAGCTACAAATCTCTTCTCCCTGAATTTTTATTTCATTGAGGATCAATTCTCATCTCCTTGAAGTTCCAGCGGAGTAAATCGAAGTTACAAATCTCTTCTCCCTGAAATTACATTGGAGCGAATGAAGCCAGCAAATCTTATCTCCCTAAAGTAATAGTGGAGTAGGTTGAAATTACCAATTCTTATCTCGTTGAAGTTCCAGTAGAGTGGATCGAAGTTACAAATCTCTTCTCCCTAAAATTACATCGGTGTGGATAGAAGCACTATTTCCTATACCCCTGAAGACGCACTGGGATGGAATGAGGCTACTTGAAGAAAAGAAGTGCCAAAAAGCCAAGATCTTACAAGACCAGGCAAATTTGGCCCTCTTTAAAGTCTTTGCTTCATTCTCGTTACACGACAATGAGTAAAGAGGGGCAGCGGTAAGAGCCTAAATTTGCCCGAGCCTAGTACCAAATAAACCAAAATTAAAAAAATCCTAAAATATTAATAAAAATCAAATGTCCATAGTACAAATTACAAACCAAAATATTACAATTCAACAGGCCCAGATAAATAACCCAAATTCGACCCAAACACCAATTTTAATTTAAAGCTTAAAACTAGCTTAACAACCCAATTTTTAGAACGGCCCAAATGGCCCAATTTTTGGTTTTAGAATTTTAAACCCTAAGACCTAGCCCTGCAGTAGCGCCGCAAGCAGCTCTCCCCCTCCACGCGCTTGCCATGTCCGCTCGTACGGCCTCCGTACAACCACGCGCCTTCTGTACCTGCAAACAAGGCCACTAATAGCACAAATGGAAAAAATGGAATATTGTATGATTTTATTTTTCAAATATTCGGTTATAAAACCGAAGAAAAGATATCTGTAAAGTTTCCTTTTTTTTTTACGAACGAAAATATCAATCCAAAAAGAGGCTAGGTATTTTTCATCTTTCATAGCACATTTAGTTCGAATATTGTGTACATATATATATAGATATACAAAAAAATACCAACTTTTACCTTTTCTGGTGATCGGAGAGGTTGAAACCGAGTGTTTTTCTTGATTTCTTCCGACTTTCGTGAGGTTTTTGAGTGTTTAGACCACAAATTTGGGTCGGGGAAGGAAAAAGAGTTTGAAAAGGGGCCGGTTTTATGCCTCCGGCTGCCATATGCGGTGATCGCCGGCGACAAACGTACGTTGGTCCGATCGCCGGAGAAGGGGACCCTAGAGAGAAACCCCAAGACCCCTTTCCCATTTTTTTAGGCATAGCTGAAAATGAATTTTTTTTAATAAAATTTGGGTTTAAATACCCAAGCGAAACGGTGCCGTTTTAGTCCATCCCCTGAGCATCCAAAACGACGCCGTATGGAGGCGACCCGCGCGACGCGACTCACTCCATTCAGGATCCGCATGTTTTCTCTAATAATGGGTTATTTACGCGGTTGATCCCTCCGCTTTCTCACCCTTTTTCAATTTAGTCTGGTCCTGTTTCTTTTTTTTTTCTTTTAATTTTTCCTCATAATTTTGGTGGCTTTTCATTTTAGTCCCGATTGAAGTTATGCATTTTGGGGGACAGGGATATTATCCCATTTGGTCCCCCATCTCATTCGTATGTCACAATTCGGGCCTAATATTTTATTTTGACTCTGATTTTGCCCTTTTAATTTATTTTGACTTCGATTTAATCCTGTTTGATTATTTTCGTTATTTATTCATTCTATTGTCTGTTTTCTTTTAAATACTAAAATTTAAATAATATTTATTTATTATATTTATCTATCTATTTGTTTATTACTTGTTTTTATGCTTGGACTTTTATTTATTTTTAATCCTTTTACTTCAAAAAAAATATTTGCATGTAATATTATTTATATCATTTTATCTATTTATTTATTATTTTTATTTTTAAAAGTATAAATTAAATATTATGTATATGTATTATCCATTGTATACTTCATCTTTTTTTTTGTTTCGTTAATTATTTATTTTTTATATATCATTCATTTTACATACTTTATTGTATTTTATATATTCAATTCCTTTTTCATAAAGCCTCATTTTATTTCTTAGTTTTTATTTTGTATATATTTTTGAACCATTATTTATTTTATATTTTTTAGATTGAAATTTCAATATTTATCGCTTTTATTATTCTGTTATGATAACATTGGCATTGCCTTTATACTATTCAAGATATTAGTTACGTTATTATTATATTTTCTTTTAATTGTTTATATTAGTATTTTAGCATGTTGTGTAATTTCCATGAATTGTCATTTAGTACTCGTATTCTGCATTTTATCGATGCAATTTTTTTATTAACAAATTATCGTTCGCAGTACATTTTACTTTAAAGTTTTTCAAAATAAAGCAATACTTGTATTTGGGGATCTCGAGAAGATTGTGCCCGAACTTACTGGGTTCCAATTTTCCTCGTTTAATCTAAGTAACCGAGTACTCTTTTTAAATCAAAATGTATAAATTTAGAGTAAAAAAAAAACTTATTCTCGGGAATACAAAAATGTTATGTCTCACTGGATGTGACATTTTGTTATCTCGAGATAAGGATTTCTAAGAACAAAGGCAATATTTTGTATTTGGAATCTTGAGAAAATGTGCCCTAACTTACTGGATTCCGATTTTTCATTTGACCCAAATGACCGAATACCCTTCTTAGTTTTAAATGTACGAGTTTTAAATGTCAAAATATAAGCTTAGTTTCGAAGATTCGAAATGTCGTATCCTAACTCACTGGGTATGATATTTTATTCCTTCGAAATAAGCGGATCTCGACATCTGACTTAATTTATTCAAGTTTTCTTTAACAAAAAGAATCGTATTTTAAAATTTTTTTCAAATTTTCGACATTAAGATATTAATCAATCAATTTGGTACCAATTTTAGGCGTTACGAGGGTGTTAATCCTTTCTCGTACGTAACCAACTCCTGAACCTATTTTCTCGAATTTTGTAGGCCAAAATCATCGTTTTAATAAATCAAAATGTTTTAACGATCAATCTCAAGGTGACCCGATCACACCTCAAAAAAGATTGGTGGTGACTCCGTTTTTGATTTTTAAATTGATCCTTTTTTTTTTCAAAATGAAAAAAAATGGTTTCAAGACATTAAAGGAGGGATTTATTGATTAGTTCTTATGAATTTGCGGCTAATCTGTGATGCAATGTTCAAAAAGCTAAAATCTATAATATTTGGATATTTGTAAGTTCCGGATTAAGTACAATCACTCAATGAACAGCTGCCTGCTAAAGAAAAAGGTTAAATTCTGCTATTAGTACTTATTTTATTTTCGCTAATTGGCTTGTACAAGAACTCTAAGGGTCATTCGGCCAAGACTCTTAATTAGCCTATCTAATCGATCGAATTTCTTCTTAGAGGAAGAACTCTTAATCAAAAGGTTATCTTGCGTTCTCTGAATCAAAATTAGTTCTTGAGAATTCTGGAAATTTGATCCCTCAAACTCAGCTCCTTACTTGTGCAAAGCAGAAAATTTGAAGCTTCATCGTTGAAAAGAACCGTCCCGTGTGTTTCAAGCAACGTTGCTCAAATCCTACTTTTACAAGAATTCTTCACTTCTTTTCTAACCTAATTTATTTTCTTTTTTTAATAATTTTATTTCTTAATTAATTTACTAATTATTATCCTTTATTTTTTTTTTCAAATTTATTTCTAAGGGTTTGCTATAAATATCTTCCCATTCTTTCATTGTAAAATTCAATTCTCTCTTTCGAACTTGAATTCGGGTCTAGGGTTTCATACGAATTAAGATTTGATTTTCTTTTCTTTCATTCTACATAAGAAATGAACTTTTTTCAATAAAGGTGTTATACACCATTTTATTATAGTGTGTATGGAGTTGAAACTTGATAGATAAATTTGGTGGATTCAAAATAACTTAGGTTATAGTATTCTTATCCTCATCTTATTTAAAACACTTTATGTAACACCCCTAACCCGTATCCGTCGCCGAATTAGGGTTACAGGCATTACCAAATAGCCAAATCTTTTTCAATCAATTAACTCTTATCTTAGACAGACAAAGCACATGGGTATAGTATATATATATACATACTTGATATACTAAGTTAAAACATATTCAATATAATCATCCACAAATACAAAAATGATCAAACAAAATACTTCTAACCTCATTATTAGCATATTTATCTATTTTATTCTATGATACAAACACCTATTTAGCACCACTACTTTTGTAATCGTTTTATGCAAACATGCCTCACGTACCATTTCATTTTGAATTAAAGCACACCGAACCTTGTAGTTGGAACTACTAATAAGCATCATTACGGTTACATGCATACATCACTTGACTTTACATCTATGGACTAAGAGACAATACACTTCATTTATAAATAAATGAATATATCCGAATATGCATAACCTTAGCTTTTAATGCATAACCACAACCTAACTTTGCATGTTATATGCATAGATCAAAGACCGAATGTGCCAACTAAACTTCCATAATTCATGCAAAATTCATATTACTAATTGTACAACAATTGACCATACATGAACATAGGTCTCAAAGCCAACTTAACCTAAAAACACAAGCATATAAACCATGCCTTGACCGAATATTCATTACCACTTTTCCATAATTTGTAACTACTTATACTTATCATTAACAACGAATCCAACAAGTTAACTTACATACACAATCTTTAATCATAATATCACTCATATTACTTAACCGAATCAACTATATTAAGCAACAACGACCCAAGTCAAGTTTTTCTCCAACTAAAAACATAACATTCGTATCACCCATTCACATTTCAAATAGTACCTAAACCACATCCGAATACAAACAATAATTCATAGCATGAGCAAGCCATTTCATCAAAACACATGAACAAAGTTTAACCAAAATAGATAGCCATCTTCGCATGGCTAAATATATATATACATGATCAAGTATCATTAGTAATACAACTTAGTCTAGCCTATACATGCCTTTTCAACTCAAAAACTAAGTTTATCAATACCAAAAGAGAGTCGATAGTGTGGTGACTTCTTCAAAGATCCTTCGAGCTCGTAGCTTGAATCAAAAGTCTATAAAACAAAGGAAAACATATTACACAAATAAGCTCACTAGCTTAGTAAGTCTTAAGCATTTACAATTCAGTAATTAAACATTCGAACATAACAAATATATATATATATATATATATATATATATATATATATATCAATTTGTCTATGACATTAAATACAATAATTAACCCATAGTTCCATTATAGCCGAATTGCCATCTCTTAAACTTAGCATCCATTATTTTCTTATCGAAGGCATACAACTCTCCAAAGCACTTAAAAGCCTTTAACATTCGCATATTCCTTAACTAATAAATGTAAAATATATCCCAATCACATGCAACTAGACATACAAATATGTAAGCATCTTCGATGATTTTCACCTTTGACATTTGCACAAATGACCTAATCACAAGATATTACCAAGCTTGTATTTCAATATACATATCATACTCATAAATGAATAGATCAAATGCTCATATCATATAATTCATTACTGACAACCTTGACCATTTCACAACTTATTTAATTTGAAAGGAAAGATAATAACTTACCTCGTTCCTTGCATCTATAAATATTTATACTTACCCGAGCATTTTGTTATTTGAAGTAATTACATTCCACCTCGTAAATAACTCATGAATTCTCTACTCATAATACATCACCGACATTTAGCCTGCTAGGCATTAAGCCTGATACATTCACCGGCACAAGGCCTGCTACGCATCAAGCTTGAAATAGATCACCGGCACAAGGCCTGCTAGGCTCGAAGCCCGAATTAAATCACCGGCACTAGGCCTGCTAGGCTTGAAGCCCGAAATTTCAACATTTCAACATTTCAACACAATTTACTTAGTACTAAGATCACAACCATCTCGTATACAACATATTACTTTCACATATTCAACCAAACATACTCATTCACATCACATTTAACAAAAATAAATTCAATACAATATTATACCCCATATTTGGCCAACACATATTTTAGTACTTTAAATTTCCAGATTTATCATACTCTATACTCATAATTAATTCTTTAACATACATTTACTTAAGAACTTACCTCGACTGTCGACAGACCGTGTAAACCGGCTATTCGATAACCTTTGTCTTTTCCCGGTCCAAATCCGTTTTTCTTTGTTCTTGATCTAAACACATTAAAATTCAGCTCATTCAAGTATATTTCATCTCAATTTAGTCCCTAAGCACATAAATAGGCAAATTACCATTTTACCCTACTATTTCACGTTTTTACAATTTAGTCCTATTTGCATAAAACACAAAATACACAAAATTTCTCAATACTACTCAAGGGCCGAATATATATAGGGACTATACAAGTCCATTTCTTTCATTTATTTTGCAAATAAGCCCCTCTAAAAATTTATTTTTACAAATTAACCCTAAATACTCAATTTCACCAAAACTTCCAATACAAAATATACTAATTTTTAACATATCTTTAATATAAAATCATAAAACATCAAAAACCATAAGAACATAGCAATGGCCGAACATCAAGCATGCTTATTTTTAAAAATTCTAACATGGGTCAGCTACGGTTCGAAGCAACGATCTCAAAAATGTAAAAATTAACAAAAACTGACTAAAAACTCACCTTAAATTTTAGCCTAGAATTACCGAAATTTCAAAGGAATTCAAAGCTTTCTTCCTTCTCCCACATTCGGCCAAGGAGAAAACAAAAAGATGATGGCTTATTTTATGACATTTTAGCATATATTAAGTTATTTAACTAATTACTTATTTAACCTTATAACATAAAATAAAACTAATATATAACTTAAGGTTAGTTATGACAAATGCCGCCCACTAACTTAAAAATGGGTTAATTGCCCTTTTAATGCCTCATATTAAAAAGCCATCATCATTCTAGCACTTTTCACTATAGTTTTCAACTTTTACATTTTAAGCGATTAAGTCCTTTTTCTAAATTAAACACACAAACGATTAAATTTTTCTACGAAACTTTCACACACATTAATTCACATATAATAAACACAGAATATGTCATTTAAAAGATATTTCAGACTTGGATTCGTGGTCCCGAAACCACCGTTCCGATGAGGGTCAAGTTCGGTCTGTTACACTTTATAATGATTTACACTGAAGCTCAACTTCATATTTGTAACTTTTAAACCTATCAAACTCTTTATTGTTTGAATGTAAGAAATATGCATAGTAATATTGAGAATAATCATCAATAAATAAGACCAAATATTTCTTTCCTCCCAATAGAGGAGTGCTCTGAATGTCATATAGATCGCTATATATCAAATCAAGTATTTTTGTTTTACTTTTAACCATAAGGAAAGGATTTTAGATAATTTTAGTCCTATGCATGTATTGCATTTATCCACATAATTATTAAAAATAGAAATTAAATCTAGCTTATGCATTTCATTTAATTTTCTATATTTCAAATGACCTAACCTATAGTATCATCTATAAGAAAATTCAACCAAATAAGCAAAAACAATATGTTAGAAAATTTTGGTTTAGCAATTGATTTTGTTGCACAACGAAAAATTAAAATTTTTTATAACAAGTCATCGTACTTACTTAAGTAATGACACTAAAACATGGGTGGTGATCTTATTAGTGGGAAAGTCCACCTAATAAGGTCCTCGCCCTAATTATAATCTTGCTATCACTCGAACTGATACTCCGCAGTATTGGCAAAGTTCTTTGTAGCACTGATGACATCACGAACTAACTAAAATACGACAAAGGCAAGCGCACCTATCGAACAGTAGTATAGCTGTGGTGAGTCCGGAATATCGTATCCATGAGGACTAAAATTACAAGTAATTACTATCTTTTTATTATTTAGCCTAATAATTAAAGGGGTGTTTCAATTTAAAATTTAACTAACTAATTTACTATGAGCGCGACAGAGATAAAATTGGGAAAATATTCAAAGAAAACCAATGAGAGAGACAATATCTAAGGAGAAATCCACCTAGATTTCACTTATTATTATGATTCAAAATTAGAGGATTTATTCACTTGCCTTGATACGTAGAAATCCCCAAATGTTAATATCTCTTTCGAGGCTAAGAACAACTGACTCTAGGTTGATTAATTGAAATCTCTTTCTAATTAAAACCCCTATTGTCGCATTAACTCTATCTATGGATTCCCTTATTAGATTTGACTCTAATCCGGCAGATTTATGTCGTCCTATCTCTAGGATTGCAATCAAATCCGCTTAATTATGCTAGATCTACTCTTAAGCAGGGACTTTTACTCCACTGATTAAGCACATCAAACTTGGATTAATATCATGAAAATATTAAAGCAAGGGTTTAGAACGCATAATTAAGAACAAGAACAAGTATTTATCATGTAATTTAGATAATTAAATAATAAGATTCATCATAGGTTTCGTCCTCCCTAGGTATTTAGGGAGTTTAGTTCATACCCATAGAGGAAAACATCTCAAAATAAGGAAAACAACAAGACATAAAGAATCCCAAAAACTTCTAAGGAACTTGATGGAGATTTTCAATCTTGAATGAGATCCTGCTTTTGGATTGATTCCGACGGCTTCCTCAGAGTAATTTCTTCGTTCTATTCTGCACCTCCCTTTAGGTCCTTTTCTAGTGTGTATTTATAGACTTTAGAATGCTCAGAAACCCTAAATATTGGGTTTTTCCATGTAACAGGGAAGCAGGGTGCAAAATCGACATGGGCTGGCACATGAGCGTGTGCCCAGCACGTGTGGATCCTGAAAACTCCGATTTTGGCCCCTTTTTCGCTCCTTTTTCTCCCACATGCTCTCCTAAGTATAGAAACATGAATTTAAGGGATTAGGAGCATCAAATTCACTAATTCTCATCATAAATCATCCAAAAATATGCCAAGCATGGAATTAAAATATGTTACATTTATGGTTTATCAAGCACTCTGCCACGAAGCTACCAACTTTGTACAGTCTAAGTCTCGCAACTTAGGCAATCTTTGCCTATGTAGTCACTTGAACTGATCTCATTCACCAAACCAAGGTATAACAACTCCCCTACCCTAGAAATAAATTTCGTCCGTGGAATTTCGTACCTATGAAGAGATGCAGATATTAACCATACCCTTCGAGACTTGTACTCAACCACAGCGTTATGCCTCATCAGCCAATCCAGTCCCAATATGGCGTCAAACTCACGAAAACCAAAAGCATCAAATTCGCCAAAAATACTGATGGGCTCGAAACTAACTAATATTTCGACAAAGGCAAGTACACCTATCGAACAGTAGTATAGTTGTGGTGAGTCCGAAATATCGTATCCTCAAGGACTAAATTTACTAGTAATAACTATCTTTTTATTATCTAGCCTAATAATTAAGGGGATCTATTTTTAATCTAAAATTAACTAACTAATTGACTAACTAAATGACTATGAACGCGATAGAGAGTGAAGAGAATAATCGAATGAATAAAGACAATACCTAAGGAAGAACCCACCTAGACTTCACTTATTATTCTGACTTTGAATTAAATGATTTATTCACTTGACTTGATCCGTAGAAATCCCTAAATTATGTTAATATCTCTTTCAAGACTAAGAACAACTGACTCTAGGTTGATTAATTGAAATCTCTTTCTAATTAAAACCCCTATCGTCACATTAATTCGATCTATGGATTCCCTTTTTAGATTTGACTCTAATCCAGTAGATTTATGTCGTCCTATTTCTAGGATTGCAATCAACTCCGCTTAATTATGCTGGATCTTCTCTTAAACTGGGACTTTTGCTCCACTGAATGAGCACATTAAACTTGAATTAATATTCTTAAAAACATCAACACAAGGATTAAGAACACATAATTAAGAACAAGATCAAGTATTTATCACGTAATTTAGATTTATTGAATAATAAGATTCATCTAGGTTTCATCGTCCCTAGGTATTTAGGGAGTTTAGTTCATAACATAAAAGGAAAACATCATAGAATTAAGAAAACAACAAGACATAAAGAACCCAAAAACTTCTAAAGAACTTGATGGAGATCTTCAATCTTGGAGTGAATTTGCCTTCTAAATGATTCCGACGGTTTCCTTCGAGTAATTTCTTTGATCTACTCTGCGTACTCTTTAGGTCTCTGATGTGTATTTATAGACTTTAGAAGGCATAGAAACCCTAAAAGTAAAGCAGGGTACGACAAGGACACGGGCGTGTGATCAACCCATGTGAGGAGGCCTAGGCCGTGTGGGAATTTGCATGGCTCTTGATCGACCCGGTTTGGCACACGGGCATGTGTCCAACCTGTGTGGTTCACACGAGCATGTGTTCAGCCCATGTGGTGTTGGCTTTGGCCGTATGGATCCTTAAGATGGCCCGTTTTGTCCGATTTTAGCCCGTTTTTCGTACCTTTCGCTCCCCTATGCTCTCCTAAGCATAGAAACATGAATTTAAAGGATTAGGAGCATTTAATTCACCAAATTCTATAAATAAACATCCAAAAACACGCTAAGCGTGGGATTAAAATGTGTTACTTTTATGGTTTATCAAATATCTCACACTTAAGCGTTTGCTTGTCCTCAAGCAAAATCCTCAACTCACAATTAAAATTAAACTTCCTCAATTCATAATTCTCATCAATAATGTCTTATCATAATTCATAGATAATTCATACATTGATAATTTAACTAAAAGAGTCCTAAGGATTCAAATAATTTAAGTCACAAATTTTTATAGCACAAAAACATAGGTGTTTCCCCTTATCTAAATAATTACCTTTGATTCAAAATCGACAAGAATTGACATCCTCACTAAAGGTTCACTCAGATCACTCAAAGTGTTTAACGTTCAAATTAAGCACTCAAAAGTCAAACATGAAAAGTTATTACCATAGGCTTGCATAAAAATCAAATCTCCACCACTATACAATAAGATGATACACAAATCAAAAGGTCTTTGAAAGGGTGGTAATGGGGCTTGGGTTAAAGGTGTGGATAAAGACTGAATTAGAGGGTTAGAATCGAGATTGAATTGACAATTTACCTGACTAGAAAAATAAACTAACATTGAATAATTACAATTGAATAATAACACGAGCTTCTTCTCAAAATGTGAAATTAACTGCTTAAGCTCAAATAACATAGAACTAGTAATATATATTTCCACTTTTTTTTTCACGTACAATAATAAGATGAATTTTAAAAAATGAAATAAAGAAAATAGTTAGGCAACTGATCAAATCGAATATCGAAAAAAGGGGAGTCAATAAAGTAGGAGAAGCAAAAATTGAGTTTTGGGTTAATATTAATGGGTGAGTTAATAAACGGTTTATTAGGCTCAAATGGGGTTCGCTAGGGGTTAATTATGAAGGTAGGCTTTTTGGGATAAGTGGGTTAAAACCTAGGTGCCTTTATCATTTCAGTATATCAAATCAAAAGTGTGGTCTTGACATGCATAATTGAAGCAAGTTCTAGAATAACAAATCAATATTGACACACTCATAACCAATAAAGTGAGCAAGAAAAGTGTATGCTCTAAAGGCTCAAAATCTCACAAAAATTATGGTTTTTGATGTCAACCTTGCAAATTTCAAACTTCAAAGTAATATTTAAATTTAGGGAAACAACCTAATAAAATTTTAATTTTGAAAATAGACTTATCATGCTTGATTCTCTAATGTCTTAAAGTTTAAACCATCAATGCACAATTATCTATGACTTAATCCAAAACATATCAATAAAAATCATAAGTCAATAGAAGTTTCATCCAAATAGTAATATGAGACAGTTACTTAAGAACAAGACATAATTCAGGGATTTTTCTGATAATCAATTAAATAACCTCCCCACACTTAAGATGTACATTGTCCTCAATGTACCAAAATAGATAATGACAATATAATAAGAAAATCATAAGAGAGGGAGAGAAGTGAAACTTCCTGAATTTCAGATGAAATTCGTGGAATAGTTGACTCAGAATTATATCACAGTAAAGTGCATAATTCTGAGCAACTAATAAGAAAATAAACACAACCGTGGAAGACGATTAATGGATTACTCGATTAGGAATATAAAAACTAAAATATAGTTCAGAATATAAAAGATAAGTCTTTTAAATAAAAACATAAAAGGAAATAGACTAAAAATAGAAATAGAAATAAAAATGAAAATAAAATAACTGGACTCAAAGGTCCTCATCGTCAGACGTGTCGCGAGGTGGCAGTGCTGAAGAGGAAATATAGAGATGGTGGGATATCTGCTGTAAAGGGCCTCGAGTGTGACAGACCAATTTTGACCCTAATCGGAACGGTGGTTTCGGGACCACGAATCCGAGCCCAATAAATATTTTTTTTATATATATATTTTACTTTGTGTCTATTATGGGTGAATTGTTGTATGTGAATGTTTTGTTGGAGAATTTAACTGTTTGGGTGTTTAATTGGCAAAAAGGACTAAATTGCTAAAGGAACCAAGATAGCAAACATGAAACAAATAAGGGGCTAAGTGAATTGTGACATAAACATAGGGATTTGCATGTCAAATTCCCCATGTTAGAGAGGTGGATGGCAAGCATGTAATAAAATAACTTATGGCTTTAAAATATTGTTTTTAAGACATTATTATATGTAAGCATGCTAAGAATATTAAGCTTTCCTAAAAATATTATAAACATAAGTATTATATTATACTAAAAGCATGCTAAAATAAGGTGTTAGTAGAATTAAACAAAAAGGAAATTAGTTTACATCTCTTTCCTCATTCATTTACCCGAATCTTACCTTGAAGAAGAGAAGAAACTTATCTTCTTCATTCGGCTGATGCATGTGTCTCTAAGGTGAGGTATCAAGCTTCATTTTTTGATGATTTTGCATGGTTGTGTGGGTAGTCTTATATACTATCGAATTCTTGTGCAAAACTTGAGATTTAAGCTCCCCTTAGATTCGGCCATGATCTAGTTCTATGGCTTTTTCATGTTCGATGGAAACATGTTAGCTATGGTTAGTCTAATTGTTTGCTAAATAGAAAAATGGGTGGGTATTTTAGCTTGTTTTTAATAAGTCGTTTTATATAGTAATTGTCTGCGTTTGATGCTAATGAAAATCAAGTTAAAATCTTGGATTTTAACAAGCTAATATTCGGCTGGGCTTTAGATGAATAAATTATGGTTAATTAGCTTGTTGCTTGGTATTAGGTTGAAGAAAATGCGTGGGTACTTTGAATTAGCAAATTCGGCTATAGGAGAGAATGATATTAAGCAATTGCATTCGGTTATATATGTATACTTATAAAGTGAATGTATGGCCATAGATAAGAAGGTAAGTTTTAAGCTAAAGTACATTAAAGTGATAGAAGGAAGGGTTATAGAGAATCCTAGAGACCTAAGGGCCATTCGGCCATGGAAAAGAAATCCAAATGGGTTGAAATTATATTGTGGTGTGCAATAGGTTAAATTGAAAAAGTTAAATGCTTGAATTTGGTGTGGTTATTGTTTAAATTAAATAAATGAAGTAGGGATTCGGTTCCTAGTTTCCTTGAATTATGTTATGTGCAATTTGTTTTGAGTTGAGTAAAAAGGGATAGGATGAATATGAACAAAATTTATTTAACATTTTTTAGATCGGGAACAAAAAGAGAAGGAACAAGATCGAGGAAAAATAAAGGTTATCGAGTAGCCGATTTGCACGGCTTATCGACAACCGAGGTAAGTCCTTCAGTTTTAGTGTATTGAAGAATTAATTACGAATTTAGTGGACGATGATGTTTGATAAATTCTAGTGTATATATAATTATGCCATAGCCAATGTATATAAGCCTATTAGAATGATTTCGATTGTTGATGTAAATAAGCTAAAGTAAATTCAATATGTAATATAGTTATGAAAAGTGTTAGCGATGATCAATTGTATTAATGTGGTTCGGGCTTTTACGCCTAGCAGGCCTTGTGCCGGTGTACTTATCGGGCTTTTACGCCTAGCAGGCCTTGTGCCGGTGTACTTATCGGGCTTTTAAGCCTAGCAGGCCTTGTGCCGGTGTACTTATCGGGCTTTTACGCCTAGCAGGCTTGATGCCGGTGATGTAATTTACAAACTAGAAACCGAAATTTGTGTTCAAGGTGAATTAAAGCAAATATATCGAGTTAAAGGCTCAGGTACGCATATAAAGTAGGAGTGTACTTCTTACTTATTTAAAACAAAGTAATCAAATGATTCAGTGATTCATTACAAAGTATATGTTACGAGTGAAGTGGTACATATATATATATATATATATATATATATGTATGGTTATAATTGTTATCGGTTTTATTAAGGGATGATATGGATATCGTGACCTCGATTTCTTATTGTGTGGATGCCATGTTATCATAATTGAAATGTAAGTATACGAATGTTGGTATCTATAGTTACAAGGTGACATTTTGAGTTTGAAAGATTGGGTTATGATGACTATTTGATTATAAATATTTGGGTAAAGAAATTTCCCTATGAATTCATACTTGTTTACATGAGTATGAAATTGAAAGCTTGATAATAAATACGAGTACAAGCCTACAAGTTAAATTGTAGAAATTTTTAATTGTTGATAATTGAATGTTATTTATCTTTGTAATTAGGACTTACTAAGCTAGCAAGCTTATCGTGCGAAACGTTTCCTCGTTTTATAGATTAGGTGCAAGCTACAAGCTCATCGGGATCGTTCGGAAAGCCACTCGCACTATCAATCTACATTTGGGTACTTTTTCATTTTGGGTTTTAAATGAAGGCATGTATAGGAAGACGTAGTCTTTGTTGGGTGAACTCTTGAGATATATGTATATAATAGCCATGCGAATATGGCTAAATTTTTTAGTAAGTACGACGTTGTGTCTCGATATGTATGTTGGTTCATGATGGCGAGGTTTGAAAATTTTAATCCGGGTTTAAATTGTTTTGTTAAGAAATGTTTGTATACAAAATGAATCCTCGAATTTGGGATATAGGTAGGTTCGGTTAGAAGCTAGTCTTTCATAAAATGCAACAACAGTTTGTAGTAGCAGCAGTGATGTGAGTTAGAAAAATCACCAAAAATAGGGTATATTGAATTTGAAGGTGTGTGAGATATTAAATTAAACCTTATTGTGTCTATTTCTACATGAAGAAACAAAGTAGGCAAAAGGTTTATATATATGAGATAATTAAGTTTTAGTGAGACCTGTTCTGAATGAATTCGTGAGTCACTGTTCTGTTTTGGAAAAATTGTCAAAAATTGTACAAAGATAATTAGGAATCATGGGTTATATGTGTAGAAACCTTAATGAGTCTACTTTTCATTGGTATAAATAAGAACAGTATAGAAAATTGTACAATGAGATAACTGCATTTTTGTAGAGACAGGTCAGAATTAGCAAGCGTGTAATAAGGGTAACTTGATGAATAAACTGTACTAATTGGCCACATGAAAAATTCTGGAAAAATTATGGTAAAATTTATATGAGTCTAGTTTCAAGGAAAATTTACGGATCTAAATTTCGAGTTTTGTAACTCAAGTTATGGTCAAATCATTCGGCATGACGCAGTTTGACAGCTTTTAATTTTTATGTCCTGAACTTGTAGTCAAGTCTAGTAATGCCTCTTACTCGACTTTGGCGATGGTCTCGGGTAAGGGGTGTTACATCGAGACTGTCGAACCACTAATAACACTGCTGCTCGAAGCGAG
The DNA here is from genome assembly GCA_005393395.2 of Gossypium australe. Taxonomy (NCBI): domain Eukaryota; kingdom Viridiplantae; phylum Streptophyta; class Magnoliopsida; order Malvales; family Malvaceae; genus Gossypium; species Gossypium australe. The sequence goes on along the minus strand of CM016624.1, from coordinate 127,210,392 downwards.
TGAGTCCTTCGGATATGTCGGTCAAAGTAGTAGCAGAAGAGGGAGGTCGGTGACTCGTTGGTGGAGGGTGTGGTAGATCCTCGTGAGGGGGAGGTTGCGGTGATTTCCACACGACCGTGTAACTGCACACATAGCCGTGTGGCATGCCCGTAGAGCCCCCTAACTTGTTTTAAATTTTAGAATTTTGAAAATTTGAAGTCCAGTTTTCACACGGCCTAGGACACGTCCGTGTAATATTTGACACACCCGTGTGCTCGAACACACGACCGTGTGTCATGCCCGTGGAGCCCCTTGACTTGTTTAAAATTTGAAAAATTAGGCTCCAGTTTTCACACGGCCTTAGACACGCCCGTGTATCCAGGCTGTGTGGTCCACACGGCCGTGTCGCACGCCCGTGTGGACTATATTTAAGCCGTGTCTCTGTTGATACTTGGGGAATTTAAGCTTCAGGGTCCACACGGCCAAGGACACGCCCGTGTGATATCACACACGGCCGTGTGTTGTGCCCGTGGAGCCCCCTGCTGATCTCTTTGAATTTTAAAAACTAAGTCCCCACATCCATACGGCCAGGGACACGCCCGTGTGTCCAGGCTGTGTGGGCTAAAAACCTGCATTAAAACATGAATAAAAGTAAAAATAAACTAATGAATAGGGTTAGTGCTCGGGTTGCCTCCCTAGAAGTGCTTGTTTAAAGTCCTAAGCTCGACTTATCTCTCATTTGCATGGTCATGGTGGTTCGAGGAGTTGACACTCCTCTCTCCTATTATCAGTTCTATTATCAATATACAGTTTGAGTCGAGTAGTGTTTACCTTAAAAGTGCCGAACTTAGGATTAGTTACCTCAACTGTTCCGTATGGGAAGACATTGAGTATCGTGAAAGGGATCGTTCCGTTTGGATTAAGGTCTGAAGTGGCGATTCTAGGGTCTGTTTTATCCAACAATACCTGATCCCTGATCTTAAATTGGTTTGTCCCATCCTTAAGCTTGTCATGGAGTCGCTTTGGTTCATCGTGTTTTCTTGATTTATCCTTGACGAGTGTCCGCCATTCATCTAGTTCATCGATTTGTAGTCTTCTTTCCTCATGAACAGTTTTGTTCTCAATATGAGAGCTAGACCATGGCTCTGTCATCTTTTTCTGAGGAATTTCCTACAAAGGAGATTGAACATTAAGTTCACTTACATTAACAGGACTTGTATTATCTTGGTCACTAGATATTCTGACAAAATCACGTGCTTGGAGTTTAATCATGTCATTACCTACACGAAGTATTAATTCCCCTGTACCAACATCAATAATGGTCCTAGCAGCTGCTAAAAAGGGTCGTCCTAAAATTAAAGGAACGTCACTATCCTCATCCATGTCTAAAACAACAAAGTCTACTGGGAATATGAATTTATCAATTTTTACCAGCACATCTTCAATTATACCCCTAGGAACTCTAATGGTTTTATCAGCCAATTCAATGCTCATCCTAGTTTGCTTGGGTTTCCCAAGACCTAGCTGTTTAAACATTTTATAAGGCATAACATTGATACTTGCCCCTAAATCAGCTAAAGTATTTTTAACAGATAAACCACCAATTAAGCAAGGAATCGTAAAACTCCCTGTATCTTTTAATTTACGGGGTAGTTTATTCTATAAAATTACTGAGCAAACTGCATTTAGCTCCGTATGCGACGCATCGTCTATCTTTTGTTTGTTTGCCAAAAGCTCTTCTAAAAATTTTACTGAATTGGGCATCTGCGAAAGAGCTTCAATAAATGGTAAGTTAATATGTAATTTTTTTAAAAGTTTAAGAAATTTACTGAATTTTTCATCTGTGTGGTCTTTCTTTGTTGCATTGGTGTATGGCACACAAGGTTTGTACTCTGTACTTACCAGTTTTGGTTTATTATGGCTTACCTCAACCTTACCTTTATTTACCACATTTTTTCCCTCGATTTTGATGCGTTTAACCCTTCACTATCGTGAGCAATAATGGCATGAAGTTGCTTCTTTGGGTTAGTTTCAGTGTTGCTTGGCAGGCTGCCTTGTGGTCGTTCTGAGATCAGCTTAGCAAGCTGACCTATTTTGTTTTCGAGCCATTGAATCGATGCCTGTTGGTTTTTAAGTGATGTTTTGGTGTTTTGAAAATGGGTTTCTGACACCGAGATGAATTTTTTTAGCATTTCTTCAAGGTTCGACTTCTTCTCTTGTGGGTAGGGTTGTCGTTGAAAGCTTGGAGGGGGTTGTTGTCTCTAATTTCCTTGACCACCCCATGAGAATTTTGGGTGGTTCCTCCAACCTGGATTGTAAGTGTTACATAGGGATTATTCTGATGTCTAGAATTATTACCCATATAGTTGATCGTTGTTTTATGCGATGTCAAAGTCTTAAAATTTATATAAAGAATGGTCGAACCTGGAAACTAACTATGACAACGATTTGAGGCAAGCGCACCTATCGAACAGTAGTATAGTTTAGGCAAGACCAGAATGTCGAACCCAAAGGAACCAAAAGTACTAATACTAACTCTCTTTTTATTATTTAGCCTAAGAATTAAGTGGACTTTTATCTAAACTAAAATTAACTAACAACTAAACTAAAGACTCTAAGATAAAGAAGAATGAAATTGGAAAAATAACTTTGAGGAAAAACCAATTGATTAAGACGACACCTAAGGAAGAATCCACCTAGACTTCACTTGTTATCTAACTCTAAACCAGACGATTTGTTCATTTGACTTAATCCGTAAGATTCTCTAAGTTATATTAATCCCTCTCTCGAGGCGACTAACGTCTAACCCTAGGTTGATTAATTGAAATCTCTTTCTAATTAAAACCCCTAGAATTGCATTGACTTGATCTATGGACTCCCATATTAGGTTTCACCCTAATCCGGCAAAATCTCGTCACCTTATCTCTAGGCGTGCGATCAACTCCGCTTAATTATGCTAGATCTACTCTTAGGCAGGGAATTTTGCTCCTCCACCTAAGCACATCATACTTGGATTAATATCCTGGAAATATCAACACAAGAATTAAGAACACATAATTAAGAACAAGTCAAATATTTATCATATAGTTCTGCAAACGATAACAAGATTCATCTTAGGTTTTACCCCTTCAGGTATCTGAGGGTTTAGTTCATAACAATAAAAAAAACATCTCAAAAGAAAAGATAAAACAAAACATAAGAAATCCCTAAAACCCCCTAAAGGAATTGAATGAGAGATCCTCCGTCTTGAGTATGATTCCGGCTTCTTGAGATGGATCAACTGGTTATCTTCGAGTAATTCTCCACAAATCTGCAAACATCTCAAAAGAAAAGATAAAACAAAACATAAGAAATCCCTAAAACCCCCTAAAGGAATTGAATGAGAGATCCTCCGTCTTGAGTATGATTCCGGCTTCTTGAGATGGATCAACTGGTTATCTTCGAGTAATTCTCCACAAATCTGCCCTCTTTGGCCTAGCTGGACGCCCCCTGACAAAAGCCTTGGGTTCCCCCTTTTTATGTCATACTTAGGGTGTTTATATAGGCTTCTGAATGTGTTTCTTTGCCCCTAAGTATCCTAATCCGAGTGAAACTCTTCTTTCTCACGGCAGGGACACGCCCATGGCACACGTCCTTGTAAGTCGTGGCCAGCCCTTGTTCGAAGCTATTGAATGAGGCACGACCGTGTGGTCTTGGGCCCAGGCCGTGTGGATTTCGTGATATGGCCCATTTACTCTGTTTTAGGCCCATTTTTCGTTCTTTTCATCATATTTTGCTCTCCTGAGTATAAAACATGAAAATAAAGGATTAAGAGCACCAAATTACATAATTCAGGGCTTAAATCATCCAAAAGCATGCTAAATGTGGGCTTAAAATATGTTACTTTTATGGTTTATCAATAGTTCATCTGGTCGCTTTCTATGCCATGACTGTAGGATGGATATTCTGTATTGTTCGTCCCTTCTCCATTTGCATCGCACTACATCACTGGATGTACCTGCGAAGAACCACACAAACCATCAATCTTTTTATTTAAAAGCTCTACCTGGTTTGATAGCATGGTCACTGCGTCGAGGTTAAAAACACCGGCTACCTTTGTTGGCTTTGTAACACCCCAAACCCGACCCACGAGCCTTGACCGGATCTGGTATGTCACGGAGTAAAAACGTTTTGAAAGATTTGGATTAACAGTGGAAATTCGAAAATTTGCTGAGGTTATAAAACAGTGTTTGCTAAAACTCAGGTGGGTTTGATTTTTTAAGCATGGTCGAGTTGAAACCTTTGAAAATTGGGTCATTTTAAATTTTTAGAAACATCGGAGTTTTCGTTAACTTGGTAAACTTTGCTACCCGATGGTAACATCTTTTGAAAACTTTACTCTTAACCGATTGATTTAACAGTTTATAAGTTCATTAGCAATATAATAAAAATAAAGTAAAAGCAACTACTTAAACACCCAAATAATAATTAGCGGCCATATTACAAACCAAATCAAAATTTAGCAAATAGTAAACTTTAACGGTACGAAATAAAATTTCAAGTCCAAGGAACAAGCATGGCCGCCTCGAGTCCTTCCCGACTCCATCTCCGCGATCTACTCACCTGCAAAATGATATGGGAAGGGGTGAGTCACCAAGACTCAGTGTATAAATCCCCAACCCGAAAATGCACCTCATACACAAGATATTAGTAAGACATGCAAATATGCAACCCAAGCTAGCCATCCATACTCCTTTTTCTACCCCGTGTGGTACCAAACCACTGGTGGTGCCAAACCACTGGTGACCGAAGTCACAAATATCAAATGATGGGGCCAACCCATCGTGTGGTCAAAACCACTGATGACCATAGGTCACAATATCAACATGTGGTCAAAACCACTGGTGGTGCCAAACCACTGGGACTTAGTCACAAATTATATCAACGGTGTGGTCAAAACCACTGGTGGTACCAAACCACTAGTGACCGAAGTCACAAATATCAAATGATGGGGCCAACCCATCGTGTGGTCAAAACCACTGGTGACAGTCCATAGAGATCATCTCCCTCCTCTCATCAATCCCACCATCATCATGCTCACATAACAAGTATCATGATCCCATATATCATGCATTTGTACATAGCATAGCATTTAACAGCATATGATGGCATACACAACATACATCATAGATCAAGTAATAGGGGACTTACCCGAAATCCAAGCTTATGCCCACAAGGCAAAATTTACTACACGAGGGGTTATTTAGCAATATAATAGGCAGTCTATGCTAATAAAGTGTGTAAGAGTTTACACACCTATTTAATCGGAGATCTAAAGAGAAATCCCGAATCTATGCGATATCACAAAAGTCCTGAAACGTGTCCCCGTATTGCTCCTACATTCGGCCACTATAGGTTAGTATTAAAAAGCCTTATTCGGCTACCAACAAAATCCCGAGGGATATGTTGTACTCAAAATACTTTGGACCGAAACTTACTATTGCTTACCAAAACAAAACGAAATCCCGGAAGCCTCTGTTTTCCTTAGCCGATTAGCCCCTAAAATCATAGTGCACATTCGGTTATACTTAGATACCAAAAATGGCCCTTTGGCCGAATATGCTTAACCATTTACAAATCTTACAGAAATCCCAAAGTTATCGTTTGTCTTGTTGAGATCCAAAACGCTCATCTAGCTCCTTGGTGTCGGCTATACTAAAAAATTTCACCATTAAAACTTTCTCAAGCTTATTAAAACGTACACAAAACGTGACATATTCGGTCACCCATACCAAAGCTTATTTCTCAAACTTTTGGCACACCAAAAGAAGATGAGAGAACCCGATGTTTTAAAGAAACACTTACCTCTATTGCTCCCTTGAAGAGACCAAAAGTGAAGAGATTCCGATTATGGCTCCCAAGTGTTGATGAGATATCCGGCCAACATAAGATGAAGGATAAAATTTTGAGTAACAAGGGGTGATAGATTCGGCCAAGTAGAAACAAATGAAGAAAGGAGTTTTGAAAAATTTTGAGCAAATGTGGCTAGAGAGAATTCGGCCAAACAAATTGGAAAGAAAGGGAAAACCAATTAATGAAATTCGGCACCTCTCTTGCTAGCTTCAAAACCGACCATGAAGGTGTCTAGGAGCTCCACATTCGGCCAAGAACAATGGCAAGAAAAGAAAGACAAAACAAAGAATTTTGGCCATGCTTCTATTTCTTTTTGTGATAATTTCTATCACCAATTAAAAATAAAACATTGTTTATTAAACTTCCCATCACTAACCCATGCTCCAGCAATAATTAAAATAAAATAAAATAAAAAAAAGAATACTTCCCATACTTCCAACAACATTGAAAACAAAAAAATAAATTTGGCTTCATCAATATAAGAGCCATGCAGGCCACTAGCTTCTCACGCCGGCAAAAAGAAATAAAATCCCCATGCTGCTGGCCAAAGGTTTCGAACCCAGGACCTGCTGGAGAAACCCCACGCCTCCAGCCACTCTGCTGTGGCGTCCTTTATGACATAACCCGTCACAATTTCCTTTTAAGCACTCCCTCTTTAGCTCCCTTGTTTTAACGCCAAACCCAAAAATGGAAGCGTCCTTGCGCTTCCATCAGGACTCGAACGCAAGTCCTCGTGCCGCAACCACCTAACACGCCCTACGCCACCTTACCACTTTGACTTTCATGTCCATCAATGCTCGAAAAATCCTTTTGAAGCCTCCTTAACCCCTTAACGCCAACTTGCAAAAATAAAACATGCCTATGCCGCGCCCAAGACTCGAACTCCAGACCTGATATGGCGTTATTTCCTGGCCTTAAGTAGCGCCTCGCAGCCACTTTACCAAGGCCTGCTTTATGCTAAGAACGCCCACAATTTTACCTTAAGGCTTCCCTGGCCCAATTCCCCTTTTAACGCCAAAAATTATAACTCTCCCATGCTATCAACCAGACTCGAACCCCTAACCTCCTGAAGCCCCCTTGCACCCTAGCGCCCCAAGCCATTCTACCAGCTGCTTCCTTGTGTCAATCTACTTCAAATATTTCTCTTAACCCCTATCTCACCTTGGTTCCTCCTCTAAAGTATAAAAAAAAGAAATTTTCAGTCCTAAGCCCGACCTAACCCGGGCTATGACTAGACCCTAAAACAAGTCAAATGAGCATAGTATTCCATCTCTTCGAGCATGTGAAGATAACAAAAATAATAAAATTGCGAACAACCCCTAATTCGGGATGTGACAGTTTTACCCCCTAAAAATAATTTCGTCCTTGAAATTACCTGGATCAGAAGAGTTGGGGGTATTGCTGCCGCATCAGATCCTCGGGTTCCCACGTAGCCTCTTCCGTACCATGGTTTCGCCACAGCACTTTTACCAGAGGTACCGACTTCCTTCTCAGCACTTTAACATATCGATCCAAAATCTGCACCGGCTCCTCCTCAAAAGACAAGTCCGCGTTCACCCCAATATCCATAATCGGTACGATGTGTGATGGATCTGACCGATAGCGCCTAAGCATTGACACATGGAAGACGTCATGAATCTGACTTAATTCTGCCGGCAACTCGAGCTGGTAAGCTACTGGTCCCACGCGTTTCAACACTGTATACGGCCCGATGAACCTAGAGCTTAGCTTGCCCTTCCGGCCAAACCTCAGCACCTTCTTCCAAGGTGATACCTTCAAGAAGACCTGATCACCCACTGCATACTCCATATCCCGGCGCTTAAGATCAGCGTATGATTTCTTCCATCTCTGCCACCAACTCTGGACCCAACATCTAACGTTCACCCAGTTCTGTCCAACAGGTAGGAGTACGGCATTTCCGACCATACAGCGCCTCATACAGTGCCATCTGAATACTCGCTTGATAACTGTTGTTATAAGCGAATTCTGCCAAAGGTAGGTACTCCTCCCAACTACCACGGAAGTCCAAAACACAGCCTCTTAACATATCTTCCAAAACCTGGATTACTCTCTCAGATTGTCCATCAGATTGCGGATGAAAGGCCGTGCTGAAATTTAACTTCGTACCCAACGCCTGATGTAAGGCCTTCCAGAATCTCGACGTGAACAGGGGATCTCTATCAGAGATAATGGACACAGGTACTCCATGCAACCGCACTATCTCAGCTACATACAGCTTGGCTAACCTTTGAAGCGAGTAGTCAGCCCTTACTGGTATGAAATGGGCCGATTTAGTTACCCGGTCTACTATCACCCATATTGAGTCTTTCTTACTGGGCGTAAGGGGAAGCCCACTTACGAAATCCATCGTAATCCCCTCCCACTTCCACTGTGGGATCTTTACCGGTTGTAACAGCCCTGATGGCAATTGATGCTCAGCCTTAACTTGCTGGCATGTTAGGCACCTGCCCACTAACTCGGTTACTTCCCGCTTAAGACCCGGCCACCAAAATTGCTCCCTTAAATCCCGATACATTTTGCTGCCTCCAGGATGCATAGCGTACGGGATGCTATGGGCTTCTTTAAGGATCCGCTGCCTCAAATCATCATCCTTAGGCATACATACTCTCCCCTGGAAATACAACACTCCATCACTACCCAAGCTGAAACCTTCGGCCTCACCACTCTGTACTTGCAACCTCCGAGTACTCAAAACTTCATCGGTCAATTGTCTCTCTTTAACCTCATCGATCCAAGACAGTTTTACCCGTAATTTCGCCAAAAGGCTCCCATCCTCATAGAGACTTAGGTGGGCAAACATTGCTCGCAATTCTGCCACCACTTTACGACTCAAAGCATCAGCGACTACGTTAGCCTTGCCCGGATGGTACTCGATAGAGCAATCGTAGTCCTTCAGCAACTCAATCCATCTCCGCTGCCTTAGATTTAAATCCTTTTGGGTCAAGAGGTACTTCAGACTCTTGTGATCCGAGTACACCACCGACTTCTCCCCATACAGGTAGTGCCTCCAAATCTTCAGGGCAAAAACCACAGCAGCTAATTCCAAATCATGTGTCGGATAGTTACCCTTGTGAGGCCTCAACTGCCGTGAAGCATAAGCGACCACCTTTCCTTCTTGCATCAACACACACCCTAAACCAGTACGCGATGCATCACAATACACAGTGAACTCCTTTCCTGACTCAGGCTGAATCAAGACTGGTGCTTCTGTCAAAATCCTCTTTAGTTTGTCGAAACTCTCTTGCTGCTTCTCAGACCACGCAAACGGAACTTCTTTTCTCAACAACTTGGTCAACGGTGCTGCGATTAAGGAGAAATTTTCCACGAATCTTCTGTAATATCCTGCCAACCCCAGAAAACTTCAGATTTTCGTAACTGACTTTGGTGGTTTCCACTCCAATATTGCCTCAATCTTACTAGGATCCACCCTGATTCCCTCAGCTGAAACAACATGCCCTAGGAAAGTTACCTCCTTAAGCCAGAACTCACATTTGCTGAATTTGGCGTACAATTGTTTCTCCCTTAGAACTTGCAGAACCACATGAAGGTGTGCGTCATGCTCCTCTTCAGACTTCGAGTACACCAGAATGTCGTCTATAAACACTACGACAAACCGATCTAGATAGGGTTGGAAAACTCGGTTCATCAGGTCCATAAACGCTGCTGGTGTATTCGTCAAACCAAAAGGCATTACCAGAAACTCGTAGTGCCCATACCGAGTACGGAATGCTGTCTTATGGATATCAGCTTCCTTCACCTTAAGCTGATGATACCCCGACCTAAGGTCGATCTTAGAGAAAACCGATACACCCTTGAGTTGATCAAACAAATCATCAATCCTGGGCAAAGGATACCGGTTCTTTATTGTCAGCTTGTTTAGCTGTCGATAATCTATGCACATCCTCATTGTTCCATCCTTCTTTTTGACAAAAAGCACTGGAGCTCCCCAAGGCGATACACTCGGTCGGATGAAACCTCTATCCAACAACTCCTGGATCTGAGCCTTCAACTCCACTAATTCTTTCGGTGCCATCCGATACGGAGCTATAGATACTGGCGCGGTTCCGGGTAACAAATCTATACCAAACTCAACCTCACGATCAGGAGGTAGACCCGGGAGTTCTTCTGGAAACACATCAACATACTCCCTTACAGTCCGCACATCCCTCACACCTGTATCCTTAGCTTCCAAAGCACAAACATGCACTACATATGCCTCACAACCCTTCCTAACCATCTTTTCCGCCTTCAATGCAGAAACCAGATTAGATAGGTAATCTCTCCTCTTACCTATCATCACCACCTCATCTCCTTCCACGGTCTTTAACACCATGCGCTTAGCTGCGCAATCCAGGCTAGCTTGATACTTTACTAGCCAATCCATCTCGAGAATCAAATCGAACTCCCTAAACGGTAGTTCCATCAAGTCAGCCAAGAACACGACCCCTTAGAGTTCTAGGGGTACATTCCTATAGAGTTTACTTACTTCTACAGAGTGACCTAGAGGGCTTAACACAGTCATCTTCTTAGAAGTAAGCTCAAAGTCTATGTTCAGATTTTCCACAACGCTACTAGCAATGTATGAGTGAGTCGAGCCAACATCAATCAAGGTGCTATAGGGTACTCCAAAGATCAAAAACATACCAGTTATGACGTCCGGTGCGTCACCCTCCTCTTGACGCCTCGCGGCATAGACCAAACCAGGTTGCCTAACCTGAGAACCACCGATACCTCCACTCGATGCCCCACGACCTCTGCCAGCACCATTACCTCCCCTTCCTGCACCACGACCTCTCGGTGGCTGCTGATTATCCCTCATATTCAGTGGACGTTCCTGACCCTCAGACCTCAGCCTACCTGCCTTTCTCAGACAGTCCCTAACTCGATGTGTCATGGATCCACATTCAAAGCATCCCCGATTACCATTCCGACACTCCCCCGTGTGAGACTTTCCACACTGAGCACACCGTGGCGGCCATTGAGTATTAGCAGCAGCAGCAGGCCTAGCAGCTTGATCAGACCCACCATACCTTGTTCTCTTCTACTGGTTTCCAGAAAACCTCGAAGATCCGGAGCTCCTCTTATTCTAGCTCCTATCCTGATTCCGTCTAAAAGACTATCTTACCCCTTCAGCAACTTTAGCCTTCTCTACTAGAACAGCGAACTCCCGTTCCTGTTGCGGAGCTATCATCATCCTCAGCTCATCCCGCAGCCCATCCTCGAATCTGACACAACGTTCATACTCAGTACTCACAATACCACGAGCATACCTACTCAATCAGAGAAATTCAGCCTCATACTCTGCCACCGTCTTATTACCCTGAACCAGGTTCAAGAAAGCTTTCCGTTGCGTGTCCACGTAGCTAGCTCCTATATATTTCCTTTGGTAGGCTGCCCTAAAGAATTCCCATGTGAGATCCTCCGCTATCGCTCCATCTCTTACAGTGAGCCACCACTGGTATGACTCATCCCGAAGTAGAGAGATTATACCCTTCAGTTTTTCCTCAGCTATAAATTCCAGGTCATTCATGATCCTCTCAGTTGATTCCAGCCAATACTCGACCGTACTGGGTGCTACACCTGATACACCCCGAAATATCTCCGCCCCATTCGCTCGGAGTCGCTCAGGTACAGATTTCCGAGCTCCTGTACCTCTACCTGCCCCAGCCATCATTTCTAGAACTCGCAGCACAGCCTGCGATACTGACTCGCCCCCCATCTGATCCTGTTGTCCAACACCAAAAGTTGGGGGTGGTGGTGGCGGTGGAATCTCATTATCAGATCCCTGGCCCGACCTAACGGGTTCTGACACAGCCATCCGGCTCTTCCGCGTCCCCGACGGCCACGACCTCTAAAACTCATCTCTTATCGCACGATCTGTCTAAAAAGTTTTATGAGTTAATCATTGTTTCACTGATTATTAGCGAAGAAATTTTATGAACGGAGTTTAAAAGTTGTTCTTTCGATCAAACAAGTTTCTAGTCTTCTATCCGAATTCAAAGATACACATTCACTTATTCCATCACCTTTTTGTCCAATTCCTATCCCGGGGGTATTTTGGTAATAAATCAGGGTAAATTTGTAAATCTTAATAAATCAAGGATATTTTAAAATTTGTAAAGAATTTGTTTTCCAAATTGTAGTGTTGCAAAAATTTTGAAAACCGGGGTCATTTTGGTAATTTCGTAAGTTAGGGACAATTTTGTAAATTTTCCAAAAATCACAGTATTTTTGATATTTGCAAATTAAGGTTTTGGGGTACGTTTGTAAAATAAGAAAAATTTGGTTGACTTTGGGGGTAGCTTAGTAGTTTAGAAACCAGGGGCATTTTTTGTAATTTTTCCGTAAATCAAAATTTTTCCGACTAATTTTTGTAAAAGAGTTCTCACAAGTTAAAGGGTAATTTTTTAAGAGTTTTTTTTAAAAAAAACTAGAGTTTTTATAAAAATACGGCTAGTTCCCTTTCGGGTTTTAGTAATTGGGTTCAGCCTATGAACAAGTCCTCCCGGTTAGGGTGAACCGAAGCTACGCACCAGGTAGGATTCCTGCGAAGAGGTGGTGAGTCACTAGGACTGCTTAAATACCAAGCCCTTCCGGATCCAGTCCTAGACATGCGCACAAGGGTTACCACATCCTAGCTCAGCGACTTAATCATAGGTTTGTTTATTTAGGCAATTAAAAATCTTATGCGATTATTGGGGTAAACTAGTCCTAGGGTTCACATACCTTTCATACTATCTACGTCCCATTTCTACCCCTTTACAGATAATCATTCACACAGAGGTTAGAAATACTTACCCAAGCGGATTGGTGCCGGAGACTCGATGCCATGATGTTCAAAACAAAACCATTTTCCTAAGATTTCACAGAAGCCCATCAAGAAAACATTTTTGGGCCTTGGGCCCCCACAGTCGAGTTTTGAACCTGGCTCTGATACCAAATTGTAACACCCCAAACCCGGCCCACGAGCCTTGACCGGATCTGGTATGTCACGGAGTAAAAACGTTTTGAAAGATTTGGATTAACAGTGGAAATTCAAAAATTTGCTGAGGTTATAAAACAGTGTTTGCTAAAACTCAGGTGGGTTTGATTTTTATAAGCATGGTCGAGTTGAAACCTTTGAAAACATTGGGTCATTTTAAATTTCTAGAAACATCGGAGTTTTCGTTAACTTGGTAAATTTTGCTACCCGATGGTAACATCTTTTGAAAACGCTACTCTTAACCGATTGATTTAACAGTTTATAAGTTCATTAGCAATATAATAAAAATAAAGTAAAAGCAACTACTTAAACACCCAAATAATAATTAGCGGCCATATTACAAACCAAATCAAAATTTAGCAAATAGTAAACTTTAACGGTACGAAATAAAATTTCAAGTCCAAGGAACAAGCATGGCCGCCTCGAGTCCTTTCCGGCTCCATCTCCGCGATCTACTTACCTGCAAAATGATATGGGAAGGGGTGAGTCACCAAGACTCAGTGTATAAATCCCCAACCCGAAAATGCACCTCATACACAAGATATTAGTAAGACATGCAAATATGCAACCCAAGCTAGCCATCCATACTCATTTTTCTACCCCGTGTGGTACCAAACCACTGGTGGTGCCAAACCACTGGTGATCGAAGTCACAAATATCAAATGATGGGGCCAACCCATCGTGTGGTCAAAACCACTGATGACCATAGGTCACAATATCAACATGTGGTCAAAACCACTGGTGGTGCCAAACCACTGGTGACCGAAGTCACAAATATCAATATGTGGTACCAAACCACTGGTGGTGCCAAACCACTGGGACTTAGTCACAAATTATATCAACGGTGTGGTCAAAACCACTGGTGGTACCAAACCACTGGTGACCGAAGTCACAAATATCAAATGATGGGGCCAACCCATCGTGTGGTCAAAACCACTGGTGACAGTCCATAGAGATCATCTCCCTTCTCTCATCAATCCCACCATCATCATGCTCACATAACAAGTATCATGATCCCATATATCATGCATTTGTACATAGCATAGCATTTAACAGCATATGATGGCATACACAACATACATCATAGATCAAGTAATAGGGGACTTACCCGAAATCCAAGCTTATGCCCACAAGGCAAAATTTACTACACGAGGGGTTATTTAGCAATATAATAGGCAGTCTATGCTAATAAAGTGTGTAAGAGTTTACACACCTATTTAATCGGAGATCTAAAGAGAAATCCCGAATCTATGTGATATCACAAAAGTCCCGAAACGTGTCCCCGTATTGCTCCTACATTCGGCCACTATAGGTTAGTATTAAAAAGCCTTATTCGGCTACCAACAAAATCCCGAGGGATATGTCGTACTCAAAATACTTTGGACCGAAACTTACTATTGCTTACCAAAACAAAACGAAATCCCGGAAGCCTCTGTTTTCCTTAGCCGATTAGCCTCTAAAATCATAGTGCACATTCGGTTATACTTAGATACCAAAAATTGCCCTTTGGCCGAATATGCTTAACCATTTACAAATCTTACAGAAATCCCAAAGTTATCGTTTGTCTTGTTGAGATCCCAAAACGCTCCTCTAGCTCCTTGGTGTCGGCTATACTAAAAAATTTCACCATTAAAACTTTCTCAAGCTTATTAAAACGTACACAAAACGTGACATATTCGGTCACCCATACCAAAGCTTATTTCTCAAACTTTCGGCACACCAAAAGAAGATGAGAGAACCCGATGTTTTAAAGAAACACTTACCTCTATTGCTCCCTTGAAGAGACCAAAAGTGAAGAGATTCCGATTATGGCTCCCAAGTGTTGATGAGATATCCGGCCAACATAAGATGAAGGATAAAATTTTGAGTAACAAGGGGTGATAGATTCGGCCAAGTAGAAACAAATGAAGAAAGGAGTTTTGAAAAATTTTGAGCAAAGGTGGCTAGAGAGAATTCGGCCAAACAAATTGGAAAGAAAGGGAAAACCAATTAATGAAATTCGGCACCTCCCTTGCTAGCTTCAAAACCGACCATGAAGGTCCCTAGGAGCTCCACATTCGGCCAAGAACAATGGCAAGAAAAAAAAGACAAAACAAAGAATTTTGGCCATGCTTCTATTTCTTTTTGTGATAATTTCTATCACCAATTAAAAATAAAACATTGTTTATTAAACTTCCCATCACTAACCCATGCTCCAACAATAATTAAAATAAAATAAAATAAAAAAAAGAATACTTCCCATACTTCCAACAACATTGAAAACAAAAAAATAAATTTGGCTTCATCAATATAAGAGCCATGCAGGCCACTAGCTTCTCACGCCGGCAAAAAGAAATAAAATCCCCATGCTGCTGGCCAAAGGTTTCGAACCCAGGACCTGCTGGAGAAACCCTACGCCTCCAGCCACTCCGCTGTGGCGTCCTTTATGACATAACCCGTCACAATTTCCTTTTAAGCACTCCCTCTTTAGCTCCCTTGCTTTAACTCCAAACCCAAAAATGAAAGCGTCCTTGCGCTTCCATCAGGACTCGAACGCGAGTCCTCGTGCCGCAACCACCTAACACGCCCCACGCCACTTTACCACTTTGACTTTCATGTCCATCAACGCTCGAAAAATCCTTTTGAAGCCTCCTTAACCCCTTAACACCAACTTGCAAAAATAAAACATGCCTATGCCGCGCCCAAGACTCGAACTCCAGACCTGATATGGCGTTATTTCCAGGCCTTAAGTAGCGCCTTGTAGCCACTTTACCAAGGCCTGTTGTATGCTAAGAACGCCCACAATTTTACCTTAAGGCTTCCCTGGCCCAATTCCCCTTTTAATGCCAAAAATTAAAACTCTCCCATGCTATCACCCAGACTCGAACCCCTAACCTCCTGAAGCCCCCTTGCACCCTAGCGCCCCAAGCCATTCTACCAGCTGCTTCCTTGTGTCAATCTACTTCAAATATTTCTCTTAACCCCTATCTCACCTTGGTTCCTCCTCTAAAGTATAAAAAAAAAGAAATTTTCAGTCCTAAGCCCGACCTAACCCGGGGCTATGACTAGACCCTAAAACAAGTCAAATGAGCATAGTATTCCATCTCTTCGAGCATGTGAAGATAACAAAAATAATAAAATTGTGAACAACCCCTAATTCGGGATGTTACAGGCGTCATCCTCATAACTTGTCGCTGATAGTTATTTAGTGACATCTCTTCAATGAATTCGTAAGTAGCCTCAGGTGTTTTGTTATTTAGGGTTCCACCAGTAGCTGCATCAATCAATTGCCTAGTTGAGGGGTTCACACCATTGTAAAAGGTTTGAACCTGTAGCCATAATGGTAACCTATGGTGAGGGCATCTTCTCAGTAGATCCTTGAATTTTTCCCTTGCATCGTAAAGTGCTTCTAAGTCCATCTGCACAAAATAAGAGATATCATTCCTCAACTTAGCCGTTTTAGCCGGCGGAAAATATTTAAGTAAAAATTTTTAAGTCATTTGTTCCCATGTAGTGATTGATCATCGTGGGAAACAATCGAAGGGAAACAACGAAAAGGGAAACAATCGAAGGCGAATGACATCATCAGAAACGCCATTTATTTTGAAAGTATCTCGGAATTCTAAAAAATTTTCTAAATGAGTATTTGGGTCTTCGTCCTACAAACCATCAAACTGAACAAATTGTTGAATCATTTGAATAGTGTTAGGTTTCAGTTCAAAATTATTTGCACCAATAGCAGGTCTAACAATACTCGATTCATCCCAAGTTAAATTAAGCTTAGCATAGTCTTACATAGTACGAAGAGCAGGATTTTTGGCAACCACCAGAGGAAGCAGATTATTATCAGCCATCTCCTCGGTAGTATTAGTATCGTCCTCTTGCTCTTCCTCTATATATTGTAAACTTCGCCTTATCTCCCTATGATTTCTGCTAATGGTACTTTCTAACTCACTATCAAAAAGCAAGGGTCCTGACGGGTTCCTTCTAGTCATAAACTAGAGATACCTGCCAGAAGCAAAGAAAGAGATAAGTTAGTAAATTAAAATAAAAATAAATTGTAAATAAAATAAAAATGGCTAAAGTAATAAAAATTTAGTGTTCCTAATATCTTAGTCACCGAAAACGGCTACAAAAATTTGATAGGTTCGATACTAACTAATATTTCGACAAAGGCAAGCGCACCTATCGAACAGTAGTATAATTGTGGTGAGTCCGAAATATCGTGTCCTTAAGAACTAAATTTACTAGTAATAACTATCTTTTTATTATCTAGCCTAATAATTAAGGGGATTTATTTTTAATATAAAATTAACTAATTAATTGACTAACTAAATGAATATGAACGCGACGGAGAGTGAAGAGAATAATCGAATGAATAAAGACAATACCCAAGGAAGAATCCACCTAGACTTCACTTATTATTCTGACTTTGAATTAAATGATTTATTCACTTGACTTGATCTGTAGAAATCTCTGAATTATGTTAATATCTCTTTCAAGACTAAGAACAACTGACTCTAGGTTGATTAATTGAAATCTCTTTCTAAATAAAACCTCTATCGTCGCATTAATTCGATCTATGGATTCCCTTATTAGATTTGACTCTAATCCAGTAGATTTATGTCGTCCTGTTTCTATGATTGCAATCAAGTCCGCTTAATTATGCTGGATCTTCTCTTAAACAGAGACTTTTGCTCCACTGAATAAGCACATTAAACTTGAATTAATATTCCTGAAAACATCAACACAAGGATTAAGAACACATAATTAAGAACAAGATCAAGTATTTATTATGTAATTCAGATTTATAGAGTAATAAGATTCATCTAGGTTTCATCCTCCCTAGGTATTTAGGGAGTTTAGTTCATAACGTAAAAGGAAAACATCATAAAATTAAGAAAAAAACAAGACATAAAGAACCCAAAAACTTCTAAAGAACTTGATGGAGATATTCAATCTTGGAGTGAATATGCCTTCTAGATGATTCCGATGGCTTCTTCGAGTAATTTCTTCGATCTACTCTGCATGCTCTTTAGGTCTTCCTCTGATGTGTATTTATAGACTTTAGAAGGCTTAGAAACCCTAAAAATTGGCTTTTTTTGCGTGAAAATAAAGCAGGGTACGACAGGGACACGAGCGTGTGATCAACCCGTATGAGGAGGCCCAGGCCGTATGGGAATTTGCATGGCTCTCGATCGACCCGGGCTGGCACCGGCGTGTGTCCAACCCGTGTGGTGCGAGCTTTGGCCATGTGGATCCTTAAGATGGCCCGTTTTGTCCGGTTTTGGCCCGTTTTCTGTTCCTTTCTCTCCCCTATGCTCTCTTAAGTATAGAAACATGAATTTAAAGGAATAGGAGCATCGA
Organism: Gossypium australe; assembly: GCA_005393395.2. Lineage (NCBI taxonomy): Eukaryota > Viridiplantae > Streptophyta > Magnoliopsida > Malvales > Malvaceae > Gossypium > Gossypium australe. The sequence continues at coordinate 127,192,172 of CM016624.1, read as the reverse complement.
ATTCACCAAATTCTATAAATAAACATCCAAAAACAGACTAAGCGTGTGATTAAAATGTGTTACTTTTATGGTTTATCAAATACATGTCCGCCATAGCTCAAGGAACAGTCTTTTTCCACTTTCTTTACTACAATGTTCTGACCTAGAAGGTTGGTGATTAACATACTAACCTCTGTAGGGACAACTCTAAGACTTTGCCCACTCACAAACTTATCATAAATATAAGAATGGGTAGACCTAGGGTCTATCTATACATGTATGCATGTGTCAAAGAAAGAAAAGTTATCTGTAATAACGTCGGGATCTTTGGCATCCTCTTTGGCCTATATGACATACACTCTGGCTGAAGCTTTCGGGTTAGGTCTGGTTGTATTTCTTCTTGGAGTTTCCTAGACTGACCATGATTTAACTACCGTCCCCGATTTCACTTCCAGTTGGGGCTCTCTAACCACCTGCACAGATTGCTCCGCATTTCCTTCTACTCTTACAAGGAAATCCCTCTTGAAATGTTCCTAGGCTCCAAAATTAAAACATCCCCCAATGACCCTCCAGCATACGTTAATATAGTTCTTTCGGCGACTGCTATAGATGGAAAGCTTTTCTCTGGGACCCGTCCATGCTGGCCATAGACGTCGCTTGGTGTACACTCTTTTCTCGTTGGAAAACCACAATTTGTGATTTTCTAACTAGTGCAACATAATACCCTCTAACATATCTGGATCTTTTGAACCTAGCATTAAACACCACGCCAGAAGCTGCGCGCTTGCTCCTTTCCTTATCATTGACCTTATTTCTTTCTTCCATTCTTTGGGCCTTAACAGGTGATGCGTCATTGAAAGCACCAAAAATATCCTATTCCCTATAAAATAGTAAAAATAATAGTAAATGAGAAGTAGGGTCGAATCATCAGGGACCGAATTGTACGAATGCTCGTTTCTTAAAATCCTGGACAATTTCTTGGCCAAGAAAACCTGCGTTCTTGAAAAAATAACAGAATTAAGAATTTCGATCTGGAAAAATAAAAATAGAATTTAAAGTGAATTGAAATTGCGAAAATTAAAATGAGAAATATGAAAATAAACAGAGTTTAGAAAATATAGCCTCCGATTGTCTCATTCCGCCTTGGATTCAATCCTTGGCTTTTAAGTAACCTTTCTCGAGCATGATAAGCCAGTTATAGTGGAAGAGGACGCCTACGACCACCAGCTCCAAGGATTTAGACTTAAAATTTGGTGGAACCTGACTCTAGCCAATAATCGCTTTTGTATGACTATCTTCTGCTAGATCATCACTTCCCAACGGCGAATACCACGCCATTTTGTCTTTTGGATTCGCCAACCTCTGACACAGAAACGAACCGACTGTGCAACCTTCCCAAAACGTACAAAGTGACCGTTCCTTACACAATTGAAAAGATTACCTATTAAGGGACATGGACGAAAGCGTCAGCCCCGTAATGCGGACAAGTGATGAATATCTTGTTGAGAAGGCTAAGTGCCGGTTCTAAGCCTCATGAACCTTTTTGGGGAATTTCGACAACCTTCGGCTAGATTGGTTTAGTGGCTCATGATTTTTGGGAAAGAAATAAATATAATAGAAATGAGATTTTTATTGAAGAAAATATGGAGAGAATAAAAGACAGAGTTTTTGGGAGAAGGTACAGAAAAAAAAGATGTCAAATATGTGCCACTCCATCCCCTATTTATAGTATTAGAAAACCTAGCCTATTCCTAATTAAATTCTAAAAGATAAATACAAATAAATAAAGATAAAAAAAGATAAAAAAAGATAAATGAAAATAAATCCTAAAATTAAATCTAAATAATTATCCTTAATAATTATCCTAATAACATTAAATAGAGTCTTGTGCTATAAAATCTCTTCTTTTGCATTTTTGTCCTTAAGTCTTCCATGTTTGTATTTTCGGCACCACCTTTTTCCCTCTGTCGCATGTTGGCCCAATTCATCTTTAATTTCACGCTTTTCGCCCTTAAATTTACTTTTGCCTTCAACTTAGTCCCTAAAAGATTAAAGACTATAAATAGCCCAAATTAGTAGAATCATACTCAAAATAAATATGCAATTAGCACATAAAAATATGACGTTCTAGAGTATTATCAACAGGCAAGACTACAGAGTTTATGATCCCAAGGGCAGACAACAGTACCTTTAATTCCTCATTCAGTCCTCCTTCAAACCTAATACACAGGCCTTCCTCATCTGGCACCAAATCCTTAAACATTGTCATTTCCCATGTTTGAGTTCCACAAAGTCATTTTTCATATGTTCAACAAAGAGTATGTTAATGAAATTTTTTCTTAAACTTATTTAGGAAAAGTCTCAATTCACCTAATCTCTTGGCACCATGCTAGATATTGTGGTCCACCACTAATATGCCTAATCCTCCAACAAAGCGATGGCGCATCTTAAACTCTCTGCTAGGGAACACTGCAGCTTTTCAACTACCCGACAAACTCGAGAAAGCCAGTTTTCTGCTGCAATTGAATCTATAACACTCTTAACCCTTATCCGTTGTCAGAATAGGGTTACGGAGTATTACCGATCATTAAAGTCCAAATATGATTATTACATAAAAATTAGCATACAAATCAAAAATTAACCATATTGTCCCATGTACGGGCCTTGAGGCCCAAAATACATATTAAAAACAAATCGGGACTTAATCGAAAGCTTAGAAAATTTTTCGCGAAATTTCAAAATTTTCCCTAAGTGCAGGGCACACACGCCCATGTGGTCTAGGAACGCACCTGTATGGCCCTATGACATGCCCGTGTTTCAGGCCGTGTCCTGCCCCGTGTAACTCTCTGACTTATAACACACGGCCAAGTCACTGTAACAGCCCGATTTTTGACCCTAATCAAAAAAGTGGTTTCGGGATCACAAATCTGAGTCAGTAAAATATTTTAATATTATATTTGGTACCTATGATATTTGATTGAGCATGTGTTAAAGTTTCGTGGGTTAATTTGTTTGTTTGTGTGTTTAATTTTAGAAAAAGAACTAAATTGCATAACTAGTTAAAATAGCCTTTTATTTAATTGAGTGATCAAATTGATGTGTTTTTACAAAGATGAGGCCTTAAGTTGTAAATTATCTTTTTGCAAGTGTAGTGGACGACAACTTGCATGCATTATGCTTTTATATGCTTATTATATTACTTAAGTTAATAATAATTAAATAACACCATAATGTTATAATAAATAAAATATAAAAAGTTTGCATGTTCACCTGAAATGGTAATGTAATTGTTTATTTTATATTTTATGTCATTAGGTAATAATTTATTATATGATAATATGAAAAATTGAATAAAAGAAAAGAAAGGAAAGAGAAAGTGTTCATTTTTCTCTATTGACCGAAACTAAGAGAAAAGTTAGGGAGAAAGGAAGCCATGGATAAAAGCTTGCGTATTTGGGTTGAAGTGCTGGCATGTAAGTGTTACTCAAATTGAGTTTTCATTTTGATTATATTTTTAAGTTGGAAATAACTTAATTTAGCTAATCCATAAGCTAGAATATAAAATTTTTGGAAGTAGTGGAGAATGCCATTGATGAAGTTTTAAGATTTTTAAGATCTATTGGTGAACTTCTATGCATGGATATTTTATGGAAAGATTTGTTAAGAAAGTCTCATAATTTATAAATTTAGTGAAATATTGAATAATTAGATGGAGATTGATGTTGCTGTGTGGAAATTTTGGCATGCAAGGGCTGTTTTTCTTTGTATGTTCGCGTGCTGAAAAAAAAAATGAAGATGGAATGTTAATTTCATTTGTCGTTTTGGTTAATTTGTGGGATGGGTTTAGATGGAATTAATTGTTAGGGATGTAGCTTCTTTAAAATTTAAAAATGGCATGGTATCAAGTGATGAATTTCAAGAGTATAAGGATTGTTTGGGAATTTATATATATATATATATATATATATATATATAGGTGGGTTGAGGAATTTTTATAAACAGTGGATTGACTAGCTATATTTTGTATTACATATATATACACACATTCGGTGGGTTAAGGAAATTTTTATAAATATTGGATTGACTAGCTATATTTTGTGGCAAGGACTAAGTTGAGTGAATACCAAATGTTAATGGTTAAATGTGTGATTATGATTATTGAGTTATTGATTAAATTAAATTATTATTTCTAGATCAAGAATTGAAGAAAACGGGTTTGGATCGCGGAAAAATAACAAAAAAAAAAATCAAATATCCATTTATTTCGTCTGTCGACATCCGAGGTAAGTCTATAAGTAAATGGTTGTTCTTAATTTTAAATAAATGTAAATTATTCATGCTGAATTGAAATGTTTATAATTATATTTGCTATTACCGAATGTGAGGGATGGTAATTGATATGTTCAAGGAACTACTTGAGTAAGTTTTAAGCAATGAAATTAATTTGAAGTAATGCTTACTTATAAGTTTAAATTGAATGTTGATGATTATTCCAAGGCATTGCCGAATATACATATATATATATATATATTTGAAATTGATAAGAAATGGTCGAAGGTGATGGTACTTGGTTGTTGTAATTAGAAGCATGAAATAGGAAATTTTAATGATGATATTATAATGAGATTTAGGCATACTAAACGGAGTTTATGATGGTTTGATGTGGTATAGGCCGAATGCAATATAGTACTTGGATATTGAACACTTTGATATATACCTTATACATATATAAGTGTATATTCTTGTGTGTAAAGTGAATGTGAATTATATATATATATATATTATGCATATTGAGGGAATAACAAGTTAAGAGAAGCATACATTGAGTAATACGGTTCAATGAGTGCCATATGTGTAAAGTTAAGTAACGGCTCTGCGTGAGCGATACGTTACGATAAAAGTTAAGTAACGGCTCTGTGTGAGCGATACGTTACGATAAAAGTTAAGTAACGGCTCTGTGTGAGCGATACGTTACGATAAAATTTAAGTAACGGCTCTGTGTGAGCGATACGTTACGATAAGCATTAAGTAACGGCTCTATGTGAGCGATACGTTACTAGAAGTAAGAATAGTAATGGCACTAAGTGTGCGATACGTTATATCAATTACACTGTGTGTGCGGATTTACGTATTTTACGGAGATATAATTCAATGAATGGAGCTATCCGAAAAGTGATAGATAGGTAAGGGATGTATGATAATTGTGTAATTTAAATATCAATGAGGTAAATTGTTCTTGTATACGAAATTAAAGTATCGAGAGGTTATTATTAATCTATGAGTTTGATTGAATGAATGAATGGTATGTTGGTAGTTGATTTTTGAGACCTATTGATCAAGATAGTTGTTGAATGGTAGCATGATATATGTAATTGAAATTACGAATCCGTTATCATCAAGTAAGTTGATTTAATTAACCTTATAGGTTCGGTCACAAAGGTATGTGCATATGTGATGATGAATTGAATTTATGTATAAGTGGTTATATGTGATATTATATTAAATTCGAATATATGAGTACATGTGATAGTTTAATTAACTTTGGATGATCGGTCATATATATGATAATGGATTAAACTAGTATATTGGGCCATAAGTGATGGTATAATGAATCATGTGTATTTGATCTAATAAGTAAGTTTTAGATGTTGAAATGAAAATTTTTATATCCTGTGTATTTATATGTGAATTATATGGATTGAAAGGGTGAGAAAGAAAATTAGGTAGTTAATATGTATATACGTGAACAAATGTATATGTATTGTTTTGAGATGGGAAAATGATTTACAGATCGATGTGAAATCTATTATTGAATGTATGAGTGTTTGGCCTTAAGGCTATAAAAGGTGAAAGTTTACGAATGATGATATGAATTATGACTAAGTGAAGCTACTTAACGAGGAACATGGATTATATGAGAAAAGTGATGGTACATGTGTATGTGATTAACCAAATTTGGCCTATTTGAATTAAATTATATATGTTTCTATGGTGAATTATTTGCTTATGGCTTACTAAGCTGTCAAAGCTTACTTTGTGTAATTTTCCTATGTTTATAGAGTTTCAAAGACTTGCTCGGGTTGGAAGTCGAAGGAGATCTCATCACACTATCCAATTTGCGCTTCGGTAAATAAGTGCTTGGAGATTTGGTTATGTGGCATGTATAGACTAGTTTTGATATTGCTAGTTTTGAAATTGTATATATTTGTATAAGCCATGCGAAAATGGCTTGTCCATCTCGTTATTCTTGGAATTTGTATTTTGGCTTGATGATTTCGTTTGATTTGGTTTTGGTATATTTATAAGTATGATTAATGTATAGAGTTTATATGAAACGAAGTAAAGATGTTATGATCTAAATTTCGAGTTTTGTAACTCGTTTTAATAAGACGCAGTTGGACAAATTTTAATTTTTATGCCCTGAATTAGTAGTCAAGTCTAGTAATGCCTCATACTCGACTCCGGCAACGGTCACGGGTAAAAGGGGTGTTACATTTTATTGGTATCAGAGCTATGGTTTAATCGATTCTAGGACTACCATAGTGTATGTGAGTCTAGCTATACATGCCATATGTAACCCGCGATAGTGTGATATCTCCCGACTCTGACGAAAATTGTTTTAATTAGACAGATATGCTTTCCAACCGAGCTAAATTCCGATAGTATGGAATGTGTACGCAAATGTTTGAGTGAAAATATATTGGTGATGAGTTGACACTCGTAAAGGTATGAATCAAAGTGTATGACATTTTTTTTATTGATAAATGTTATAATTATATGAGCATATGAGTTATGACAATTGAGTTATGATGCTATATGAGAATTGTAACACCCCAAACCCGGCCCACAAGCCATGACCGGATCTGGTATGTCACGGAATAAAAGAAGTTTGAAAGGTTTGGATTAATAGTAGAAATTTCAAATTTTGCTAAGGGTATAAAACGGTGTTCGTTAAAACTCAAGTGGGTTGATTAGGTAAATCCGATTGAGTTGAAAATCCTTTCTTCCCTTAAAACCATTTGACCCCTTAATTTTAGAACAATAGAGTGATCGATAGCTTAGAAAATTTCGTTACCCGATGGTAGCATTTTTGAAAACGCGTACAAGTACTTATTTTTGAAAACGTTACTTTTAACCGATTTGCGTAACCATTCGTAAGTTTATCAGTTATAAAGCAAGTAAAAACAACTACCTAACCATCCAAAATAATAATAAGCGGCCATATTACAACCCAATCGAATTGTAGTAAATGATTAAACTTAAAACGGGGCAAAATAAAATTTCAAGTCCACAAAACCAACATGACCGCCTCGAGCTCTCCTCGGCTCCGCATCCGTGCTCTACTCACCTGCAAGATGATATGGGAAGGGGTGAGTCACCAAGACTCAGTGTATAAATCCCAACCCGGAATTAACACTCATACACAAGATATTAGTATGACATGCAATTATGCAACCCCATCTAGCCATCCATGCTCCTTTTCTACCCCGTGTGGTACCAAACCACTGGTGGTGCCAAACCACTGGTGACTTAGAGTCACGATATCCGTCAATACGTGTGGTGCCAAACCACTGGTGGTGCCAAACCACTGGTGACCCGAAGTCACAATCAAATGATGGGGCCAACCCATCGTGTGATACCAAATCACTGGCGTCGATCCCGTATCTCAAATGTGGGGCCAACCCACGGTGGTACTAAGCCACAGGGACAGGACGCTATGAGGTGCCAAACCTCTGGAGGTACCAAACCTCTGGTGACCGTAGCCACAATGTGTTACCAAAACACTGGTGTCCGTCGACACGAATATTACTCCCTCTCATCAATCCCACCATCATCATGCTCATATTACAAGTATCATGATTCCATATATCATGCAATATTATATCGCATAGTATTTTTCAGCATATGATGGCATATACAACATATATCGTAAATCGAGTAATAAGGAAACTTACCCGAAAACCAAGCTTATGCCCACTAAGCAGAGTTACCATATGAGAGGTTATTAATATCATCAAATAACAGTTTATACTAATAAAGTGTGTAAGAGTTTACACACCTGATTAACTTAAATCTAAGCGAATCCCGTTCTACTCAAAAACGAAAACCCGACGAATTGATCTACCGTATTAGATCCCTTGACCCTACATTCGGCCAAACCATAGGATCATTAACAAGGTCATATTCGGTCTTACCAACATAAATCCCGAAGGATCTATCGTAAAAATAATACTCACCCAAAGTCGATTTGGTTTCTAACCAAATCCCGAACCACGTGCACCACTTGTAATCAGCTACACATTGAGATCACATAATAGTTAGCCTTCGGCTTTTTTTCCAAAATAACTAAAGAATAGGCTTAAGAAGAGGTTCTTTCCACCAACTTACCAATTCGATTAGCAGAGAATGGAGGCCTAGATTGACGGCTCCAAAATCCCCTTATTTTTTTTTCTTTTCAACCACTTGAAGAAGAAGTCCCGAAAAGAGCCTATGCCCTCTTGATATTCGGCCAAAGCAAAATTAATAGGAAAGAGAAGATTGGAATGGTATTCGACTTGATAGTTTTAAGGAAAGACAAGAGGATAAGTAATCTACCATAAGGTTGAAGGAATGAAGAAAAATAGGAGGAGAATTGGCAATGGAGACAAGAAGGTTTTCGACTTCAGATGGAAAGGAAGAAAAATGGAGAATTTTTCACTCAAAAATCGGCAGCAGACTGGACATTTCACCAAAGGATTTCGGCACTCCCTTGCTAGCCTCATAACCGACCAAACAAGCTCCCAAGGGAAACATCCATTCGGCCATGCTCAAATTGGGGGAAAGAAAAACAAAATTCAAGAATTTGGCCATGCTTTGCCACCCTCAAAAAAAACCGTCCATGCTCCTCCCCATAAAGTGACACTTCAATATTTAATAAACACCCATACACAAACAATATTTAATCCATCCTCCCTTCAATAATAATAATTAATAATAATAAAACATTTCCCCACCTCCATAAATAAAATAATAAGAAGCAAAACCCCATACTTGCATCTCTTGAAAATACAAACAAACATAAAAAAAATAACAACTTGTTGCATCTATAAGGGAGCCTTGCAGGCCACTTGCTGACTGCCGGCCAAAACAAAAATTTAAATTTCTCTTATGCAGCTGCCAGGTCTCGAACCCGAGACCTGGGGAAGACTGCCCAAGCCTCTGACCACTCGGCTACAACGCCTTTTCAGTTATAAATGCGTCGGAATTTCTTTTTAATCTTCCATCTCTGGGCTCCCGTGCGCATTTAATGCCAGAGGTCAAAAACAAAATACCTGATTGCTGCCCAGGGGTTTCGAACCCGAGACCTGGAGCAGTATCACGCCCCAGCCACTTGGTCAATTGGAATTTCATGACATAATTCGGCAAAACTTTCTTTTAAACCAATGCTTCATTGATCCTTAATGCTTAAATGCTTAGCAGCAATAAAAATGCTCGCGCGTCCCCGAGGGTGCTCGAACATGCGACCCCGAGCTGAAATGAACATTACGCCCCTGGCCACTATGCCAAGGCATCAGTTGTGACATGAACCCATTTCAAAATCCTTTTGAGCCTTCCTTCGCGTTGACGCCAAAACCAAAATCAAACTTGCCTTGCGCTTTCGACAGGATTCGAACACGAGTCCTTGAGGCAGCAAATGGGCATCACGCCCCCACGCCACTCGGCCAGGGCATTCAATATGCCACAAGCCTGCTACAATTATTATTTAAACCCTCCATCGCCTAACACTCCTTCAGCGCCAAAAAAAAAATGAAACTTCCTCCACGCGACTCGAACCTGAGCCCAGCGCACCTTCTAGCCTTCTAGCAGCACCCTAACCACTCCGCCAGCCATTCCTTTGTGTCCATATTCGCCCCAATTTAATAAAAATACTTATACACTTAGCCTTTCCATCCCAAGCACTTAAGGAACTTTTTAACCCTATACCGAACTCAACTCGGGATTTCTGACCAAGCCATAACACATGCATTTATTTAGGCAATCACGCAATAAATAAAATACATTGCAAACAACCTAGTGCAGGATGTTACAAGAATTTCGATTGTGAATTAGTGATTTGAGTTGGCTTATGAACTATGTATTAAGAACAAAAGTGATTATAAGCAAATGTTTATTAAATGTTTTGAGAATGTGAAATTTGAAATAAACTGGCTAGTTGTGATAGTATGTGTTATGTGCATTTATGTGCGAATTAAATTTGAGGCGTTACTACCCTTACCCCATTATCAGTAAAAATATTATAATGAAATCTGTAAGATTTGGATTGAATAAGTTCATGAGGGTGAAGTTACAGAAGTCCGTGTTTGAAAGATTAGTAATGTGGTCAGAAAAGAGAATGAATCAATGAATGAAGATAGTACTAAAGAGATATTGGATAGTTTTGAAGATTATTCAGATTATGCAAAGCCATTGTTATAGAAGAAGTTAACTTCGATTAAATGACCTATTCAGGTATGTTATTTAAAGAAAGTATTAACTGAAAGCTTTTCTGAATTGATTTCTGTTAGTGAAGGGATACTGTGAAAATTTCAGATGACAGAGTTAGACAGATGAATAATGATTGAATTGTATTAATGGTTGAATGCAATGGTTATAATTGGGTGGTTACTATGATTCAATGTGATTGTCTGCAAGAGATCTCTATATGACAGAGATGACTATGTTTATTATGATTATAACTTCTGGCTTGAAATGTGAGAGTACAGTGGTACCGTCCTCAGAGTTATAGAAGTTGTGTCTCTGCAATGGTTGCTACTAAAATCATATTTGATTCTTTTCTGTGTTTAAATGCTTCCTTAACAGCCGGGATAATATTTATTATAAGGTTGAGACATCGTTCCTAGTAAGGCCCAATGATTTCTATTTGGTTAAGATGATTTCAGTAGAATTCAAAGTTTCGATGATTAATACATGAGAGAGCTTCATTATAAACTCTTTTCTAGTTCTCGTGAAGGTTTGACATTGATAAAAGTGAAAACGATAGAAGATCAAGATAAATATGTATGATGATATGTATGGGGTTATCCTTTTAACCAGAAGAAAAGATTTCTTCGAGAAGACCAATTCAGTGGTTTAGTATGATTTAAATTATTTGATTGAAAAGTTAATTGGGTTATATGCGTTTGAACCTATCTATGAACTGGAACTAAATTTTGAACGTACATGTATGAATTGAAGGGTAGTATGGAAGAAGAATTTGTATTCTTGAAGATTTAATACATAATTATATCTATTGGAACAATTCTATCTGAGAAATGTTGTGGAAAAATTAAAGTTAGTTCGATGTTGAAGCTTTCTTTTCCACGAAGACATTATCAACCGAAATGACAGTTCTAGTTTCGTCTGAGTTGCATAAAGAGTTTATGATCTTCAGTCCTATGTTAACGAATGGTTTGAAGTGTGTTCTAATGAAAAAAAAAAGTGCACAGAGATATCTTGTGATTTCATATAGTTAAAAATGCATGAAAAGAGTTATGTGATATATACGATGACTATTAGAGTTTAAAATGTTTAATGTCAGGGAAAGATCCAAACTTGGCACAGCAAAGTTAGCTCAAATCATCGAAAAACTTTTGAGTCTGTAAGTGATTCTTATCCGAGGAAATGATTATAGTTTCGAATGTTTGGAATGGGAAAACTTTTGTTGCTTTTTTTCAGCGATGAATATGTGATTGATCTTGTTAAGTAATAAACGATTGTTAGCTGAATTAGAGGCTAAATAAATGTTTATTTAGTGAAGTTGTGAAATTCAGAAATGTCTCAGTGAATTATAAGTTAAAAAGGGGTTCTGCATAAATTGATTTCTGATTCAGAACTTCAGATGTGGAATCGATGATTAATTGTTGCTTCGAAATAAAGTGTTGATTATAGAGTTATCTGTTCTTGAGATGATAAGTCTACACATGGTATCAATCATCATTGTTTCGGATTGAGATCTGAAACTCATATTGGGATTCTGAGGAAAAATTACAATAATCTGTGAGTATGAGATTGCATTGAAATCAGGAGATGCAATTCAAACTCTCGAAACATTTGTTTGTCACTGTGTTTTAGAGTTTCAAAGCAACTAAGAAAAATTGTTGCTTTTATAAGCAGTTACCTAACTCTGTTATTTTAGGATCGAGTTTTGTGAGAAAATGATCCACGGGATTAATATAGTCAAAGAAATTGAGTAGAAAATGAAAAACAATTTAATACAGTCATAAGCAATCTCAGCTAGAGATAATGTTTAGCGAAAGTCAGATCAGAATTTCAATTGTGAGATTAAAGAGATTTGAAATCTGAAGCTATGTGTGAATTTGAAATTTATTATGTGGAAGCAAATCCTTAATCTACTTTCTGGTAAGATTTTCGAGGACGAAAATCCCTAAGGGGGGGAGAGTTGTAATAGCCCGATTTTTGACCCTAATCGAAAAAGTGGTTTCGGGATCACAAATCTGAGTCAGTAAAATATTTTAATATTATATTTGGTACCTATGATATTTGATTGAGCATGTGTTAAAGTTTCGTGGGTTAATTTATTCGTTTGTGTGTTTAATTTTAGAAAAAGAACTAAATTGCATAACTAGTTAAAATAGCCTTTTATTTAATTGAGTGATCAAATTGATGTGTTTTTACAAAGATGAGACCTTAAGTTGTAAATTATCTTTTTGCAAGTGTAGTGGACGACAACTTGCATGCATTATGCTTTTATATGCTTATTATATTACTTAAGTTAATAATAATTAAATAACACCATAATGTTATAATAAATAAAATATAAAAAAGTTTGCATGTTCACCTGAAATGGTAATGTAATTGTTTATTTTATATTTTATGTCATTAGGTAATAATTTATTATATGATAATATGAAAAATTGAATAAAAGAAAAGAAAGGAAAGAGAAAGTGTTCATTTTTCTCTATTGACCGAAACTAAGAGAAAAGTTAGGGAGAAAGGAAGCCATGGATAAAAGCTTGCGTATTTGGGTTGAAGTGCTGGCATGTAAGTGTTACTCAAATTGAGTTTTCATTTTGATTATATTTTTAAGTTGGAAATAACTTAATTTAGCTAATCCATAAGTTAGAATATAAAATTTTTGGAAGTAGTGGAGAATGCCATTGATGAAGTTTTAAGATTTTTAAGATCTATTGGTGAACTTCTATGCATGGATATTTTATGGAAAGATTTGTTAAGAAAGTCTCATAATTTATAAATTTAGTGAAATATTGAATAATTAGATGGAGATTGATGTTGCTGTGTGGAAATTTTGGCATGCAAGGGCTGTTTTTCTTTGTATGTTTGCGTGCTGAAAAAAAAATGAAGATGGAATGTTAATTTCATTTGTTAATTTGTGGGATGGGTTTAGATGGAATTAATTGTTAGGGATGTAGCTTCTTTAAAATTTAAAATGGCATGGTATCAAGTGATGAATTTCAAGAGTATAAGGATTGTTTGGGAATTTATATATATATATATATATATATATCGGTGGGTTGAGGAATTTTTATAAACGGTGGATTGACTAGCTATATTTTGTATTACATATATATACACACATTCGGTGGGTTGAGGAAATTTTTATAAATATTGGATTGACTAGCTATATTTTGTGGCAAGGACTAAGTTGAGTGAATACCAAATGTTAATGGTTAAATGTGTGATTATGATTATTGAGTTATTGATTAAATTAAATTATTATTTCTAGATCAAGAATTGAAGAAAACGGGTTTGGATCGGGGAAAAATAACAAAAAAAAAATCAAATATCCATTTATTTCGTCTGTCGACATCCGAGGTAAGTCTATAAGTAAATGGTTGTTCTTAATTTTAAATAAATGTAAATTATTCATGCTGAATTGAAATGTTTATAATTATATTTGCTATTACCGAATGTGAGGGATGGTAATTGATATGTTCAAGGAACTACTTGAGTAAGTTTTAAGCAATGAAATTAATTTGAAGTAATGCTTACTTATAAGTTTAAATTGAATGTTGATGATTATTCCAAGGCATTGCCGAATATACATATATATATATATATATATTTGAAATTGATAAGAAATGGTCGAAGGTGATGGTACTTGGTTGTTGTAATTAGAAGCATGAAATAGGAAATTTTAATGATGATATTATAATGAGATTTAGCCATACTAAACGGAGTTTATGATGGTTTGATGTGGTATAGGCCGAATGCAATATAGTACTTGGATATTGAACACTTTGATATATACCTTATACATATATAAGTGTATATTCTTGTGTGTAAAGTGAATGTGAATTATATATATATATATTATGCATATTGAGGGAATAACAAGTTAAGAGAAGCATACATTGAGTAATACGGTTCAATGAGTGCCATATGTGTAAAGTTAAGTAACGGCTCTGTGTGAGCGATACGTTACGATAAAAGTTAAGTAACGGCTCTGTGTGAGCGATATGTTACGATAAAATTTAAGTAACGGCTCTGTGTGAGCGATACGTTACGATAAGCATTAAGTAACGGCTCTATGTGAGCGATACGTTACTAGAAGTAAGAATAGTAATGGCACTAACTGTGCGATACGTTACATCAATTACACTGTGTGTGCGGATTTACGTAGTTAAACTCACTCAATACATGTCCAAATTGACATTCTAAGTGCCTAACCAAAATACTCTCATAGTTATTCCACAAATATTATCAATACTTTCCAATAACACATCATTTAACCAACTTCCAAATTATGCCAATTTCAACCCAAAATTTGCCTATTTCAAATCATTCATACATTAACCTAAATATACCATATTCAACTATTATTTTACCTCTCATCATTCAATCACATCAACACTATAAGGCAGTCATGCAAATACCATAATTTCCAAAACACAAGCCAAATACATAACTATTTTCAACAAAACACCTATAGTCTATCATTCAGTCAAAATAACTTATACATGCCATTATAAACAGAATTAAGTCATCCATAATAACCGATAGAACCAATGGATAGTGTGATATGGCTCCGATAAGCTTCCAACTCGTTTGAGCTTTCGATAATTTGTGAGGTAGATAAATAAAACAAACATGTAAGCAATGAATGCCTAGTAAGTTCGTATAATCTTTAATCATATTAATTCTTTTAAAATATAAAATTTTACATATCCAAATATTTTATATTATATTTCTCTAATATTCATAGAACTATATTCATCAATCCATAAGGTGAATTAATCCATAGTATCACACACATATACTTATTACCCCAAGCTTAGTAAAATTTTATACACTTTTTATCTCTTCCACACTTATTCCATATGCATGTCATTTAGCTATGGTCACAAGCTAATGCATTTAACCAAAGCTTTTTTTATATTGAACACATAATAAGTCATTTCATAAGAAATTTCCTAATTTAAGCGTACCATTCTTTCATGAGCATTAACTTATTTTCACTTAAATACTTACCATTTTAGTGCTTCAAATAAATAAACATACTACTATTCAATCAATAGCTTGGCACTTGACTAATCATCAAACAAAAACAATAGTTAGCAAACTTGTACATCTTACATATAAATTCAATATTGGTAAACTTATTTTCTCAACATATTACACTTGGGTTTATTACTCATCACCATATACATAATTTCCTTGTATCAACATATTTACATGTCGATTTTTTTTCAATATATTAAATAAATACCATTTTCCATGTCACATTTCAATATATATTAAGTAATCATTATTTCCAAAACACGTTTCAATATATATCAATTACATATCATTACCGAGTATTTCAGATATATAGACTGGTAATACCCATAAGTTTTTCAATATTAATTATATATATATATAGCATTCATAGAACATCCAATTCCCTTCAATTTACTATCTTAAATAACTTTTCACAATTTAATACACAATCATTTAACAATATCAATATCCATTTCATGAACTCATGATTCATGTATCTCATTTATATAATTCAATTCAATGTCTCATGGCTTTTTTTCATTGTAGTCACACATCATTCAACAATAAAAATTTCCATTCATGAACCCATGGTTCGTATATATCTTTTACATAAATCATTTCACTATTCAATTTCAACTTCAAATTCACAAATAATATCGTTCAGTATCGATCAATTTTTTTAGTTCATTATGTACCCCTATTAACCCGACTCGGACTCGGACGAATACACGAATCTAACCAGAACACACCAGTACGACACTCAATGCCTCATCGACTCTGCCGAAGTAAAACAGTACGGTACTCAATACCTCATCGGAATTATCTGAAGTAAAAATATGACACTTATAGTGCCTCATCGACTCAAGGTCGAAGTATCCCTGAACACTTCCAATCCTATGGCATGCCAACTATATCCGACTCAGCTCGATACAATTAATAGGGTATTCAATTCACTTTTCAATTCTCAATCAATTCACAATTCAAATAATCTCACAAACTCATAATTCAATACAATTCAATTCAATTCAATTTCAATATTCACATATATTCATAATTCAATTCAATTCAATTCAATTCACTTTTCAATAACAATCAATATTTATTTCAATTCAGTTAGTCAATATAATCAATATACTCAATCGATATAATTTCAATAAATTCATCACTTGTTAAATTAATCTATTTCAATAATTCTAATATTCAAATATCACAATTCCACATACATTCAATTCAATAAAAATCAATATTTCATGCACCGTTATTTCCATGAATTTTGTATGTATTTATTTCGATAACCATTCATAAACGTGAATATATATAATTATCAATTAAGTTTCATATTTATAAATTTTCCATTTTTTAACATATAATATAAATAAATACATAATTCCATACATCAATTCAATATTAATATCAAAGTTAGATTATACGAACTTACCTTGGCTTATTTGTAGAATTTGTGGAAATTTAGGGACTAGTCTATTAATTTCTCTTTTTCCCATTTATTTTTGGTTTCTTGATCTATAATATAAAATTACTCATTCATTAGAATCTAATTCAATTCTAATTCACTTTACAATTTTTACCCTTCAATTTCTAAAATTACATATTCACCCTAAATTTTATAGTTTGTACAATTTAGTTCCTAGTCAATTAACACCTCAATTGAACTAATTTTTTCTCAAATAACACTTTATCTAATCATTTTAGGCTATTATACAGCCTTTGATATTTATAATTTCAGTACAAAACCCCAATTCTTAACTTTTTCACAATTAGGTCCTAGAAATCAATTTCTATTGAAATCACTTAATAAAATCATCATATAGTGAAATTAAAGCTTCAAATCCATGATAATTCATCATAAAATTCCAGCACTCATTCATGGTAATTTTCAAAATCACTCATGGAATCACAAACAAATGAATTCAATAGTTGGATCTAATTGTAAAAGTCCAAAAACATAAAAATTTCAAGGAAAAAGCAAGAATTGAACTTACTTGAAGCTAAAATATGAAAGACCAGCTCAAACCCTCTTTAGTGGCTGTTTTTGATAGAAAATTGATGAAGAAAATGTCTAGAAACTACTAAAATAACATTTGGCCATATAAACTTTATTTTAATTCCAATTTGTCCCTAATCACATAAATATCTTTGGTTTTTTTTCACATTATGCCGCCTCAGCCATTTAAGATGGTCCATTTGCCCTTTTAGTCCTCCTTATTTGCCATTAGGCTATTTAATCACTTTAGCAAGTTTTGTACCTTTTTCAATTTAGTCCTTTTTAATTAATTGACTACCGAAATGTTAAAATTTTCTGACGAAACTTTAATAATAACTCAATTACACTCCATAAAAATTTTATTTATGGCTTGATTTATGAATTTGAGGTCTCGATACCTCATTTTTACCTAATTTTTCTAACTAATTCTTTTAATTCACAAAATTCACTAATTTTAAAATATTTCTAATGCCATACTTAACTCATAAATTATAATTAATAGAATTTTCGAACTCACTTGTCTAATTTAGTGATCTCGAATCATTATTTTTGACACCACTGAAAATTGGGTTGTTATAGAATCATCATCTTTATTGTTTCGAAACTATTCGGAACCCCGTTTACGATGGTCTCCACTAGGTCCCCTCTAGACAGTTCTACTGTTAGAGCAAGAGCTGCAAGGTATGTTGGTTGTGCAACCTCTATTGTCCTCACCATCTCCTCTTATCTCACCAACTCATCACAGTGTATATGAGATGAGGTTAGGGCAACTCCGATGCAATGGTCAAACCATTGCCCTTTCATTTCAATTAAGGCATCTCAAGCCTTAGTTCCTAATATTCCATTACTCAAAGATGGTGCAGGGTTGCTCACCTGTGGAAGAGCATTACTTTGTATTTCCTCACCCTCATCATCCCTAGCATTCACAAATATTCTTTTTTCTTTGCTACATTATGCATAAATTTAGTTAGCAATATTATGGGAAATCCAACCAGATTTAGGTGATATGTATTATGGGGTTTCTAACCTACATTAGTTTTCGAGAATTGGCTAAATCGAAGCTCTGATATCAACTAAACTTGTAACACCCCACATCCAACCCGATCATCAAATTCTGGTGTGGAGCGTCATAGGTTTAGGGTTTTCACATTAGGTTTAGGGTTTTCGTCGAATTTTGGTGTGGAGCATCATAGGTGTGGAGCATCAAGTTTGGATAGGAAAGAGTTCTCTTTTTCTTTCTTCTAGAATATTGTTATCTGAGGCTTGAGGAGCAGAAGGTATTTCTTTAAGCTGAAGATGAAGTCCCAGATTTCATCAATGAATCTCCATGTTAAGGCAAGTTTTATGACTCTATGTGTTATGAAAAATTAGGCCTGTAAGAGTGCATGACCGTAAGATAAAGAAGTAAGGATTTGTATATGGGTTATCTGGGTTAGAGATGATTATAAAGTTTATTTGAATGAGTTTTAATGGTGTTCTTCTGTTTTATAAGGCAGTGGTTGCTACAATTCCTAACTGAATGTTAGATCTGGAGTTCAAGTTGCCATCTGTGGTTGTCAATTGAGTCTCTAAGTCAACTCTTTTATGTATACTGTGCATTCAAGATGTTTTTGTAGATAGTGTTTGACTTACGAAACTGAAACTAGGAACGTATGGTATGATAATTATTCTGTTGTAGGAATGTTTAATGAGTTTTACATGTATAGTTCATATGGAATCTGACAAGTTAAGTATGTAACAAATATTCTAATGTTGAAGTATGACTGTATAGGTACTTCTAAAATGTATGAGATGAAATGTATGTTAAGTCTTGAATGGTGTCAATATATATAAAGGGTTTGTCAATTGAGTTTGTGTCTGTTCACCGCAGTGGAATCAAAAGGGGTTCGTCGGGACTTTAAACACGATCTCTGGAAAGAAAAAAGCCCATGGTCATGACATCCTCTGAAAGAAACTAAAGGAAGGTGATTACCTAATGGGGTTTTCTATGTGTCCTAGGATGATGATGGGCAAACCTCACATAACGTGAGTTTAGGCAAATCCATATCGTAAACATGTTAGGAAAGGAAATGTCTTTGTGGCATATTTCGTAAAGGATGCCTTCATGGTGCACTCTTAAGGACCGCCCTCGTGGTGAACTTTGAAGGAATAACCTTTTTGGCGATAATAGAAAGATTAACCTTTATGGCAATCTCTAAAATGATAGCTTTTATGGCAACAATCTGAATGAAATGCCTCTGTGGCACACTCTAAAGGAACAGTATTCATGGCGGACTCTGAAGAGGATGCTATAGTGGGGCACTCTGAATGAATGGTATTCATGACTAACTCTGAAAAGAAACACTTTTGGTGTGTAAGGGTAAGTCTTGCAATAGCGAATTTTGTATTAAATGGTTTTAGTGCACTTAGTATGGTTCGTAAGAGTAATTAGTAAGTTCAATAAGGCACAGTGTCTCTATGGGCCATAGTAAAGTATCGTACAATATTATGATTCAATTGTGAATAATGAATTGAGAAGATAAAGAAAGGTAAATGGGTATTCTCGAGGAAGATTCAAACTGTATAATTGAAGGAGGTATTTTTTTCATCTATGTACATCATCATTCATAAATTTCAATGAAACAATGACTAAGAGTTATGTATGCAAGAATAACAATGTTTCGTCTATATAAACCTCTGGAAATGAAATGGATAAGGAATCATGAAAGTTTAGAACGAAGAACGTAAGTGATGTATTAAAGATGTTGATGTGTAAGACATGATCTCAGGGTAAGGTATGACATCTATAGTGTATGAAGAATGGAATTCTAGAAAAGTATTCACTTGAGACAAGTTGAAGGATAAGAACAATAAGATGGTTGATAAACCGTAAAAGTAACATATTTTAGACTCACATTTAGTATGCTTTTGGATGATTTATCCCTTGTTTTATATAAAAATGTGCTTTTAATCCTTTCTTTTCATGTCTTATACCCAGGAAAGCACCCAAGGATGAAAAGAACACAAAACGGGCCTAAAACGGAGTAAATGGACCTTAACACGAAATCGACACGGCCTGGCCCAAAGCACACACGACCGTGCCTTGACGAACACCTAGAGCACGGCCTCAACCCCGCCACACACGGCCGTGCCTCAAGAGAAATCTGAGCACGGTCAGGTCTTGATTCACACGGGCGTGTGACATGGCCGTGCCTCTGACGCTGGAAAGAGCAATTTAAGTCGGAAAAGGATATTTAGGGAGAAAGAATCGCGTTTCAAGAGCCTATAAATAACCCCCAAGTATCACCTGTTTAGGGGAGCGAAAGCGAGGCCAAGGAGCCAAGCCGAGAAGGTCAGAGTTAGGGAATAACGCGAGGATAGCCAGTTGATCCATCCTAAGAAGCCAGAGTTATACTCAAGATGGCGGAATTCTTCTTCGATTCCTTCAGGGGGTTTTAGGATTTTTCCTATGTTTTGTTTTATCTTTTCTCTTGCGATGGTTTGTTTATTCATTATAAACTAAACCCCTCAGATACCTGAAGGGGATGAAACCTAGATGGATTTTATTATTTGATTTTTAAGTTATATGATAAATTATTTAGTTTGTTCTTAATTATGTTGCTTAATCCAAATCGAATGTGCTTAGGTGGAGGAGGAATAGACCCTGCCTAAGAGAAGATCTAATATAATTAAGCGAAGTTGACCGGACGCCTAGAGATAGGGTTACGAGATTTTGCCAGATTAGGGTGAAACCTAATATGGGAGTCCATTGATCGATTTACTGCTATCCTAGGGGGTTATTATAAGCAAATGAGAGTTCCACTAATTAACCTATGGTTAGACGTTATTTGCCTCGAGAGAGGGTTTAATATAGGTTAGAGAGTCTTACGGATCAAGTTAAGTAAAAGAAATCATATAATTAAAAGTTAGATAATAAGAAGAAGTCTAGGTGGATTCTTCCCGAGGGTATCATCAAAATCAACTAAGTTTTTCCTCAAAGTTATTTTCCAATTCGTCTGTCTTTGTGTCCTTAGTTTAACTGTCGTCGATTTAGTTTAAAAAGTAATCTTCACTCTAACTTTAAGGCTAAATAATAAAAAGAAAGTGAGTATTAATACTTTTAGTTCCTTTGGGTTCGATAACCGGTCTTGCCTAAGCTATACTACTGTTCGATAGGTACACTTGCCTTAATATCGTTGTCAGAGTTAGTCTCCAGGTTTGATCATTCTTCTATAAATATTTAAAGCTCTGATTTTATAGCGATCAAGTTTTTGGCGCCGTTGCCGGGGAACTAAAATATTAAGAAAACTCTATTTTTATTACTTTAGCCCTAATTTTTATTTTTCGCAATTTATTTTTCTTTTTCTTTTTATTTTTGTTTACTAAAATTTTCTCTCTTTCTTTTCAAACAAGCACCTCTAGTTTATAACTAGAAGGAACCCGAGGGGACCTTTGGTATTCGACAACGAAATCGAAGCTATCGCTCGTAGGAATCATCAGAAAACCAGGCGTGTAACATCCTTAAATCGGGGTCTCTGCATTTTTGTGTGTTTGCATGTGTTTTGTATGGTAGGTGTGTTAGTTTGGACTACTTTAAGGTCTAGGCTCGAGCTATGGATAGGCCAGAGCCATAGCAGGAATTTTTGTTTTGGGCTTCTAAGAAGGGAAGCTGATAGAGCTAGTGGTTAAGTAATTTTGGTAGCAAGTTTTGACACAAGAGGAGTATTGGTGGAGTGGCAAGGGATGCCACTTAAGGCTTGGAGAGGTGACGCCACAAGGGGGAGCAAGGAAGCCTGGGTTCGAGCTGCAGAAATTCCTTTCTGCTTATTGTTTTTGACGCCAAAGCTAGGGAGGTGGTGTGCTCAGGATGGACTCTCTTGGATATGTGTTGAAGGAGTCAACACATTTGAATTGTGTGGTGGAGAGAAAATTGTGGAGTTTGAAATATTCAAACTTGTTTGAATGGTTGGCCAGGAGAAAAACAATGAGGGAATGAAGGGATTGAGTTGGGAAGGTGGGTTAGCCGAATTTGAGTGGTAAGGGGGTGTGCCGAATTTGGGATGTTTTGGGGTAGTATTTTCGGCATTTTGGGTGTGTGTGTCTCACTTTTGGCTTTAGTTCTCTTTCACTCTCCATAGTGCCGAAACTACTCTCTCATTTGCACTTTTGCATTTTGTTCTTTTTCCCATTTCTTTCAAAACACCCTTAGCCGAATGATCCCATAAACCCCTCTCATTTCTTTTCTCCTCTTTTTTCTTTTGTGTTGTTAGCTGAATCCTCTGAAGCCATACCTAGCCGAAACCACATTTTTACTCTTTCTTTCTTTTCATCTTTTCATTCTCTGGATTGCCGAAACTCCCTGACTCTCTTTCCATTTTCGATTTCTTGCAAAGGCTGAATACCCTTGTTCATAGGTTCTTTCTTTTCTTGCGTCTCCTCTTCATCTTTTTGGGCGTCGAAATCTATCTCTTCTTTGGTTCTCAAAGCCGAATATCAAACCATAGTCAGGTAGGATTTCGTCGCTTTTTTTTCTTCTTTTTTGGTTCTTTTGGCCGAATCTCTCTAGTACTCTTACATCCCTATTTCTTTCTCTATTTTTGGTTGTTGGGGTGGGGAAAAACCGAAATTTCTGGCACTCAAACTTTTTGGTGGATTGTTGTTGCAGTGGATCTTTAGTGTGGGATTACCATTGTCTCCAATCGGATTTGTTAGGGCTGTGGTAAGTGTCTCTGCTATTCAATGTTTCCTATTGTGTTTAAGTGCCGAAGGCAGTGACTAATCCTGTAGATCTTGGATGATTGGAGGGTGTTAAGGAGGCTTGGCGTTACTCGACTGGGCATTCAGGTGCTGCTTTGATTTAAGTCATTGATCTTTAGGAATTGATCAATCTAGGTAAGGGATTTATTCATTCGGGGTTGATATTCTTAGTCATAGTTACTTTTTGTGTTAACCTGATTTAGTGATAAGGTGTTATGGATCCTGTTACCAGCCGCACATTAGGAGGGGTCAGATCTGAGACCCCAGCCCCTAAGTTCAAAAGGAGAGCGGTGCTTGCTGTTCGTGACTGGCCACTTGGGTGTGGACCAGCATCTGAGCAGGAGAGTAGGCAGATCGTGGTGGTGTCGATTGACGACAGCATCAGCGTAGATAGTGTCGTATTGCGGGTAATCAGGTGTGTAACTCTTACACACTTCGTAGGTTAATATGATTTTGTTATGTAATTTATTAGATGCCGGAATAGTGGCGTAAAACAATGTTTTACGATGTGCTACCCTCATGGGTATAAGCGAGGACTCCGGGTAAGTCCCTTCTGATTTGATTGATGTTAAATGCCTTGGTTAAAAGCTGTATATGCCATGATATGTGACTATTGTATGCTAAGCTTGACATTCATGTTATGAAAAGTATGTTCATTGATGTGGGTATGATGAGAGGAGGGGGAAGGATGATTTAGACTGTCACCAGTGGTTTTGACCACACAGTGGGTTGCCCCCACTTTACGTATATTACTGTGACTAAGTCTCAGTGGTTTTGACCACCAGTGGTTTGGTACCACATATTGCTATTTTGTGACTCGTCCTAGTGGTTTGGAACCACAGTGGGTTGGCCCCACCGAAATTATTATACGGGATTGTCATCAGTGGTTTTGACTACATTATGGGTTGGCCCCATAGATATTATTTGTGACTACGGTCACCAGTGGTTTTGACCACACCGATATTATTTGTGACTACGGTCACCAGTGATTTTGACCACCAGTGGTTTTGACCACATGGGTAAAAAAGGAGTATGGATGGTTAGGTTCGGGTTGCATGACTTGCATGTTGGCTTATGAAATTGTGTAAGAGCATTGATATTCTCGGGTTGGGGACTTATACACTGAGTCTCGGTGACTCACCCCTTCCTTTACATGTTTCAGGTGACTCGTAGATCTCAGATGTGGAGCCAGGACAGACTCGAGGTGGCCATGCTCATTGCTTTGGGTTTTAATTTAAATTATAATCTGGATTTTGCTTTACTCTTAATTTGGTTTTCGGGTTGTAATAAGGCCATTAACTTTTACTTTGAAGTTTATCTATCTGCTTAAATTATCACGGAAATGTTTGTATAAGTTAAACAAAACGACATGCTTAAATAACCTTTAAAATGGAAGTTTTCTAAAATTTACAACTTATCGGGTTTTTCTAAAAGTTTACCATCGGGTAACGACAAACAAGTAGCATCAATAGGTTAACTCAATTTTCTTAAAAACTGCAAACGATTTTGACAACTGGGCTAAAACTGTTTCGGATTTTCAATAAAAACCAATGGTTTTCTTAAAATAAGAAACTACACACAACTTTCCAAATCGTGTTTTTACTAAATCAAACAACTCATTTTAATAATGACCCCTTCTTTTAAAATTAAATCTACAAACTGTTTTCTTAGAAATCGATTCCTCCTGTGACATACTAGATTCGGTCGTGGTGTGTTGACTGGGTTTGGGGTGTTACAATTGTGGTATCAGAGCCAAGTTCAAAAGCTCGGTTGTGGGCCCGAGGCCCAAAATGTTTTAATAATCGGTTTACAAAATAGTTTTGGATAGAAATGCATAATTTTTGGAAGCATGACACCGAGTCTTCGGCACCGATCCGCCCAGGTAAGCACCCCCAACTGCTGTGTACTTGATTATGATATTTGTGATATGAGTAATAGTGATAGGAGGTTATTTTAGAGACTGAGACCATGGGGTTACGTGCACTTGCGAAAACAACTACTCCATTAAACCATTCATAAAACTGTGCTGTAATAACAGTGGAATAAGTCTAATTCATAAAATTTCTTAAACCAGATTAATTCGTAAACGCCAGTCATGAGTACTCGAGAACATGGTCGTAACACGCGTGGACGAGGTAGAGGTAGGATGGCTTTGTCTGAGCCAGCTAGGTCTGGCCATGGGTCGGGAAATGAGGGACCACCGCCGCCAGCTGAGGGCACGGAGTTTCAGGATCAGATGGGTGGTGATGACGCAGTGTCACAGGCGATGCTGCGGGTTCTGGAAAGAGTAGCTGGAGTAGGTGGAGCTATGGGGGCTCGGAAATCTGTGTCAGAACGACTCCGGGCTAATGGAGCTGAGGTATTCAGGGGTGTGTCTGGAGTGGCTTCCAATACGGCTGAGTATTGGCTGGAGGCGACAGAACGTATAATGGATTACCTAGACTTTACGGCTGAGGAAAAGCTGAAAGGGATAGTGTCTCTTCTCCGGGATGAATCTTATCAGTGGTGGCTCACGGTCTGGGATGGTGCGACAGCTGATGATCTCACTTGGGATTTCTTTAAGGCAGCTTATCAAAAGAAGTATGTTGGGTCTAGTTATATTGATGCGCAGCGCAAGGCATTCTTGAATTTAGTTCAGGGGAGTAAGACAGTATCGGAGTATGAGGCAGAGTTTCTTCAGTTAAGTCGCTATGCTCGGGGAATTGTGGCTACGGAACACGAGTGTTGTGTCAGATTTGAGGACGGGTTAAGAGATGAGCTGCGAATGTTGATTGCACCACAGTAGGAAAGAGAATTTAAGGTTTTGGTAGAGAAGGCCAAGATTGCTGAGGAAGTGAAACTGTCAGTGAGACGTAACCAGGATAGGAATTGGTCTAAGAGGAGTTCTGGGTCATTAGGGTCTGTTGGGAATTCATAGAAAAGGGTTCGTTATGGTGGGCCGATTCAAGCTGCAAGGCCTACTGCTGCTACTCAATGGCCGCCACGGTGTGGTCGATGTGGGAAGTCTCATATGGGAGAATGTTGGACCGGAAATAGAGGGTGCTTTGAGTGTGGGTCGATGGAGCACCGGGTAAGGGATTGTCTGCGAAGATCAACTAGGATCCATCTGAGGGTCAAGGTCGTACGCAATTCAGGAGGGATGAACAGCCACCTCAGAGAGGTCGAGGTTCAGTCAGGGGTGGTAATAGGAATGGACGAGGTCGCGGGGCACCGAACAGAGGTGTCGGGAATACTGATGCAAGACAGCCTGGATTGGTCTATACAACGAGGCGTCGAGAGGAGGGTGACGCACCGGATGTCATAACCGGTACGTTCTTAATTTTTGGACTACCTTATATTGCTTTAATTGATGTGGGTTTGACGCACTCGTATGTTGCTAGTAGCATAGTGGAAACTCTGAACTTAGACTTTGAGATTGCTTCTAGGGAGATGACAGTAATTAGCCCTCTAGGTCACTCTGTAGAAGTAAACAAACT
Organism: Gossypium australe; assembly: GCA_005393395.2. Classification (NCBI taxonomy): domain Eukaryota; kingdom Viridiplantae; phylum Streptophyta; class Magnoliopsida; order Malvales; family Malvaceae; genus Gossypium; species Gossypium australe. The sequence goes on along the minus strand of CM016624.1, from coordinate 127,165,502 downwards.
TTATAAGGATGTACCCCTAGAACTCCAAGGGGTCGTGTTTTTGGCTGATCTGATGGAACTGCCATTCGGGGAGTTCGATTTGATTTTAGGGATGGACTGGCTAGTGAAGTACCAAGCGAGTTTGGACTGCGCAGCTAAGCGTATGGTATTGAGAACCGTTGAGGGTGAAGAGGTGGTGATGATAGGTAATAGAAGAGATTATCTATCCAATGTTGTGTCTGCTTTGAAGGCCGAGAAGATGGTGAGGAAGGGATGTGAGGCATACCTGGTTCATGTTTGTGCTTTGGAGGCTAAGGAATTAGTGGTAGAGAATGTTCGCACGGTAAAGGAATTTACCGATGTATTTCCAGAAGAGCTTCTGGGTTTACCCCCAGATCGCGAGGTTGAGTTTGGGATAGATCTGTTACCGGGAACTGTGCCAGTGTCTATTGCTCCATAGGATGGCGCCGAAAGAGTTAGTAGAACTAAAAGCGCAGATTCAGGAATTGTTGGACGGGGGCTTTATCCGGCCGAGTGTTTCGCCTTGGGGAGCGCCTGTGCTTTTTGTTAAAAAGAAAGATGGTACGATGCGGATGTGTATAGACTACCGACAGCTGAACAAGTTGACGATCAAGAACAAGTATCCGTTGCCAAGGATAGATGATCTGTTCGATCAGCTTAAGGGTGCATCAGTCTTTTGAAAGATTCATTTAAGGTCAGGGTATCACCAGCTCAAGGTGAAGGAGGCTGATATTCACAAGACAGCGTTTCGTACTCGGTATAGGCACTACGAGTTCTTGGTAATGCCGTTTGAGTTGACCAATACACCGGTAGCGTTCATGGATATGATGAATCGGGTGTTTCAGCCATACTTGGACCGGTTAATAGTGGTGTTTATAGACGACATATTGGTGTACTCGAGATCTGAAGAGGAGCATGATGCGCATTTGCAAGTGGTCTTGCAGATTCTGAGGGAGAAGTAATTATTCGCAAAGTTTAGTAAGTGCGAGTTCTGGTTGAGGGAGGTAACTTTCTTGGGTCATGTGCTGTCAGCTGAGGGGATTAGAGTGGATCCTCGGAAGATTGAGGCTGTGTTGGATTGGAAACCACCTAAGTCGGTGGCAGAAATTCAGAGTTTCCTGGGCTTGGCAGGATATTACAGAAGATTTGTAGAAGGGTTTTCCTTGATTGCAACACCATTGACCAAGTTGCTGAGGAAAGGAGTTCCATTTGTGTGGTCAGACAAGCAGCAGGAAAGTTTTGATAAGTTAAAGAGGATTCTGACAGAAGCTCCGGTTCTGATTCAGCGTGAAGGGGGGAAGGAGTTTACGGTTTACTGTGATGCATCGCATACTGGTTTGGGTTGTGTGCTGATGCAAGAGGGGAAGGTAGTGGCGTATGCGTCTTGGCAGTTGAGACCTCACGAAGGGAATTACCCGACGCATGATCTGGAGTTGGCTGCAGTAGTTTTCGCCCTAAAAATTTGGAGACATTACTTGTATGGGGAGAAGTCTATCGTCTACATGGACCACAAGAGTTTGAAGTATCTGTTGACACAGAAAGAGTTGAATTTGAGGCAGCGAAGGTGGATCGAGTTGTTGAAGGAATACGACTGCTCGATTGAATATCATCCGGGTAAGGCTAACGTAGTGGCTGACGCATTGAGTCAAAAGGTGGTAGCAGACTTAAGAGCGATGTTTGCTCACTTGAGTTTGTATGATGACGGAAGGTTGCTAGTAGAGTTGCAAGTGAAGCCGTCATGGGTTAGTCAGGTTAAGGAGAAGCAGTTGGTGGATGAAGACTTAAGTGCTCGGTGTTTACAAGTGCAGAATGGTGGATTGGAGGGTTATAGCTTGAGTGGTGATGGAGCATTATGTTTCCAAGGGAAAGTTTGCATGCCGAAAGACATTGAGTTAAGGCAAAAGATTCTCCAGGAGGCACATAGCAGTCCATACGCTATGCATCCTGGGGGTAGCAAGATGTATCGAGATTTGAGGGAATAGTTTTGGTGACCGGGGCTGAAACGTGAGGTAACGAAATTTGTGGGTAAGTGTCTGACGTGTCAGCAAGTCAAAGCTGAACATCAGGTACCTTCGGGTCTGTTGCAACCGATCAAGATTCCGTAGTGGAAATGGGAAAGGATTACGATGGATTTCGTCACTGGGTTACCTCTTACGCCTAGCAAGAAGGATTCAGTTTGGGTGATTGTGGATTATTTGACTAAGTCGGCTCATTTTATACCAGTTAGAGTGGATTATTCGCTTCAAAGGTTGGCTAGGTTGTATGTGGCGGAAATAGTGAGATTGCATGGAGTACCAGTATCGATTATTTCGGATAGGGATCCCAGATTCACGTCAAGGTTTTGGAAAGCGTTGCATCAGGCTTTGGGTACAATACTGGATTTCAGTACGGCATTTCATCTGCAATCGGACGGGCAGTCGGAAAGGGTAATCGAGGTTTTAGAGGATATGCCGAGGGGTTGTGTTTTGGATTTTAGGGGTAGTTGGGAAGAATTTCTACCGTTGGCAGAGTTCGCTTACAACAACAGCTATCAGGCAAGTATCCAGATGGCACCGTATGAAGCATTGTATGGGCGTAAGTGTCGTACCCCTACATGTTGGACAGAGTTGGATGAGCGTCAGATATTGGGTCCAGAGTTAGTGACTGAAACAGAAGATAATGTTAAGCTGATTCGAGCTCGTCTGAAAGAGGCTTTAGACAGGCAGAAGTCTTATGCTGATCTTAAGCGAAGGGATATAGAGTTTGCAGTGGGTGACAAGGTCTTTCTTAAGGTATCGTCATGGAAGAAGGTGCTGAGGTTTGGTCGGAAGGGCAAGCTGAGCCCTAGGTTCATCGGGCTGTATAAAGTACTGAAACGTATGGGACCAGTAGCTTGTCAGCTCGAGTTGCCAGCAGAATTGAGTCAGATTCACGACGTGTTTCATGTTTCAATGCTTAGGTGCTATCGATCAGATCCATCGCATGTTGTGCCAGTGGAGGAGATTGAGGTGAGTCCGGATTTGTCCTTCAAAGAAGAACCAGTGCAGATTCTGGATCGGGACGTCAAGGTCTTATGTAGGAAGTTGGTTCCTTTGGTGAAGGTTCTTTGGCGGAATTGCGGAACTGAGGAGGCCACGTGGGAACCAGAGGATGTGATGCGGCAGTAATACCCTCAACTCTTTTGACCAGGTAATTTTGGGGCCGAAATTATTTTTAAGGGGGGTAGAACTGTAACATCCTTAAATCGGGGTCTCTGCATTTTTGTGTGTTTGCATGTGTATTGTATGGTAGGTGTGTTAGTTTGGACTACTTTAGGGTCTAGGCTCGAGCTATGGATAGGCTAGAGCCATAGCAGGAATTTTTGTTTTGGGCTTCTAAGAAGGGGAGCTGATAGAGCTAGGGGTTAAGTATTTTTGGTAGCAAGTTTTGACGCAAGAGGAGTCTTAGTGGAGTGGCAAGGGATGCCACTTAAGGCTTGGAGAGGTGACACCACAAGGGGGAGCAAGGAAGCCTGGGTTCGAGCTGCAGAAATTCCTTTCTGCTTATTGTTTTTGACGCCAAAGCTAGGGAGGTGATGTGCTCAGGGTGGACTCTCTTAGATATGTGTTGAAGGAGTCAACACATTTGAATTGTGTGGTGGAGAGAAAATTGTGGAGTCCGAAATATTCAAACTTGTTTGAATGGTTGGCCAGGAGAAAAACAAGGAGGGAATGAAGGGATTGAGTTGGGAAGGTGGGTTAGCCGAATTTGAGTGGTAAGGGGGGTGTGCCGAATTTGGGATGTTTTGGGGTAGTATTTTCGGCATTTTGGGTGTGTGTGTCTCACTTTTGGCTTTAGTTCTCTTTCACTCTCCATAGTGCCGAAACTACTCTCTCATTTGCACTTTTGCATTTTGTTCTTTTTCCCATTTCTTTCAAAACACCCTTAGCCGAATGATCCCATAAACCCCTCTCATTTCTTTTCTCCTCTTTTTTCTTTTGTGTTGTTAGCTGAATCCTCTGAAGCCATACCTAGCCGAAACCACATTTTTACTCTTTCTTTCTTTTCATCTTTTCATTCTCTGGATTGCCGAAACTCCCTGACTCTCTTTCCATTTTCGATTTCTTGCAAAGGCTGAATACCCTTGTTCATAGGTTCTTTCTTTTCTTGCGTCTCCTCTTCATCTTTTTGGGCGTCGAAATCTATCTCTTCTTTGGTTCTCAAAGCCGAATATCAAACCATAGTCAGGTAGGATTTCGTCGCTTTTTTTTCTTCTTTTTTGGTTCTTTTGGCCGAATCTCTCTAGTACTCTTACATCCCTATTTCTTTCTCTATTTTTGGTTGTTGGGGTGGGGAAAAACCGAAATTTCTGGCACTCAAACTTTTTGGTGGATTGTTGTTGCAGTGGATCTTTAGTGTGGGATTGCCATTGTCTCCAATCGGATTTGTTAGGGCTGTGGTAAGTGTCTCTGCTATTCAATGTTTCCTATTGTGTTTAAGTGCCGAAGGCAGTGACTAATCCTGTAGATCTTGGATGATTGGAGGGTGTTAAGGAGGCTTGGCGTTACTCGACTGGGCATTCAGGTGCTGCTTTGATTTAAGTCATTGATCTTCGAGAATTGATCAATCTAGGTAAGGGATTTATTCATTCGGGGTTGATATTCTTAGTCATAGTTACTTTCTGTGTTAACCTGATTTAGTGATAAGGTGTTATGGATCCTGTTACCAGCCGAACATTAGGAGGGGTCAGATCTGAGACCCCAGCCCCTAAGTTCAAAAGGAGAGCGGTGACTGCGGTTCGTGACTGGCCACTTGGGTGTGGACCAGCATCTGAGCAGGAGAGTAGGCAGATCGTGGTGGTGTCGATTGACGACAGCATCAGCGTAGATAGTGTCGTATTACGGGTAATCAGGTGTGTAACTCTTACACACTTCGTAGGTTAATATGATTTTGTTATGTGATTTATTAAATGCCGGAATAGTGGCGTAAAACAATGTTTTACGATGTGCTACCCTCATGGGTATAAGCGAGGACTCTGGGTAAGTCCCTTCTGATTTGATTGATGTTAAATGCCATGGTTAAAACCTGTATATGCCATGATATGTGACTATTGTATGCTAAGCTTGACATTCATGTTATGAAAAGTATGTTCATTGATGTGGGTATGATGAGAGGAGGGGGAAGGATGATTTAGACTGTCACCAGTGGTTTTGACCACACAATGGGTTGGCCCCACTTTACATATATTATTGTGACTAAGTCTCAGTGGTTTTGACCACCAGTGGTTGGGTACCATATATTGCTATTTTGTGACTCGTCCCAGTGGTTTGGTACCACAGTCGGTTGGCCCCACAGAAATTATTATACGGGATTGTCATCAGTGGTTTTGACCACATTATGGGTTGGCCCCATAGATATTATTTGTGACTACGGTCACCAGTGGTTTTGACCACACCGATATTATTTGTGACTACGGTCACCAGTGGTTTTGACCACCAGTGGTTTTGACCACCAGTGGTTTTGACCACACGGGTAGAAAAGGAGTATGGATGGTTAGGTTCGGGTTGCATGACTTGCATGTTGGCTTATGAAATTGTGTAAGAGCATTGATATTCTCGGGTTGGGACTCATACACTGAGTCTCGGTGACTCACCCCTTCCTTTACATGTTTCAGGTGACTCGTAGATCTCGGATGTGGAGCCGGGACAGACTCGAGGTGGCCATGCTCATTGTTTTGGGTTTTGATTTAAATTACAATCTGGATTTTGCTTTTCTCTTAATTTGGTTTTCGGGTTGTAATAAGGCCATTAACTTTCACTTTGAAGTTTATCTATATGCTTAAATTATCGTGGAAATGTTTGCATAAGTTAAACAAAACGACATGCTTAAATAACCTTTAAAATGGAAGTTTTCTAAAATTTACAACTTATCGGGTTTTTCTAAAACTTTACCATCGGGTAACGACAAACAAGTAGCATCAATAGGTTAACACGGTTTTCTTAAAAACTGCAAACGATTTTGACAACTGGGCTAAAACTGTTTCGAATTTTCAATAAAAACCAATGGTTTTCTTAAAATAAGAAACTACACATAACTTTCCAAATCGTGTTTTTACTAAAACAAACAACTCATTTTAATAATGACCCCTTCTTTCAAAATTAAATCTACAAACTGTTTTCTTAGAAATCAATTCCTCCTGTGACTTACCAGATCCGATCGTGGTGTGTTGACCGGGTTTGGGGTGTTACAAGGCGAGCCCTAGATTACGCGGAGAGAGAGGAAGAAGATAGATCCAATCCTACTGAAGGGATGGACGAAAATAACCCACCACCACGCGATATGGGTGACAACAATGCTCCACGCACAATGTTCGATTATGCGAATCCACATTTAACAGGAGCAGAATCTAGTATTGTTAGGCCTGCTATAACTGCCAACAATTTTGAATTAAAACCTAACACAATTCAAATGATTCAACAGTTTGTTCAATTTGATGGTTTGCAGGACGAAGATCCAAACACGCATATAACTAACTTCTTAGAGTTCTATGATACCTTCAAAATAAATGGTGTTTCTGATGATGCCATACGTCTTCGGTTATTCCCTTTTTCATTAAGAAATAAAGCTAAACAATGGTTAAACTCGTTACAACGAGGGTCAATCACTACATGGGATCAGATGACTGAAAAGTTTTTGATGAAATACTTCCCACCGGCCAAAATGGCCAAATTATGGAATGATATCTCTTCTTTTGTGCAGATGGATGTAGAGATGCTATACGGCGCATGGGAGAGGTTCAGAGATCTCTTGAGAAGGTGCCTACACCATGGCCTACCCTTGTGGCTACAAGTCCAAACCTTTTACAACGGTGTAAACCCCTCAACGAGACAACTTATAGATTCAGCCGCCGCTGGAACACTGAAAAACAAAACTCCAGAAGCAGCCTACAAGTTCATTGAGGAGATGTCATTAAACAATTATCAGTGGCAAGCTTCAAGGACCATACCGACAAAATCGGCAGGAGTTTTCAACATCGATGCCATGACCATGCTATCAACACAACTAGAGATGATCAATAAAAAGCTTGATAATTTGTGTTCATCACAGGTACATCCAGTCATGCAGTGCGATGCAAGTGGAACTGTGGCGAGTCTTGAGTACCCACCCTACCAACCAGGAGCAGAAGATGAACAGATGAACTATATAGGTAATAATTTTCGATCTAATAATAATCCTTATAGTAACACTTACAATCCAAGTTGGAGGAACTACCCAAATTTTTCGTGGGGAGGACAAGAAAACCAAGGAAATCAAAGGCAACAACCTCCTCAAAACTTCCGAAATCAGCCCTATCCACAAGAGAAGGAACCAATCCATGCGAAGGAATCGAAAAACACAGAAAAACGCCTACAAGATATCGAGAGAACCCTTAAAAATCAACAAGTATCAATTGAAAAATTTACCGAGTCATTTGGGGAACTCACTAAGACACTTGGAATGCTTTCCAAGATGATCTTCGAAATACGAGCAGAAAATCATCCTAAAGAAACAGAACAGGTAAAAGCAGTCACACTAAGAAGTGGAAAGGAATTAGGTGACATGAAGAAACAGATCCCAACCGAAAACAAAGAAAATTATAAGGAAATTGAGGTGGTAACACCATTATGCAATGAGAACAAACCACCAATCCCATATCCAGCAAAGTTAAAGAAAGAGCGAATTGATGCACAATACGATAAGTTTCTTGAACTTTTTGAACAAATACATATCAACTTACCTTTTGTTGAAGCTATTTCACAGATGCTGAAGTACGCAAAATTCTTAAAAGAGCTACTGACGAATAAACGAAAACTTTAAGAGGTGACAACAGTGGAACTTAACGAAGAGTGCTCAACCATCCTCCAAAATAAGCTACCAACCAAGTTAAAAGACCTAGGAAGTTTTACTATCCCTTGTTTAATTGGTAGTTTGAATATTAAGAAAGCGTTAGCTGATCTAGGCACTAGCATAAATTTAATGCCTTATAAAATGCTTACACAACTAGATCTTGGGGAACCAACACCCACTAGGATGAGTATTCAGTTAGCAGACAGATCTATTAAATATCCTAGAGGAGTTATTGAAGATGTTTTGGTAAAAATTGATAAATTCATTTTCCCTGTTGATTTCATTATATTAGACATAGATGAAGACATTAATGTTCCCTTAATCTTAGGGCGTCCTTTTTTAGCCACTGCTAGAGCGGTTATAGATGTAGGAGATGGTAAACTCGCACTAAGGATAGGAGACGAAGAAATCATTTTTCAAATCTATGATGCCATGCGACATTCTAAAGAGCAAGATGATTCTTGTTATTTTGTTGATACTACTGATCATATCATTCAAAACTCATTACAGGAAATCATATATAACGACACGATGGAACTATGTCTAACTCAAGAAGAGGGGGAAGAAGATGAGGATGATGAGCTGAATCTGAATACATCGCCATCCAAACAAATGAATGAAGAAAGAATTGACAATGACGACGAAATAAAATAGAAACCTTCCATCAAAGAGCCACCCAAATTGGAATTGAAACAGCTACCAAAACACTTAGAATACGCATTCCTCGAAGACAATTTTACATTACCAGTAATCATCTCTGCAGAACTAGAACCCAAGGAAAAAGAGGAACTGATAAAGGTACTAAAAGAACACAAAAAAGCCATAGCTTGGAAAATTTCTGACATCAAGGGAATAAGTCCCGCGTTTTGCACCCACAAAATTTTAATGGAAGAAGAATACAAGCTGTGTGTGCAACCCCAGAGACGGTTAAATCCCAACATGAAAGAAGTGGTCAAAGCTGAGGTCATTAAACTCCTAGATGCAAGAATAATTTATCCTATTTCTGACAGCACTTGGGTAAGTCCTGTGCAGGTAGTTCCAAAGAAAGGAGGAATGACGGTAGTTCCCAATGAAAAGAATGAGTTGATTCCCACAAGAACAATCACATGTTGGAGAGTCTGTATAGACTATAGAAAGTTGAATGATGCTACCAGAAAAGATCATTTCCTGCTACCCTTCATAGATCAAATGATAGAAAGATTATCTGGGCATATGTACTACTGTTTTTTGGATGGACTCTCTGGTTACTTCCAAATCCCCATAGCTCCTGAAGATCAAGAAAAGACGACATTCACATGCCCATACGGTACGTTTGCTTATCGTAGAATGCCTTTTGGATTATGTAATGCACCTGCTACTTTTCAGCGTTGCATGTTGGCAATCTTTGATGAGCTCGTAGAAGATATCATGGAGGTATTTATGGATGATTTTTCTGTATTCGGTAATTCTTTCCATCTTTGCCTTAAAAATTTAAAATGAGTTCTAATGAGATGTGAGGAAACAAACCTTATTTTAAACTGGGAAAAATGTCACTTTATGGTAAGATAAGGAATTGTGTTAGGGCATAAGATTTCTAGTAAAGGGATCGAGGTAGATAAAGCAAAAGTTGAAGCCATAGAAAAACTACCTCCCCCTAGTTCTGTTAAGGCTATCAGAAGCTTTTTAGGACATGCAGGATTCTATAGAAGATTTATTAAAGATTTTTCTAAAATAGCTAAGCCTTTGACAAAATTACTAGAAAAAGATGTTTCTTTTGATTTCAATCATGAATGTTTAGATGCATTTAACATCCTTAAAGATAAATTAATAAATGCCCCGATTATAATTACACCTGATTGGAACTTACCCTTTGAACTAATGTGTGATGCAAGTGATTTTGCAGTAGGTGCAGTTTTGGGACAACGAAGAGACAAGCACTTTCAGCCAATTTACTACGCTAGCAGAACACTAACACCCGCACAAGAAAACTACACCACCATAGAGAAAGAATTGCTAGCTGTAGTTTTTGCTTTTGATAAATTTAGACAATATCTAATATTGTCCAAAGTTGTCGTTTACACTGACCATTCAGCTCTTCGTTATCTTTTAAACAAACCTGATGCTAAACCCAGGCTCATACGATGGGTTTTACTTTTATAGGAATTCGACCTGGAAATACAAGATAAGAAGGGAGCTGAGAATCTTGCAGCGGATCACCTTTCTAGACTTGAAAATCCACACATCAAAGAGCTCGATGAAGACGAAATAAGTGATTCATTTCCCGAAGAATAACTCTTCTCTATAACACATTCTGAGGTACCATGGTTTGCAAATTATTTAGCAGCTAACATCTTACCAAGAAAATTAACACATCACTGAAAGAAGCGATTCTTTACTAATGTGAAGAATTATTTTTGGGAAGATTCTTTTATTTTCCGCATTTGTGCAGATCAGGTAATTCGAAGATGTGTTACAAAGACAGAAGCAAACTAGATCTTGGAGCATTATCATTCAGGACCGTCAGGAGGACACTATAGTGGCATAAAGACAGCACACAAAATACTCGAATCAGGTTTTTATTGGCCCACTCTATTTAAAGATGCTCACAGGTATGTTACCTCGTGTGATCGATGTCAACGAATAGGTAATATTTCTAAACGAGATGAAATGCCTCAAACATATATGTTATCATGTGAAATATTTGACATATGGGGTATTGACTTTATGGGATCATTCCCTAATTCGTTTGGGAACAAGTACCTTCTAGTAGCAGTTGGTTACATGTCAAAATGGGTAGAAGTGGAAGCTTTACCTACCAATGATGCTAGGGTAGTAGTTAAGTTTCTCAAGAAACTCTTTTCTCGATTCGGCACACCAAGAGCCATCATTAGCGATAGGGGTACACACTTCTGCAATACCCAATTTTAAAAAGTTCTAAAGAAATATGGAGTGTATCATAGAACAGCAACCCCATACCATCCTCAAACTAGTGGACAAGTAGAGGTAGCAAACCGAGAACTTAAGCGCATTCTAAAAAAAACCGTTGAATTAAATAGAAAAGACTGGGCATTAAAAGTAGATGATGCGTTATGGGCCTATAGAACATCATTTAAAACACCTTTAGGGACATCCCCATACAAACTTGTATACGAGAAAAGCTGTCATTTATCGTTCGAATTAGAACACAAAGCTTTCTGGGCAACAAAATTTTTAAATACTGATCTCAAAATTGCAGGTAAGAGGAGAATGATGCAAATGAACGAGCTGGACGGGTGGAGAACAGAAGCCTATGAGAACTCAAAATTGTACAAAGAAGCAACAAAGTGACGCCACGATGCTCGTCTCAAGAGATCAAAGCAATTTGAAGTGGGAGACTTATTCCTATTGTACAACTCAAGGCTTAAACTATTCCCAGGAAAATTGAAATCAAGATGGCCAGGACCATTCATGATCAAAACAATATTTCCATATGGCACCGTCGAGGTAACCCATCCCACTAAAGGCACATTCAAGGTAAATGGTCACCGACTTAAAATTTATAACGGTACAAATTTTGGAGGTATGAGAGAAGAGCTTATGCTCCATGAGCCATCCTTTGGAACCGAAAACAGATAGAGTCTAGCTTAAGACTATAAACGAGCGCTTCTCGGGAGGCTACCCAAGCACTAACATAGTTTTTATTTTTCTAACATAGCACTAAAATAGTCTAACAGGAAAATGCAGAAATTTCAAGCACGGCCTTGACACGGGCGTGTACATAGCCATGCATAGCCAGGAAATAGACCATGGGCGTGCCACAACACCGTGCCTAAACAGGGTAAAATTTTTTTTCCCGGCGACACGGGCTGCAACACCAGACCACGCCCGTGCTAGATAACTATGTAAAATTACTGAGGTTACTGACTTATAATACACAGGCACAACACGTCCGTGCTAGATAACCGTGTAAAATTACTAAGGTTACTGACTTGTTATACACGGGCTTGACATGCCCGTGTTACCCCACCGTGCTAACATTTTTTCTTATCGAACACGAGCATGCGAATTGACACACGGCCGTGCCAAAACCTTTGAAGCGCGCCCAATTTTAAGAAATCGCAAAAAGCATGGGAAATTCAAATCTAACACGGCCGTGCAGAAGGCTGTGCTCCCCTCCCTATTTAAACAAAGTAACCCTCTTTCCCCCTAAACCTCAAACCCTAAAATCAAATTTTCAATCCCCACCTCAAAATCTGGCCACTCAACCAGTCTACCCCATCCCCACCGCCGTTTCTCATCCAAAAACTCAGTCCAACCACCCACACAGCCACAACACCATCGTGCACCCAAGCACCACGCTCTTGACAGCACCGTGCCCACACCATAGACTCAACAACACCGACGTGCGTGCCGCCCGTGCTCGTCATTCACCACCATTTCTGGTTCCCTTTCTCTTAAAATCTTCATACCATTTTTGCATATTTACCCTTTATGTCAAGTTTGTGTTTAAAAATTTGATTCATATTGTTTAGTCTATTCTATTTCTTGTTTAGTTTATATGTGGTTGTGTTTAGTTCATTTCTTTTCCTTTGTTTGAATGCTTCTTGTTGCTTTATTTTATTTCTTTAACAAACATGATTTTCAATGTTTGATTCATCTTTTTATTTATTAATGCATGTTAGAGTGGTTTTGTTGCATGTTTTGAGATTGCTTCTTTTCTTGGAGAATTGATGTTTTGCTATTGGTAAAATTTAATTGTGAATGATAATGATTCTCAATTTTCCAATATATTGGTTGAACTAGAAAACTTGCTTTATATTTGATTTACAGGAAATATGTCGACATCTCGAGTGAAACGCATCGTTCCAAGCAAGAAAAGAAAGGGGCCCGGATCCTCTTCTGCAAGCATCGAACTTCGACACCCGTTCCTCCGATTCCCACAAGCCGCTCAGGAGGACCGGTACAAAGCCATCAGGGATAGGCCCATCGGCACTGGACGACGAATTGATTGGGACGCCATCAGGCAAGTAGGGCTCACCACTGATATCCAAGCACTCATATCGACTGATCCATGGAAGACCTTCTTCTCAATTAATGAGCCTACATACCTCGAGCTCACACTCGAGTTCTGCTCCACATTCACGCTACAAACAGTGATGGCTCAATTCGATGACCCAGACACTATACAATTCCGTCTCGGGGGTATAGTACATCGATTGAGCGTACCTCAATTCGGAGCAGCTCTTGGTCTCTATACGGCGGAATTCATAGCAGAGAACCCACTGGCCGGTTTAAACCGCGAACCCCACTGCCTTCCGATCGACTGCTGGATCGACCTAAAGCCCACGACAGCCACTTACAACCCCAGTAAATCTAAGGCGACATCCCTTCCTCCAGCACTACGGTACATTCATGCCATACTCACGCATACCATCACAGGTCGAAAAGAAAGCACCGGTGTCGTCAACAAACATGACGTTTACTTCCTTTCCTGCATGTCTGAAGGACATGTGTTCGACTTGGCATACTTTATGGCGTGCGCTAGGGGTGTTCATTCGGTTAACCGACCGGTTAATCGACCCGAATTAGCATTAACCGAATTAACCGACCTCTCAAAATTTTTAACCATTAACCGAACCAAATTTTTTTTCAAAAAAATTAATCGAACCGAAATTTTTCCGGTTAATTCGGTCAGTTAACCGAATTAACTGAAAATTATATATTTTTAATTTTTGGTTAAAAATTAACCGAATTACCCGAACTAACCGAATTAACCGAATTAACCGAATTAACCGAATTACCCGAAATAAATCACTACATAATTAAAAAGATTACATAAGTCCTTGAATCACTACATAATTAAAAAGATTACATAAGTCTTTGAACCACTACATAATTAAAAACATTACATAAGTCCTGAAATTAACACATAATTGAAATGTAAGTCTTTAATATTGTTCATTTGTATCCATTTGTTCTCTCCAAAAGATCTCCATTTGCATTAAACTTACAAAAAGAAAAAAACATGTGCAAAAGTTTAGCATTTAATAGAAATATACACATTAAATCTAAATACAATTAATAAAAAAGAAAAAGAAATTATTGTAATTTTTATTTATCAAATTATTTGTAATTTTTATAATTTTTATTTGTTATTTTATTTATTAAATTATTTATTAAATTATTTGTTATTTTTATTTATTAAATTTTTTTTAATTTTTATAATTTGGTTGGGTTGGGTAATTGGGGGGTTGGGTAATTGGACTTGGTTGGGTAATTGGGTTTGGTTGAATATTTGAGTTTGGATTGGATTGGGTTAGTGGGCCTTTATATATTATAATTTTATTTATTAATTTTTTCGGTTAAACCGAAAAAATTCGGTTAACCGACCGGTTTCAAACCGAATTAACCGTTAACCGAAAAATCAAAAAATATTTAACCGACCCCCGAATCGGTCGGTTAACCGAATTTTTTCGGTTTTACCCGAATTTTGCACACCCCTAGCGTGCGCAATTCAACATCAGACAGAGCAACATAAGAAGGGAATTTTGTCAATGGGGCCCTATATCACAAGGCTAGCTCGGCACTTCAACCTCCTCAACACCGACGAGCAAATCAACTCCCTCATACTAATAGGAAACATGGCTCCTCAAGGCATCCAAACCATGCTACATATGAGGATGATATCACAACGACGAGGGACCGATCCTCTGCAGTACAAACTAAAAACACCCATCAACGAGGAAGAGGACGAGGACATTTCTGATGATGCCCCACCGCCGTCAAAGGAGGCAGCGAATCCAAGCCAGCATCCATACCAACCAATAACATCATTAGCAGACATCTCTGCTCGACTCGACCGGTTCGAGACACATGTCGCTCAGTGCTTTGACAGATTGGAGGCGACAATCCAAAAAATATGCCAACATCTCCACATTTCAGCACCACCACCGGACCCAACCATGGATGAGGACCTCTGAGTCCTTTTAATTTGTTTAATCTTCTTAATTTTTTTAAGACTTTATTTTATGACCGCTTAAATTTGAACTTTTAATATTTTCTTTACAAATTTTTATCATTGGCTATTCAATCATTCAAGCATCCCTAACACCATATCTTTTCATCAAAAAGATCACTAACAAAGTAACTTTGCAGAATAAAGCATTTATTCCACAACACACAAAAACACAATTAGGAGAAATGCAAAAAGTCATCTGATGCCAGACACTGTCCACATCCTCATGGATCTCGTCAGAAATCCCAGGAAGTAACACTTTTCCCTCCTATCTTTTAATCACTAATTGTCATCATCCATCTTTGTACATTGAGGAAAATGTACATCTTAAGTGTGGGGGGTAAAAATACCTAACTTTTTTTCATTATTCTCAAATCCCTGATTTAGTCTTGTTTTTATGCAAAGTTGTCATATTACTAATTAGGATGAAATTTTTGATGATTTGTGATGATTATTGACATGTTTTAGAATAAGTCATAGTTAATTATACATTGATGTTTAATTTGAAGAATACTAGAGAATCGAGCATGATAAGTCTGTTTTTCGGGAATTAAAATTTTTGCTAAGTTGTTGACCTAAATTTAAATACTACCTTGAAATTTAAAATTCATAAGGATGATATCAAAACCACCCATAATTTTTGTGAGTATTTGAACCTTATAGAGCATACATTCTTTTTCATTCTCAATTTTTTTCATTTTTTGATTATAAGTGTGTCAACTATGAACTGTTATTCTAGAACTTGCCTTGATTATACATGTCGAGACCACAGTTATGATTTGATATACCGAGATGATAAAGGCATTTAGGTTTTAACCCACTTACTCCACTAAAAAGCCTACCCTCATAATTAACCCCTAGTGAACCCCGTTGAGCCTAACAACCCTTTTCATTGACTTACCTACTAACATTAACCCAAAACCCTTTGTATTTGTTATCACCATTCTTTTTAACTACCCTTTTTGTCGAGATTTGATATTAAACAAGTTTCCTAACTATGTTTTATATTTCAGTTGTAAAAATTCTTTATTACTATCATTTTAGTTTGTTCCTAAAAAAAAAGAATGTATATTCATTATTAATGTGATGATTAAGAGAGCTTGCATGTTCAAATTCCAATTCCCAAGGAAAAAGCTCGTATTATTAGTTTTTAATGTAAGATTAAGTTCATTTTTTCTAGTTAGGTAGTTTATCAAGTCAATCTCGATTCTAACCTTCTAATTCAGCTGACCACACCTTTAACCCTAGCCCCGTTACAACCCTAACAAAGACCTTTTGATCTGCTTGTCATCTCATATTACAGTGGTGGAGATTTGATTTTCAGGCAAGCCTATGGGATTAACTTTTCAGGTTCGACTTATTAGCGATCTTTTTCTGAACCTTAAACACTTTAGAGTGATTTGAGTGAATCCTAAGTGAGGATATCAGTCTTTGTCGATTTTGAATCAAAGTGGTAGTCATTTAAAAGAAGGAAGACACCTATGTTTTCGAGGTACAAAATAATGACTTATTTCGTTTGAATCTTTAGGACACTTTAAATCAAATCATCCATGTATAAATTTTCTATGAATTAGGATAAGACATTGTTGATAGAAATTGTGAATCATGGAAAGTTCATTTTAATTGTAGGTTGAGAATTTTGCTTGAGGACAAGCAAAAGCTTAAGTGTGGGGGTATTTGATAAACCGTAAAAGTAACATATTTTAGACCCACATTTAGTATGCTTTTGGATGATTTATCCTTTATTTTAATAAAAAGGTGCTTTTAATCCTTTCTTTTCATGTCTTATACCCAGGAAAGCACCCAAGGATGAAAAGAACACAAAACAAGCCTAAAATGGAGTAAATGGACCTTAAAACGAAATCGACACGGCCTGGCCCAAAGCACACACAGCCATTTCTTAACGAACACCTAGAGCACGGCCTCAACCCCACCACACACGGCCGTGCCTCAAGAGAAATCCGAGCACGGTCAGGTCTCGATTCACACGGGCGTGTGACATGGCCGTGCCTCTAACGCTGGAAAGAGCAATTTTAGTCAGAAAAGGGTACTTAGGGAGAAAGAATCACGTTTCAAGAGCCTATAAATAACCCCCAAGTATCACCTATTTAGGGGAGCGAACGCGAGGCCAAGGAGCCAAGCCGAGAAGGTCAGAGTTAGGGAATAATGCGAGGATAGCCAGTTGATCCATCCTAAGAAGCCGGAGTTATACTCAAGACGGCGGAATTCTCCTTCTATTCCTTCAGGGGGTTTTAGGATTTTCCTATGTTTTGTTTTATCTTTTCTCTTGCGATGGTTTGTTTATTCATTATGAACTAAACCCCTCAGATACCTAAAGGGGATGAAACCTAGATGGATTTTATTATTTGATTTTTAAGTTATATGATAAATTACTTAGTTTGTTCTTAATTATGTTGCTTAATCCAAATCTAATGTGCTTAGGTGGAGGAGGAATAGACCCTGCCTAAGAGAAGATCTAACATAATTAAGTGGAGTTGATCGGACGCCTAGAGATAAGGTTACGAGATTTTTTCGGATTAAGGTGAAACCTAATATGGGAGTCCATTAATCGATTTACTGCTATCCTAGGGGGTTATTATAAGGGAATGAGAGTTCCACTAATTAACCTAGGGTTAGACGTTATTCGCCTCGAGAGAGGGTTTAATATAGGTTAGGGAGTCTTACGGATCAAGTTAAGTAAAAGAAATCATATAACTAAAGGTTAGATAATAAGAAGAAGTCTAGGTGGATTCTTCCCGAGGGTATCATCAAAATCAACTAAGTTTTTCCTCAAAGTTATTTTCCAATTCGTCTTCTTGTTTTTGTGTCCTTAGTTTAGCTGTCGTCAATTTAGTTTAAAAAGTAATATTCACTCTAACTTTAAGGCTAAATAATAAAAAGAAAGTGAGTATTAATACTTTTAGTTCCTTTGGGTTCGATAACCGGTCTTGCCTAAGCTATACTACTGTTCGATAGGTACACTTGCCTTAATATCGTTGTCAGAGTTAGTCTCCAGGTTTGATCATTCTTCTATAAATATTTAAAGCTCTGATTTTACAGCAATCAATGGTTATTTGAATTACCATATACAATGTGCAAATACGATTTAGGTAATCAGTGTTTTTCTTACTAAATTCTTATGAACTTATATGGGTTATACTTTATGTTTCAGGTTGAAAGTGAGACTATACTTGAAGGAACTATGCCAGGGTTACACCAAAGAAGCGACATATCAGATTATTATGCATACAAAGCAACCTTTATTGGCATGATTAAGCCTGGTCTGATTCATAGAAATTCTTAATTCAGGATAACTATATTAAAACAAGACATCAATTTAGTTATAGTTGTAATTAAGTTATCTATGTATTATAATTGTAATTCATAATTGTTTACACTTATGTATTTTATGATGAATTTTTATCTTTAAGTAGTGTAATCAATCGTAATTTGTATAAGTAGAATTAATTTACATATGTATTAGAGTGGTAACACCCCAAATTTGAATCCAGATTATCGGATCAGATTTGGGGTGTTACACACCTATTTATTTTTCTTTAGAGAAAAGATCATTATCCATTTTGGTGGATACCCCCTTTTTCTAGAGCGATATTCCTTTATTTTAAAACTATGTTTATTTGGAAGCACTATTTTAGAATAAAAACTCATCACACTTTAAGGGTCAAGATGTACAAATTTGACCCTTGGTGACTAACATAAATTAGTCATAATAACATTATGCTGTCAAGGCTTCCATTCAGTATTCAACGTGTTGAAAATAATGCTCAATCCAGATTGAGAATTTCAAATGGAAGTTTCTAACTGTTGACCTAACACCCTTAGCAAATATATGTAACCCCGAAAATAAGAAGGCTAAAAACTGGACGCAGATTTGGTTGTACCTCTTCGATCATCACGCTTAACCTGAGAACCTGAATGGAAGAAGAAACTGGGTAAGTTTGTGAGAATTTAGTAAGTTCTTGGGAATAACAATTCCACCATGATTACTATTAGACAATAGGGAAAAGAGATTCGACTAGTTCATGATAGTTGGCAGATACGTTACTCTGTTATGTGATCAACTGGTGGATGATACCAAAATCATACTCAGACTATTGGCGAACGACTCTAGTTTCTAAACTCATTTATGATAGTTACGGGCACATTCACTCCTTGAATATGCCACTTATATGGACTACCATTTATGACAGACAGGCTTATTGTTCATGTTATCATGCAACATGCAAAACCACATGCATCCTTTTTCCACGTACTCCCTTCATTGTATTAGCTTCTGATCCTGATTCCTGAAGAACCAAATTTTCCTGTATCTTTATATTCACTCATCTGAGCTATATAACAACATCACCTCTGTATCCTCCTAACTCCCCTCCTTGTATGAACACATATGTGTTCTCCTACAAGGCCAGGTTTTCACCAATCACATTTGCATCTAAGTGTCATACTGGAGGCAAAACGTATTATTTTGTGTCTTTGTTATCATTATATACAACATCCCTTTGATACCTCTTTGCACCCATATGGATACAGAGCTTATGCACCAAATAATAAATAATTTTGACAAGCATATACAACAAATAATAATTTCATAACGTTAAATGGTTGAGATTTTTCCAACACCACCAAAAAAGGGATTTAGGGCTTTGCTGGCATTGAGGAAATGATGTTCAATAGTTCATATGAATTTGTGGCTACAGTTCAGAAAGCCTAAAAAGCTATACATTTGGATATTCATAAAAGTCTATCCAAATGAGAAAGCCTAAAAAGCTATACATTTGGATATTCATAAAAGTCTATCCAAATGAGTACAATTACTCTTATGATTTGAGCTGGCTGCAAAAGAAAATGCCAAATTCAATTGGCATTGCCCAAATCAACTAAAACAAAATTTCAATAGTAAATATATAAAGAAAATTGAATGTCACAATATGTTAGTAATATAGATCTAATTTAATTGTTAGTTAGTTAGCAGATATAGCAGTTAGTCTGTTACACCTATGTTAGTTCACAATTTTGTTATTTCTCTTTTCTTTTATAAGTTATATATAACTAAGTCTTTGTATGGTGAATAATCCATTTGCAATTCCCTTACATTCCTTTTCTACATGGTATAAGATGTAAAATTCTCTTGTATTTTCTGTATTTTCTTGCTTCCCAAACACTCTGTTTCTTTGATTTTTATTGGTTTCTTTCTTTCCAACGGCACTCCATGATCCTACACTACTTTCTAGTCCTTATTACCTTCATCCAAATGAAAATCCAGCCTTAGTTTTTGTTTCTCCTGCCTTATCAAGCTCGAATTACCATTTTTGGTCTCGAGCAATGAAATTGGCGCTCTTATCCAAGAACAAGCTTAAATTTGTTGATGGCACAATCACAGTTTCGATCAAAACGGATCCTCTTTATCCAGCTTGGGAAAGGTGCAATACTATGGTGATTTCTTGGCTGCATCACTCTATCTCGCCTTCAATCATGAATAGTATTCTCTGGCTCGACTTTGCTTATGAAATTTGGTGCGATCTCCGCGAACGTTTTTCTCAGGGAGATATTTTTCGCATTTCTGATCTCCAAGAAGAGATTTCTGCTTTCAAGCAAGATGATCGCTCGGTCATTGATTACTTTACTGAGTTGAAGATTCTCTGGGACGAGTTGTTGAATTTTCGACCTATTCCCACCTGTTCTTGTCCAACACCTTGTTCCTGTGGTGCTTTTGCTACTCTTCAGAAATATCATGATAATGACTATGTCATTCGATTTCTTAAAGGCCTTCATGATCGATTTGTGATAAACCATAAAAGTAACATATTTTAATCCCACATTTAGCATATTTTTGGATGATTTATTCCTTGATTCATGTAAAAAGGTGCTTTTAATCCTTTCTTTTTAGGTCTTATACTCAGGAAAGCACCCGAGGATGAAAAGAACATAAAACGGGCCCAAAACAGAGTAAATGGGCAATATCACGAAATCCATACGGCCTGGGCCCAAGACCACACGGCCGTGCCTCATTTATCTACTAGAACACGGCCTGCTCATGATTTACACGGCCGTGCCCCATTCAACAGGTTCGAACACAGCCTTAAGACGGTTCATACGAGCGTGTGCCATGGCGTGTCCCTGTTGTCAGAAAGAAGAATTTCACTCGAAAAAGGATACTTAGGGGCCAAGAAACCTATTTTAAAAGCCTATATAAACACCCTAAGTATAACCTTCAAGGGGGCGGTTAGCTAGGCCAAGGAGTCAAGCCGAAAAGATCAGATTTGCGGGAATCACTCGAAGGTAGCTAGTTGATCCATCTCAAGAAGCCAGAATTCTACTCAAGACGGTGAATTTCTCCTTCAATTCCTTCAGGGGGTTTTAGGGATTTCTTATGTTTTGTTTTATCTTTTCTTCTAAGATGTTTCCTTTTATTGTTATGAACTAAACCCTTCAGATACCTGAAGGGGATGAAACCTAAAACGGATCTTGTTATTGTTTTCTGAACTATATGATAAATACTTGATTTGTTCTTAATTATGTGTGCTTAATTCTTGTGTTAATATTTCTGGGATATTGATTCAAGTTGGATGTGCTTAGGTGGAGGAGCAAAAGTCCCTGCTTAAGAGTAGATCTAGCTTAATTAAGCGAAGTTGATCGCGCGCCTAGAGATAGGGTGACGAGATTTTGCCGAATTAGGGTGAAACCTAATATGGGAGTCCATAGATCGAGTTAATGCGATTCTAGGGGTTTTAATTAGAAAGAGATTTCAATTAATCAACCTAGGGTTAGACGTTATTCGCCTCGAGAGAGGGTTTAATATAACTTAGGGAATCTTACGGATCAAGAAGAAATCGTCTGGTTCAGTGTTAGATAACAAGTGAAGTCTAGGTGGATTCTTCCTAGGGTATCGTCGTAATCAACTGAGTTTTCCCAACAGTATTCCCCAATTCATTCTTTTTGTCTTGAGTCTTTAGCTTGGTAGTTAGTTAAATTTAGATTAGATAACAACTTCATTTATTTTAGGCTAGATAATAAAAAGAAAGTTAGTATTAGTACTTTTTGTTCCTTTGGGTTCGACAATCCGGTCTTGCCTAAGCTATACTACTGTTCGATAAGTGCACTTGCCTCAATCGTTGTCAGAATTAGTTTCCAGGTTCGATCATTCTCTCTCATTCATATAAATTTAAAACTCTAAAATCCAGCAATCAAGTTTTTGGCGCCGTTGCCAGGAAACTAAAATATTAAGAAAGCTTTATTTTTATTACTTTAGCCATTATTATTTTTTTATTTTTCGCAATTTATTTTTTATTTCTTAGGTTAAATTTTGATTTTGCTAAATTTTCTTTCTTTTCTCAGCAGGTACCTCTAGTTTATTACTAGAAGGAACCCGAAAGGATCACTACTATATGATAGTGATATTGAAGCTACCGCTCACAAGAATCGCAGAGAAATTAGGCGAACCCTAAATTACACAGAGGAAGAGCGAGAAGATAGATCCAATCCTACTGAAGGGATGGACGAGAATAATCCACCCCCACAAGATGTGGCAGAACACAATGCTCCACGTACTATGTATGATTATGCTAAACCACATTTAACAGGAGCAGAATCAAGTATTGTTAGGCCTGCTATAGCTGCTAATAATTTTGAATTAAAGCCTAACACTATACAAATGATTCAACAATTTGTTTAATTTGATGGTTTGCAGGATGAAGACACAAATACTCATATAGCTAATTTTTTAGAGTTCTGTGATACCTTCAAAATAAATGGCGTTTCTGATGATGCCATACGTCTTCGGTTATTTCCCTTTTCATTAAGGAATAAAGCCATACAGTGGTTAAATTTGTTACCACGAGGGTCAATCACTACATGGGATCAAATGACCTAAAAATTTTTATTAAAATATTTCCCACCGGCCAAAACGGCCAAATTACGGAATGATATCTCTTCTTTTTTGCAGATGGATTTAGAGACATTATACGATGCATGGGAGAGATACAAGGATCTCTTGAGAAGTTGTCCGCACCATGGTTTACCATTGTGGCTCCAAGTCTAAACTTTCTATAACAGTGTAAACCCCTCAACAAGGCAACTAATTGATTCAGCCGTCGGTGGAACCCTGAACAATAGAACTCCTGAAGCAGCCTATTAGTTTATTGAAGAGATGTCATTGAATAATTATCAGTGGCAGGTCACCAGGACAAAACCAACAAAATCAGCCGGAGTTTTCAACCTAGACGCAGTAACCATGCTATCAACGCAGGTAGAGATGATGTATAAAAAGCTTGATAGTTTGTGTTCTTCGCAGGCACATCCAGTAATGCAGTGCGAGACAAGTGGAATTATGATGAATCCTGAGTACCCACCCGACCAACCGGGCTGTAACATCCTGAAATAGGGGCTAGTTGTAATGGCATTGAGTGCTTGTGTTTGGACTGTGGTGTCAGTGTTTTTGATGTGTTGGGGCTTAGTTGTAAGTCTAGTGTAAGCCTGAGTGGTAGGAAAAATTTTAGTTTTTAAGCTTAAGTGAGAGGAGCTGAAGGAGCTGGGGATTATAGGTATTTTTAGGTGGATGTTAGCACAAGAAAGGGGCTTGGCAAGGTGGCAGGAAGGCGCCACTTAGAGCTTGTGGGTGACGCCACATGCAGGGGAAGGAGGTCCCATGTTCGAGCTGCGGAAGTCTCACCTTTTGCTTTCCATTTTGACGCCAAGGAGGGGGAGAAGTTGTGAGCAGTTCAAACTCTGCCATAGACTAAGTCAAATATTTCAAATGGTGGGCAAAGAGTGAAATAAGGGATTTGACTAATTCAAATGTGTTTGAATTAGTGGCTAGGAGAGATTCTAGGAAGTGGCCGAATCTTGGAGTCTTCATGAGGGAGTGGCCGGTTTTGGTAGGTGATTAAGTGGGAAGTGACGATTCTCTTAGGCATCTTTGGTGTTTTCGGTCAGCCTTGTTTATGTGCCAAAGCCGAATTTCTTTTTGTGTTTTGCTCCTAGCCGAACTTTTAAGTAAGTTTACCTCTTTTCTTTCTTGAAACCAAAAACCCCCAAGCAGCATATACCCTTGCCGATTTCTTCTTTGACCATTTAGTCAATTGTTGCTTTTATTTTTTTTGGTAGCCGAAACTCTCTTCTCCTAAAACATCCCATCTTCTTCTTGCTTCTCATTTTGGTTGGTGGCCGAACCTTCTACTCTCCTTCTTCCTTTCTTTTTCTTTCAAAACTGAAAGCACCTTCCTCCTGTCCATTTTCTTTCTTCTTCTCAAACCCTTTTGCCGAATCCCCTTCTTTTTTCTTCTTCTTACTGTCAGCCGAATATTGAACAGGAGTGGAGGCTTCCTTTTAAATCGATTTTGGAAGGTATGTATGCATGGCCGAATGTTATTTCTTCTTTTTCCCTCCCCTCTGTCGACTTCTAGGAAGGTAAGAGCCAATTTTGGCATTTGATATCAAGGGTGATAATACTCTTTTGAAACCGACATATTGTAGGGTCTCCGGGATAGTTGGAACAATCGATCTAAGCCCTATTCTCTGGCAGTCGACTTTGGTAAGTGGTGGTAAGGCTTCATTTTAAGATTATCGGTTCTTTGATATATATATATATTCAAAAGCCGAAGGCTATTAACATGTGATTGCCGATTTAGGGAAGCAGAAACACTTGGTGTGTGGTTGCTAGCATTCAAAGACGTTTAGGTAAGGTTTCGGGTTCAGGTAAAACCCTTTGGAATTATTTTAGTTTGGCCGAATGGCCTTGGTACTAACTTTGGGTAATGGTCGAATATAGGGCTAGGGAATCTTGTGTGGCCGATTGTCTCTTTGAGGATTTAGGGCTATCGTTGGTGACAGGTGTGTACATACACACTTTATAACTATTTAATGTGCTAAAGGTTATGTGTATGCTTAATCGGGTTGTGTTGATTCGGATTTAGTACCATAATGGTATAAGCAAGGATCCAGGTAAGTCCTTGTCGTTATGACTTTCTTTATTATGCTTTTGGGAAGCATGACATATTTGGTATATGTGGCTATGGCTAATGGTAAACGTGATTACATGTTGGCGTGATTACTGTTAAATGTATATCTTTGATTGATGTGGGTTAAACGAGTGGAGGGGGAAGTAATATTCGTGTCGACGGACACCAGTGGTTTGGTACCACATTTCGTGACTACGGTCACCAGAGGTTTGGCACCTCCAGAGGTTTGGCACCTCATAGCGTCTCGTCCCCGTGGCTTAGCACCACAGTGGGTTGGCCCCACAGATGACATTATGGGATTGACGCCAGTGATTTGGTATCACACGATGGGTTGGCCCCATCATTCGATTTGTGACTTTAAGTCACCAGTGGTTTGGCACCACAGTATTGATGGATATTGTGACTTTAAGTCACCAGTGGTTTGGCACCACCAGTGGTTTGGTACCACACGGGGTAGAGAAAGGCGTTTGGATGGCTAGGTTGGGTGCATATTAAACTTGTGCATATTAAATTAATTATGATTTGTGTATGATGTTACATTAAACCGGGAAAAAGGGTTACACATTGGGTCTTGATGACTCACCTTTTTCCTTTAACATTTTCAGGTGACTCGTAGCTTGCGGATAAGGAGCCGGATGGACTCGAGGTGGCCATGCAGTGGAATTTTGGTTTAAATAAACTTGAGTTATGTTCATCTTATTTTCGGTTTTTATTGTTCAAAATGTAATAAGGCCTCCTAATATTTCGTTTGCTTATTTTACGTGTTTTTGGATGAATAGTTTTAACTGCATAATGATTTTAAAATGACTACACAAGTTTTCTTAAACTTAACGTAAATGTTTTTCTTGTGCCATCGGGTACCTCGCTAAAATTGGTAACAACATGACTTAATGAAATTTTGACAACAAAGCTAAATGATGTTTTCTTCATGCACCTCAATCAAATTTAAACAAGACAATACTTTATCAAAAATAAATGTTTTCTCAAAAACTAAATCGGCAAAATAAATGGCTTTCAAAAACTTTTTCCTCTGTGACATACCGGATTCGGCCGTGATGTTTGGGCCGGGTTTGGGGTGTTACAAAATTGGTATCAGAGCCCAGTTCAAAGCTCGGCTGTGGGGGCCCAAGGCCCAAAATGTTTTGGTAGGCCTTTTTGAAATATTTTGGTTTGAACAAGCATGGCACCAAGTCTCCGGCACCAATCCGCCCAGGTAAGCACTTCTGACTTCTGTGTGAATTAATTATCTGTAGAAGGGTAGGTATGGAACGTAGATAGGATGATAGGTGTGTAAACCCTAGGACTAGTTTACCCCAACAAAATACATAAGCCTTTAAAAGCTTAATTAAACAAACCTACGACCAAGTCGCCGAGTTAGGGTGTAGTAACCCTGGTGCGCATGTCTAGGATTGGATCCGGAAGAGCTTGGTACTTAAGCAGTCCTCGTGACTCACCTCCTCTTCGCAGGAATCCTACCTGGTGCGTAGCTTCGGTTCACCCTAACCAAGAGAACTTGGTCATAGGCTAAACACACTAAATAAAACCCGAAAGGGATTAACCCTGTTTTATGAAAGCTCTAAATTTTAAAAATCATTACGATACTCCTTTCAATAGCAGCAAAAATTTATTTTTGGGCAACTTTTTTCTTACTTTACAAAAGTATCCAACATTCTGTATTTCAAAGTAATACCCTGACTTTGGAAATTTACAAAATTACTCCTGATTGACAAAATTACCAAAATACCCCTAGCTTCCAAAATTCTGCTATACCTTTACATTGGAAATTTTTCGAAAATACTCTTCAATTTTAGAAATTACAAAATGTCTTGATTTATTAAAGTTTTCAAAATTTCTTCGGTTTATCATAAAAAAAATAACCTATAGGAAAATGACGAAAATACCCCTGGGATAGAAACAGACAGAAATGCCCGAAGAGTGACTAGGTATGAAAGGTATTAGGGAATGGATGTGCTTTTCTATGTGAATTAGGATAGAGGACTTAAAACTTGATTGCTCAAAAGAATCTCTATTAAACTCTTTTCATAAAATTTCTTCGCGAGTAACCAAGTGAAACAGTTACTAATCCATAAAAATTTCTTAATCAGATTAAAGCGCCGTAGTTAGAAATGAGTTCTAGAGGACGTGGCCGTCGTGGACGCGGTAGGGGCAGGATGACCGTGTCAGAACCAGTAGGGTCTGGTCAGGGGTCAGAGTATGGGATACCAGTACCGCCACCAGCTAGAGGTGGTAAGTTTCAGGATCAGATTGGGGATGACGCAGTGTCACAAGCGATGTTGCGAGTTCTGGGAAGGGTAGCCGAAGGAGTGAAAGAGTCTGTGAGGCAGAACTTGGGAAGGAATCGGGATAAGAGGAGTTTTGGACCATCAGATTCGTCTGGAAGTCTTCAGAAAAGACCGAGGGTCGAGACTCCTGCTCGTATTTCTGAGTCAACTATTGGGAATCCAGATCGTCCATGTGCTCGGTGTGGAAGATACCATGTTGGCGAGTGCTGGAATAGGGATCAAGAATGCTTCAGGTGTAAATCTAAGTCTCACCTGATTAAGGACTGTCCCCAGTGTCCGAGTAGGACTCGGACATTAGGCCAAGGTTATGTGCAGCCAGGCAGAGGTGGTCAGCAGGCGACAAGGGGTCGTGGTCCGAACCATGGAGGGAACGGTTCCGACCGAGGTCGTGGAGCAGTAGGTCGCGGTAATGGTAGCGTTGAGGCAAGACATCCAGGTCTGGTTTATGCAGTTCGTCGGAAGAAGGATAATGATGTGCCAGATGTGTCAGCAGGTAAGTTTCTTATGTCTGAAATATCCTTTATTGCTTGTTCGCTATAGTGGCAGTTTGATTTATTGCTAGTAAAGTATCTGGAGCCTTGAGTATGGACTTAGAACTGTGCTTAGAAAGTATGTTAGCTCTTTAAGATCAGAGTGCGCAGCAGTAATTCCTGTTTAGTCTAGCCAAGTAATTTCGAGGACGAAATTATTTTAAGGGGGTAGAATTGTAACATCCTGAAATAGGGGCTAGTTGTAATGGCATTGAATGCTTGTGTTTGGACTGTGGTGTCAGTATTTTTGATGTGTTGGGGCTTAGTTGTAAGTCTAGTGTAAGCCTGAGTGGTAGGAAAAATTTTAGTTTTTAAGCTTAAGTGAGAGGAGCTGAAGGAGCTGGGGATTATAGGTATTTTTAGGTGGATGTTAGCACAAGAAAGGGGCTTGGCAAGGTGGCAGGAAGGCGCCAATTAGAGCTTGTGGGTGACGCCACTTGCAGGGGAAGGAGGTCCCATGTTCGAGCTGCGGAAGTCTCACCTTTTGCTTTCCATTTTGACGCCAAGGAGGGGGAGAAGTTGTGAGCAGTTCAAACTCTGCCATAGACTAAGTCAAATATTTCAAATGGTGGGCAAAGAGTGAAATAAGGGATTTGACTAATTCAAATGTGTTTGAATTAGTGGCTAGAAGAGATTCTAGGAAGTGGCTGAATCTTGGAGTCTTCATGGGGGAGTGGCCGGTTTTGGTAGGTGATTAAGTGGGAAGTGCCGATTCTCTTAGGCATCTTTGGTGTTTTCGGTCAGCCTTGTTTATGTGCCAAAGCCGAATTTCTTTTTGTGTTTTGCTCCTAGCCGAACTTTTAAGTAAGTTTACCTCTTTTCTTTCTTGAAACCAAAAACCCCCAAGCAGCATATACCCTTGCCGATTTCTTCTTTGACCATTTAGTCAGTTGTTGCTTTTATTTTTTTTTTGGTAGCCGAAACTCTCTTCTCCTAAAACATCCCATCTTCTTCTTGCTTCTCATTTTGGTTGGTGGCCGAACCTTCTACTCTCCTTCTTCCTTTCTTTTCTTTCAAAACCGAAAGCACCTTCCTCCTGTCCATTTTCTTTCTTCTTCTCAAACCCTTTTGCCGAATCCCCTTCTTTTTCTTCTTCTTACTGTCGGCCGAATATTGAACAGGAGTGGAGGCTTCCTTTTAAATCGATTTTGGAAGGTATGTATGCATGGCCGAATGTTATTTCTTCTTTCTCCCTCCCCTCTGTCGACTTCTAGGAAGGTAAGAGCCAATTTTGGCATTTGATATCAAGGGTGATAATACTCTTTTGAAACCGACATATTGTAGGGTCTCCGGGATAGTTGGAACAATCGATCTAAGCCCTATTCTCTGGTAGTCGACTTTGGTAAGTGGTGGTAAGGCTTCATTTTAAGATTATCGGTTCTTTGATATATATATATTCAAAAGCCGAAGGCTATTAACATGTGATTGCCGATTTAGGGAAGCAGAAACACTTGGTGTGTGGTTGCTAGCATTCAAAGACGTTTAGGTAAGGTTTCGGGTTCAGGTAAAACCCTTTGGAATTATTTTAGTTTGGCCGAATGGCCTTGGTACTAACTTTGGGTAATGGTCGAATATAGGGCTAGGGAATCTTGTGTGGCCGATTGTCTCTTTGAGGATTTAGGGCTATCGTTGGTGACAGGTGTGTATATACACACTTTATAACTATTTAATGTGCTAAAGGTTATGTGTATGCTTAATCGGGTTGTGTTGATTCGGATTTAGTACCATAATGGTATAAGCAAGGATCCAGGTAAGTCCTTGTCGTTATGACTTTCTTTATGATGCTTTTGGGAAGCATGACATATTTGGTATATGTGGCTATGGCTAATGGTAAACTCTATGTATGTTACTAAATGAACATGTTGGCGTGATTACTGTTAAATGTATATCTTTGATTGATGTGGGTTAAACGAGTGGAGGGGGAAGTAATATTCGTGTCGACGAACACCAGTGGTTTGGTACCACATTTCGTGACTACGGTCACCAGAGGTTTGGCACCTCCAGAGGTTTGGCACCTCATAGCGTCTCGTCCCCGTGGCTTAGCACCACAGTGGGTTGGCCCCACAGATGACATTATAGGATTGACGCCAGTGATTTGGTATCACACGATGGGTTGGCCCCATCATTCGATTTGTGACTTTAAGTCACCAGTGGTTTGGCACCACAGTATTGATGGATATTGTGACTTTAAGTCACCAGTGGTTTGGCACCACCAGTGGTTTGGTACCACACGGGGTAGAGAAAGGCGTTTGGATGGCTAGGTTGGGTGCATATTAAACTTGTGTATATTAAATTAATTATGATTTGTGTATGATGTTACATTAAACCGGGAAAAAGGGTTACACATTGGGTCTTGATGACTCACCTTTTTCCTTTAACATTTTCAGGTGACTCGTAGCTTGCGGATAAGGAGCCGGATGGACTCGAGGTGGCCATGCAGTGGAATTTTGGTTTAAATAAACTTGAGTTATGTTCATCTTATTTTCGGTTTTTATTGTTCAAAATGTAATAAGGCCTCCTAATATTTCGTTTGCTTATTTTACATGTTTTTGGATGAATAGTTTTAATTGCATAATGATTTTAAAATGACTACACAAGTTTTCTTAAACTTAACGTAAATGTTTTTCTTGTGCCATCGGGTACCTCGCTAAAATTGGTAAGAACATGACTTAATGAAATTTTGACAACAAAGCTAAATGATGTTTTCTTCATGCACCTCAATCAAATTTAAACAAGACAATACTTTATCAAAAATAAATGTTTTCTCAAAAACTAAATCGGCAAAATAAATGGCTTTCAAAAACTTTTTCCTCTGTGACATACCGGATTCGGGCGTGATGTTTGGGCCGGGTTTTGGGTGTTACAAAATTGGTATCAGAGCCCAGTTCAAAGCTCGGCTGTGGGGGCCCAAGGCTCAAAATGTTTTGGTAGGCCTTTTTGAAATATTTTGGTTTGAACAAGCATGGCACCGAGTCTCCGGCACCAATCCGCCCAGGTAAGCACTTCTGACTTCTGTGTGAATTAATTATCTGTAGAAGGGTAGGTATGGAAAGTAGATAGGATGATAGGTGTGTAAACCCTAGGACTAGTTTACCCCAACAAAATACATAAGCCTTTAAAAGCTTAATTAAACAAACCTACGACCAAGTCGTCGAGTTAGGGTGTGGTAACCCTGGTACGCATGTCTAGGATTGGATCCGGAAGAGCTTGGTACTTAAGCAGTCCTCGTGACTCACCTCCTCTTCACAGGAATCCTACCTGGTGCGTAGCTTCGGTTCACCCTAACCAAGAGAACTCGGTCATAGGCTAAACACACTAAATAAAACCCGAAAGGGATTAACCCTGTTTTATGAAAGCTCTAAGTTTTAAAAATCATTACGATACTCCTTTCAATAGCAGCAAAAATTTATTTTTGGGCAACTTTTTTCTTACTTTACAAAAGTATCCAACATTCTATATTTCAAAGTAATACCCTGATTTTGGAAATTTACAAAATTACTCCTGATTGACAAAATTACCAAAATACCCCTGGCTTCCAAAATTCTGCTATACCTTTACATTGGAAATTTTTCGAAAATACTCTTCAATTTTAGAAATTACAAAATGTCTTGATTTATTAAAGTTTTCAAAATTTCTTCGGTTTATCATAAAAAAAAAGACCCTGTAGGAAAATGACGAAAATACCCCTGGGATAGAAACGGACAGAAATGCCCGAAGAGTGAATAGGTTAGAAAGGTATTAGGGAATGGATGTGCTTTTCTGTGTGAATTAGGATAGAGGACTTAAAACTTGATTGCTCGAAAGAATCTCTATTAAACTCTTTTCATAAAATTTCTTCGCGAGTAACCAAGTGAAACAGTTACTAATCCATAAAAATTTCTTAATCAGATTAAAGCGCCGTAGTTAGAAATGAGTTCTAGAGGACGTGGCCGTCGTGGACGCGGTAGGGGCAGGATGACCGTGTCAGAACCAGTAGGGTCTGGTCAGGGGTCAGAGTATGGGATACCAGTACCGCCACCAGCTAGAGGTGGTAAGTTTCAGGATCAGATTGGGGATGACGCAGTGTCACAAGCGATGCTGCGAGTTCTGGGAAGGGTAGCCGAAGGAGTGAAAGAGTCTGTGAGGCAGAACTTGGGAAGGAATCGGGATAAGAGGAGTTTTGGACCATCAGATTCGTCTGGAAGTCTTCAGAAAAGACCGAGGGTCGAGACTCCTGCTCGTATTTCTGAGTCAACTATTGGGAATCCAGATCGTCCATGTGCTCGGTGTGGAAGATACCATGTTGGCGAGTGCTGGAATCGGGATCGAGAATGCTTCAGGTGTAAGTCTAAGTCTCACCTGATTAAGGACTGTCCCCAGAGTCCGAGTAGGACTCGGACATTAGGCCAAGGCTATGTGCAGCCAGGCAGAGGTGGTCAGCAGGCGACAAGGGGTCGTGGTCCGAACCATGGAGGGAACGGTTCCGACCGAGGTCGTGGAGCAGTAGGTCGCGGTAATGGTAGCGTTGAGGCAAGACATCCAGGTCTGGTTTATGCAGTTCATCGGAGGGAGGATAATGATGTGCCAGATGTGTCAGCGGGTAAGTTTCTTCTGTCTGAAATATCCTTTATTGCTTGTTCGCTATAGTGGCAGTTTGATTTATTGCTAGTAAAGTATCTAGAACCTTGAGTATGGACTTAGAACTGTGCTTAGAAAGTATGTTAGCTCTTTAAGATCAGAGTGCGCAGCAGTAATTTCTGTTTAGTCTAGCCAAGTAATTTCGAGGACGAAATTATTTTAAGGGGGGTAGAATTGTAACATCCTGAAATAGGGGCTAGTTGTAATGGCATTGAGTGCTTGTGTTTGGACTGTGGTGTCAGTATTTTTGATGTGTTGGGGCTTAGTTGTAAGTCTAGTGTAAGCCTGACTGTAGGAAAAATTTTAGTTTTTAAGCTTAAGTGAGAGGAGCTGAAGGAGCTGGGGATTATATGTATTTTTAGGTGGATGTTAGCACAAGAAAGGGGCTTGGCAAGGTGGCAGGAAGGCGCCAATTAGAGCTTGTGGGTGACGCCACTTGCAGGGGAAGGAGGTCCCATGTTCGAGCTGCGGAAGTCTCACCTTTTGCTTTCCATTTTGACGCCAAGGAGGGGGAGAAGTTGTGAGCAGTTCAAAATCTGCCATAGACTAAGTCAAATATTTCAAATGGTGAGCAAAGAGTGAAATAAGGGATTTGACTAATTCAAATGTGTTTGAATTAGTGGCTAGGAGAGATTCTAGGAAGTGGCCGAATCTTGGAGTCTTCATGGGGGAGTGGCCGGTTTTGGTAGGTGATTAAGTGGGAAGTGTCGATTCTCTTAGGCATCTTTGGTGTTTTTGGTCAGCCTTGTTTATATGCCAAAGCTGAATTTCTTTTTGTGTTTTGCTCCTAGCCGAACTTTTAAGTAAGTTTACCTCTTTTCTTTCTTGAAACCAAAAACCCCCAAGCAGCATATACCCTTGTCGATTTCTTCTTTGACCATTTAGTCAGTTGTTGCTTTTATTTTTTTTGGTAGCCGAAACTCTCTTCTCCTAAAACATCCCATCTTCTTCTTGCTTCTCATTTTGGTTGGTGGCCGAACCTTCTACTCTCCTTCTTCCTTTCTTTTTCTTTCAAAACCGAAAGCACCTTCCTCCTGTCCATTTTCTTTCTTCTTCTCAAACCCTTTTGCCGAATCCCCTTCTTTTTCTTCTTCTTACTGTCGGCCGAATATTGAACAGGAGTGGAGGCTTCCTTTTAAATCGATTTTGGAAGGTATGCATGCATGGCCGAATGTTATTTCTTCTTTTTCCCTCCCCTCTGTCGACTTCTAGGAAGGTAAGAGCCAATTTTGGCATTTGATGTCAAGGGTGATAATACTCTTTTGAAACCGACATATTGTAGGGTCTCCGGGATAGTTGGAACAATCGATCTAAGCCCTATTCTCTGGCAGTCGACTTTGGTAAGTGGTGGTAAGGCTTCATTTTAAGATTATCGGTTCTTTGATATATATATATATATATATTCAAAAGCCGAAGGCTATTAACATGTGATTGCCGATTTAGGGAAGCAGAAACACTTGGTGTGTGGTTGCTAGCATTCAAAGACGTTTAGGTAAGATTTCGGGTTCAGGTAAAACCCTTTGGAATTATTTTAGTTTGGCCGAATGGCCTTGGTACTAACTTTGGGTAATGGCCGAATATAGGGCTAGGGAATCTTGTGTGGCCGATTGTCTCTTTGAGGATTTAGGGCTATCGTTGGTGACAGGTGTGTACATACACACTTTATAACTATTTAATGTGCTAAAGGTTATGTGTATGCTTAATCGGGTTGTGTTGATTCGGATTTAGTACCATAATGGTATAAGCAAGGATTCAGGTAAGTCCTTGTCGTTATGACTTTCTTTATGATGCTTTTGGGAAGCATGACATATTTGGTATATGTGGCTATGGCTAATGGTAAACTCTATGTATGTTACTAAATGAACATGTTGGCGTGATTACTGTTAAATGTATATCTTTGATTGATGTGGGTTAAACGAGTGGAGGGGGAAGTAATATTCGTGTCGACGGACACCAGTGGTTTGGTACCACATTTCGTGACTACGGTCACCAGAGGTTTGGCACCTCCAGAGGTTTGGCACCTCATAGCGTCTCGTCCCCGTGGCTTAGCACCACAGTGGGTTGGCCCCACAGATGACATTATGGGATTGACGCCAGTGATTTGGTATCACACGATGGGTTGGCCCCATCATTCGATTTGTGACTTTAAGTCACCAGTGGTTTGGCACCACAGTATTGATGGATATTGTGACTTTAAGTCACCAGTGGTTTGGCACCACCAGTGGTTTGGTACCACACGGGGTAGAGAAAGGCGTTTGGATGGCTAGGTTGGGTGCATATTAAACTTGTGCATATTAAATTAATTATGATTTGTGTATGATGTTACATTAAACCGGGAAAAAGGGTTGCACATTGGGTCTTGATGACTCACCTTTTTCCTTTAACATTTTCAGGTGACTCGTAGCTTGCGGATAAGGAGCCGGATGGACTCGAGGTGGCCATGCAGTGGAATTTTGGTTTAAATAAACTTGAGTTATGTTCATCTTATTTTCGGTTTTTATTGTTCAAAATGTAATAAGGCCTCCTAATATTTCGTTTGCTTATTTTACATGTTTTTGGATGAATAGTTTTAACTGCATAATGATTTTAAAATGACTACACAAGTTTTATTAAACTTAACGTAAATGTTTTTCTTGTGCCATCGGGTACCTCGCTAAAATTGGTAAGAACATGACTTAATGAAATTTTGACAGCAAAGCTAAATGATGTTTTCTTCATGCACCTCAATCAAATTTAAACAAGCAATACTTTATCAAAAATAAATGTTTTCTCAAAAACTAAATCGGCAAAATAAATGGCTATCAAAAACTTTTTCCTCTGTGACATACCGGATTCGGCCGTGATGTTTGGACCGGGTTTGGGGTGTTACACGGGCACAGAGAGCGAACAGATGAACTATATAGGTAATAATTCCAGATCTAATAATAACCCTTATAGTAATAATTATAATCCAGGTTGGAGGAGCCACCCAAATTTTTCATGGGGAAGTCAAGGAAATCAAAGACAAAACCTCCCCAAAATTTCCAAAATCAGACCTATCTACAAGAAAAGAGGCCAAACCTCGAAGAGATCCTGACAAAATTCATGGCAGCCACAGAGACCCGTCTCCAAAAAACCGAGACAACGCTCGATAATCAACAAACATCAATCAAAGGGATCGAGATCCAAGTTGGAGAACTTACTAAGTCAGTTGGACAACATACCAAGCTAATTTCCGAAATTTGATCAGAGATTTTTGATCGACCGCAAGGGCGTCTACCGAGCAACACTGAGATTAACCCAAGGGAGCAAATCCAAGCCATCACAACTCATGATAGTATAAGGTTAGATGAACCCAATCCAATACAAGAAAACGAGGTAGAAAAAGGTAAAGTTGAGGTAACACAAGAAAAACCAAAACTGGTAATCAAAGAGTACCTCGCATTCCTTATCCCGAAGTGATGAAGAGAGATGATATAGAGGAACAGTTCGGTAAGTTTCTTAAACTTTTGAAGAAATTACATATCAACTTACCTCTTCTTGAAGCTCTTTCATAGATGCCAGATTCAAGGAAATTTTTAAAACAACTCTTGACGAACCAGCGTAAGTTAGACGAGGAGCCACATGTGGAAATAAACGCAGTATGCTCAGCAATGTTACAGAATAGACTACCGCGAAAGCTGAAAGATCCAGGGAGTTTTACAATTCCATGTTAAATTGGTAGATTAACTGTTGATAATGCATTAGCTGATTTAGGGGCAAGTATAAATATCATGCCTTATAAAATGTTTAAACAACTAGGTCTAGGGAAACCCAAACAAACAAGGATGAGCATTCAATTAGCTGATAAAACTGTTAGAATTCCTAGGGGTATTATCGAAGATGTTCTTGTAAAAATTGATAAATTCGTTTTCCCAATAGATTTTGTTGTCTTAGACATGAATGAGGATAATTCGATTCTCCTAATTTTAGGAAGACCCTTTTTAGCAACTGCTAGGACTAAAATTGATGTTAGCACAGGAGAACTAATACTTCAAGTAGGGGATGAATCGATCAGTTTACAAGCTCTTGACTCGGCCAGGACACCAATTGATGAAGGTGAGAAAATAAATTCAGTTGATAACCAGATTGTTCCATCTTCACCACAGGAAACACCACAGGATTACAAACCTGAGCTGAATCATGGACCCCATGCCAACAAAGACGAATTACACAAGGAACAAAGCCTTAGGGTCGACAAACTAGAAGAGTGGGCGACATCCTTTAAAAAAGAACAGGAACCGTGCAAAGTAAAGCCGGAGGAGCCCCCAAAAGAGCTCATAGGAACAGCAAACCACTTCAAAATAAGAGACCAGGTACTATTAGATAAAGCAGATCCTCGCATCATCACATCAGACCTGAACACGAACAAAGAAATTCCTCTTGAGGTACGCAATATTTTCCCATACGGAACAGTCGAAGTACGCAACCATATATTCGGCACTTTCAAGGTAAACGCTTCTCGACTTAGACTTTATCAAAAAGATAGAATTAATAGCATGAGGAAAGATGTTTAAACTTTTAAACCACCATAAGTTTTGCAAATAGGAGGAAAGTCTAGCTTAAGACTTTAAACGAGCGCTTCTCGGGAGGCAACCCGAGTACTAACCCATCAACTTTTACATTTTTTTTAATTTTTAATTTTGTTTTATTTATTTTGTTTTAAGACCTAACTTTAAACTAACCAAAAAGGGTAGATTTCCAGACCACACGGCCTTGTACACGGCCATGGCCGTGGCCGTGTGGTAGTACAGATTCTTCGTATTGACAATGGTAGAAACGGTACAAATCAGACTCAACTAATTTTTGAAGTCACAGACCCAACCACTTCAACACGGGCACCGACAAAAGCCCGCGGCCGTACGACACGACCGTGGTCGACACTGACTCCTCAGAAATGGGCGTGGGTGAACCAACACGCCTAGACACAAGGCCGTGCGAAGCGGCCGTGTGAATCAACACGCCCACAGTCCATGGGCGTGGGAGAGCATCAGAACCCAAACTCTATTTAAACCCACACCCCCTTTCCCCTTCTTCTCACCAACTCCCCATCTTCTTTCTTCCTTCTTTTCTCAGATTTCTCTCATTCCCATAACAAAGTCTCTATATTCTTGAGCTACACATATCCATGTCGAAGAAATGGAAGAAACAAAGCAAAGTCTCCCCAAGGGAGACCGATCTACATAAGCTCATGCCGACCGCTTCATTCCACCGATAAGCCAAAGGTCTTTGAGACCATTTAGTTTTAATTTTACTTTTCTCTTCTCCTTTATTTTCCTTCTCTTTGACAATTTTATGCTTAATTTAGTTTATTTTAATTTAGTTTCTTAGTGCTAGGTTCGTCAGGATGCTAGGGAATCACACCTTGAGAACCGCAACCATCACCACCACAGCTTTTGAAATACTAAAGGCTGCTTGGGAATCACGCCACTTCCGCCACCGCCAGCACCTCCGCAATCTAAGGAATGACACCCACCTCGCGAACCATCCATCAATAAGGACTTCTCGGTCCATTAGTCTTTTCTTTCATTTTTATTTTCCTTCTTAGTCTCCTTCTCTTTTTCTTTCTTATTTTTAAATATATAATTAGTTTATTTTAAATGTGTTTCAATAATCCCTGGCTAATTCTTCACGAGCTTCCCAATTTCTTTATCTAGCGCAGAGCTCGGAAGAAGTTACCACCCATCGGAACTTCCACCTCAAGGAAACCATCCAAATTCAGGAAGTTTCACCACTCTCTCCTTATTAAGTTTTATATACATCTTTGTAGATTGAGGGCAATGTACATCTTAAGTGTGGGGGTGAATATTTATTTCGAGAAAGGGCCTAACTTTTCGCATTATTCTCAAATTCGGCCTAACTTTCTTCATTATTCTTGAATCCCTGAATTATATTTTGTTCTTAAGTAATTTCCTCATATTACTAATTAGGATGAAATTTCTGATGAATTATGATCTTTATTGACGTGTTTCTAAGTAAGCCATAGTTAATTGTGCATTGATGATTAAATTAGAAGAATATTAGGGAATCAAGCATGATAAGTCTATTTTTCAGAATAAAATTTTTGAATAGGTTGTCTACCTGAATCTGAATGTTACCTTGAAGTTTGAAATTTACGAGGTTGATGTCAAAAACACCTATAATTTTTGTGAGATTTTGAGCCTTATAGAGCATATATTCTTTTTCTTGCTCACTTTCTAATTATGAGTGTGTCAACATTGAGCTGTTATTCTAGAACTTGCCTCGATTATACATGTTGAGACCACACCTATGATTTGATATACCGACATGAAAAAGGCACCTAGGTTTTAACCCACTCACTCCACTAAAAAGCCTACCTTCATAATTAACCCCTAGTGAACCCCGTTGATCCTAACAACCCTTTTATTTATTCACCCACTAATATTACCCCAAAACCCTTTGTATTTGTTATCACCATTCCTTTTGACTACCTTTATGTCGAGATTTGTTTTGATTAGTTACCTAATTATATTATTTCAGTAGTTGAATTTATCCTTTATTACTTGATTTGTTCTAAAAAAAATATTTATATTCAGTATTAGTAATATGAAAGAAAGAGCTTATACAGTTAAAAGTCTATTTATCAAAAGAAAAGCTCGTATTATTAGGGTTATTACTTTTCAGTTGATGTAGTTACTTATTATTAGATAGGTAACTTGTCAGGTCAATCTCGATTCTAACCTTCTAATTCAGCCTTTATCCACACCTTTAACCCTAGCCCCGTTACAACCCTGTTAAAGACATTTTGATCTGTTTATCATCTCACTTTACAGTGGTGGAGATTTGATTTTCAGGCAAGCCTATGGGATTAACTTTTCAAGTTCGACTTTTGAGTGCTCTTTTCCTGAACCTTAAACACTTCGAGTGATTTGAGTGAATCTTTTGTGAGGATGTTAATACTTGTCGGTTTTGAATTAAAGGTAATTGTTCAGGTAAGGGGAAACACCTACATTTTCGTGATACAAATGTATGACTTATATTGTTTGAATCTTTAGGACTCTTCGAGTTAGATCATCCATGTATAAATTATCTATGAATTATGATGAGACATCGTTAATAAGAATTATGAATCATGGAAAGTTCATTTTAATTGTGAGTTGAGAATTTTGCTTGAGGACAAGCAAAAGCTTAAGTGTGGGGATATTTGATAAACTGTAAAAGTAACATATTTTAATCCCATATTTAGCATATTTTCGGATGATTTATTCATTGATTCATGTAAAAAGGTGCTTTTAATCCTTTCTTTTCATGTCTTTGATACGAACCGGCTCGGGATGAGTCGAAACGTATACGAGTTGCCCAATCGTCTACGAGAAGGAATTAAGCCTTTGGAAAATAATCGGAAAATATAAATGAGTTTGTGGAAGCTTAAGTGAATAAAATAGAAGATGGTTCGGTTTGGTGGAACAAAATAAAAATAAAATAGATAAAAGGATAATTTAATAGAGATGGACAAAAGAACTTAAACAAAAATCGATTCAACACTAAAGAGTGTCACCCCGGGTTCTATAATGTTTAAGGTGGATAAATGGAATCGATGATGGAAATGAAAATACGAACTTAACTTAAGAAAGATTCAACACTATATATCAGTGTCACCCCGTTTCTTATATCGTTAAGGTGAAAAGATGGAATTCGATGATGGACCAAGACCCGTTATCTAAAAAGATAAGAACCGTTGGTATAAATAAATGGATGAGAAACGACTGACGCCACAAGCAAAGCTTGATAAGTCGGAATCGAAACTCGTACGAAAGATAGAAAGGAGATAAACTCACTCAAATGAACAACGTTCATAAAAATTCATTCATGAAAATTCTAAGTCCCCACAAATGACAAAGGTCCACCTATTTATAGGACAAGTGGATGCCGTATTTTCTTCAAGGGATTAGAAATGCCCCTCAATTCTTAATGCCCTATGTCGTCCCATGCTCTTCAAGAATTTAAATGTAACATCCTGAATAATTGGGTCTGTGCATTTTATGTGTTTGAATGCTTAAAACTTTAATTTGAGGTTTTGAGGCACTAATTGGGCTCAGGAATGGGCTGAGACCTCAGTTAAAATATTTTGTTTGGGTATTATAAAGATTAAAAGTGGGCATGTAAGTTAAAAATGTTGAATTGGGCTTGGGGCCCAAAGTAGGAGGCACCACAAGGAGGGAAGAGGGTGGCATCATTGGTACATGATGAAGGCCCAAATTATGGTTGCCTGAAGCCTAAGATTTAGGGCTAAAATTCGGCAATTAAATGAGCAAGGGGGTGGCACAAGGCTAAATTTTAGGGATTTTATGTGTGTGGATAAAAAGCAGATAAAAGTTATTTTTGAGGAGATAATAGATCAAAGATAGGAGCCATCTTTAAGTGTTTAATGTTAGCCGAAACTTTGAGGAATTTGAAAAGAAATGGGCATTCAGTTTTGGCTTAAGGTGTGTGTGCCGAATTTTTCTATTCATTTTTCTCTTTTCTGTCGAAATCTCTGCTAAAGCTCTCATATTTTCTCTGCCGAAATTTCTCCCCTATCCTTTCTCTCTTCTCTTCTTCTTCAGTTAGCCGAATCTTCAAGCCTCTCCTTGCTCTCTTTTCTCTTTTCTTTCTAGTCGAAACCATATTAGTTCATCCCTCCAGGATTTTCATAAAAAAAAGTCGAAATCACTAAGATCTCACCTCCTGAAGTTGCCGAATCTTCTTTAATGGAGTCTACTTGTGCCAAACTCTGAAGGAAACAATAGGTAAGTGTTGATTTCGGGATTTCAATGTTCTTTCGGCTTTTCAAAGTCCCTAGCCGAATGGCTATTTAGAAACTAATCCCTTATTTTTCTTATTTTTGGCATTCCGGGATCTGAAGTAGGGCCAATCGCATAGATCTCCAAGATATAGTTCGATAACACTCGAATCGTGTTACCTTCAGGATTTCAAGGTAAGAAAGTCTATTGATTTTAGTATGTAAAAATGGGTAGAACACTAACCATGGCCGATTATAGGAGAAGGCCTATTTTTTATACTTTTCTGGCTTTTTGAGCAAGTTGTAGATCGGTTTAGCAAGAGTATCGACATTAATCAGGTGTGTAATTGTCCACACCATCTAGATCTGTTTTATTAGTATATGATTATAAGTCTTGTATGTTTTGATAAATGCCGAAATCCCGGCATAATGACGAAAACCCAAAGAGGGTGAAAGCAAATCACCATGTTAGTGAATGTTCCGATTAAATGATATATGAATAATGATTTTATGTGATTGCATGGGTTGGGTTTGATGAAAGGAGGAAGTTATATGTTGTAGCGGCTTATACCGTGATCTGTTGAAGTGGTTCCTTACCGTGATCTATTGTAGCGGTCTTTACCGTGATCTGTTGTAGTGGCTACGGCCATGATCTGATGATGAGCAGCACGACTGCCATCAAGGCGTGTAGCGGTGTGGGTTGATTGTAGAAATCCCCAATGGTGTGAATGGCTGGTACGGGGGCGTGTAGCGGATGGACACCTAGGATATGGGTTGGGCCTTGCATATTATTTTTGTTATTTCTATTTTGATTATTCTGTTTTATGGGGTTAAAGCCCAAATCTAATGGTGCATGAGGGTTGCACACTGAGTCTCGCGACTCACCCTTTAATTTTAACCACCTCAAGTGACACTTAGGCATTAGACAGGGCTGGAGAGGAGAGCAAGGTGGCTATGCGACAGAGCATTGAGGATTCAGCAAAGAAAAAGACTTAATTTAATATTTTTTTATTTAATTAATGGGTTTAAATTTCCCTGTAATAAGGCCATGGGCCACTAGACTACCATTTATGTTTTGGGATTTTGTTGGGCTTTTATTACTGGGCTTTTATTTTAAGTTTTATGTTTTCAATTAAGTTAAGACATGTATGAAATTTTGGTTTTCATTCAAAATCCACCAAGATAATTTATGATTTAATATTTTATTTTTTTTAAATGAATTCTTAAGTTTTCGAAATAAAGGTGTAAACCTAGTAATTGTTTTCCAAAATGCGACATGCTTTGTAAAATCTCTTAAGTGACATACTAGATTCGGTTGTAGCGTTTGGGCCGGGTTTGGGGTGTTACAAATTGGTATCAGAGCCCAGTTCAAAACTCGGCTCTGAGGGGTTTTTGGGCTCAAAACGTTTTCTAGAGTTGGGTTTTGAAGCATGCATTTTTAGAAATGATATAGGTCTGTTAGCTCGGCATGGCACCTGCGTCTCCGGCCCAAGTCCGCTAGGTAAGTACCCTAAACCATTGTGTGATCTATATGTGGGCTTGATGGGCTTATTGGGACGTAGATTAATTAGATTAGAACTTGATGGACTCTAGGCCTAGCTTAAACCACTTCTTAAATTTCATAAGACTTAACTTCACTAAACAAACCCGTAAATAAGTCACAAGGCTTGGGTGTGGCAACAGGCATACGCATGTCTAGGATTGGATCCGGAAGAGCCTGGTATTTAAGCAGTCCTAGTGACTCACCTCCTCTTCACTGGAATCCTAGCTGGTGCGTAGTGACTGTTCACCTTAGCCGAGTTAGGGTGTGGCAATAGACATGCGCATGTCTAGGAGTGGATTCAGAGAGAGAGCTTGGTATTTAAGCAGTCCTGGTGACTCACCTCCTCTTCACTAGAATCTTACCTGGTGCGTAGTGACTATTCACCCTAGCTACGAGGATTTGTTGATAGGCTAAACCTTATAATTAAAACCCGAAGGGGACCAGCCACCCTATTTGAAAAAAATCCCCAAATTTGAAAAAAATTTTCAAAATACCTTTGTTTTAAAAAAAAAATTCCAATCA
Organism: Gossypium australe; assembly: GCA_005393395.2. Classification (NCBI taxonomy): domain Eukaryota; kingdom Viridiplantae; phylum Streptophyta; class Magnoliopsida; order Malvales; family Malvaceae; genus Gossypium; species Gossypium australe. Next base: position 127,122,431 of record CM016624.1, on the reverse strand, counting down.
ACCATGTTTTGAAAACTTTACCCGAAAAATCTCATGTTTACAAGAGTAACCCGGACTATGAAACTAGATTTACCAAAAGTACCCCTGTTTTGGAAAAAAACCACAACAACAACAAAATATCCATGATTTGTAAAATTACCAAACTACCCTTGTTTTGCAAAATGACCAAAACGACCCTGATTGGCAAAATTTTCGAAATACCCCTGGACTTCAAAATTAACGAAATACCCGTGGATTTCAAAATTACCAAAATACCCTCAGATTAACAAAATTACCGAAATACCCCCGGATTGCAAAATTACCAAAATACCCTTATTTCACAAAATCACCAAGGAACCCTATTTTGAAAATTACGAAAATACCCCTATAGGATAAAATTACGAAAATACCCCTGGGTAGCGAAACAACGAAAACACCTTTACGCGATGAATGAAAGTGTTTGGATGCTATTTGTGTGTGGTGATTGAATGTACGTGTTTTATTCTAGTTAGGAAATACGAACTTGAGACTATTTGTGAATGCGAATTCGAAAGAACTACTTTTAAAACTATTATTCATAAGACTGTCCGCGATAAATCAGTGGAAAGAATTAATGATTCATAAAATTCTTAATCAGGTAAACGCTAAGCAAAGAATTAGTACAAGGGGTCGAGGATGTCCGCCGCGTGGACGCGGTAGGGGTAGGATGGCTTTGTCTGAGCCAGCAAGGTCTGGCCACGGGTCAGGAAACGAAATGCCCGATCCTCCAGCTGTGGAGGGAGAGTTACGGGATCAGGCGACCGGAGATGATGCTGTATCTCAGGCAATGTTGCGAGTCCTTGAGAGAGTTGCTGGAGTAGGCATGGGCACAGGAGCCCGAAAATCTGTGCCGGAGCGGCTTAAGGCCAATGGGGCAGAAATGTTTAAGGGATTTTCTGGTGTAGCCCCTAACACAGCTGAGTATTGGATGGAAGCGACTAAGCGCATAATGGATGACTTAGACTTCACGGTAGAGGAAAAGTTGAAAGGGGTCGTGTCTCTTCTTCGAGACAAGGCCTATCAGTGGTGGCTCACGGTGAAATAAGGTACTGCTATAGACCTGATTGACTGGGATTTCTTTAAGGAGTCATTCCAGGGAAAGTATGTTGGGGCCAACTATATGGACGCACAAAGGAAGGCATTCCTGAACTTGGTGCAGGGAAGTAAGTCTGTGGCTGAATATGAGGCAGAATTTCTGCGTTTGAGCCGCTACGCTCAAGGAATAGTAGCAACGGAGTATGAACGTTGTGTTCGGTTTGAGGATGGGCTACGAAATGAGTTAAGGGTTCTGATAGCACCGCAGCGAGAGAGAATTTTTGCTGTTTTGGTAGATAAGGTTAAAATAGCTGAGGAAGTGAAACGGGTCGAGAGACAAGAAAGGGATAAGGATCGGGGTAAGAGTAAGAGAAGTTTTGGGCCATCAAGAGCATCTGGGAACTTTCAGAAGAGGCCTAGGACTGAGGGGCCAGCTCGTGTTTCAACGGGCCAGAATCGATCATGTTCTACATGTGGGAGGACGCATTATGGGGAGTGCAGAATGAAAACCGGTGGATACTTTAGGTGTGGATCCACAGAACATCTAATTAAGGACTGTCCTCAGATGGATCGGGTACAGCCAGCGGGCCGAGGTTCTAATCAGGTTAGGATAGGTGATCAGCCTGGACCAAGGGGTCGGGGTGCAGCCAGAGGAGGAAATGGATCTGGTCGAGGTCGTAGAGCACCCGGTAGAGGTGCAGGTAATGTAGATGCGAGGCAGCCAGGTCTAGTTTATGCAGTTCGACGACAGGAGGATGGTGACGCACCGGATGTTATAACCGGTACGTTTCTTGTAATGGCCTAAATTCAAGGTTATCGGAACAATGGTTTCGTAACCATAAATCCGATTTAAAGAGAAATTTATTTTAATACTTTTGCATGAATATTTATATGATAGGAAAATCGTATTAAAATATCGATAGAAAAATTTTACCGATTTAGTGGTTAGTTAGAAAAAGGAATTATTGAAGGAATTGGGTAAAAACAAGGTATCGAGACCTTGATCTTATAAAATTGAGTAGGAAATATTTATATAAATATTTATAAAATGTTAGTAATGTGGTATTAAAATTTCGTTAGAAAATTTTAACGTTTGAGTATGTAATTAAATGAAAAGGACTAAATTGTAACAAATATAAAATTATGAAAAATGATTAAATAGTTTAAATGATAAAAGAAAGAGGGCTTAAAAGGAAAATAGACCCAAGGTCTATTTGGGCTGGATGGCAAGGGCATGAAATCAGCAAGAAAATAAGGAGAATTAAGGGCAAAATTGGAATATTGCAAAATTTACTTAATAAAGCTAGGACTAAAGTGGAATTATCTAGATTTCTCTTTGTTTTTCTCCATTCTCATCAGCAAAAACACCATAGAAGGGTTTCCTTAATCTGATTGTTCATATTTTTACTGCAAGTAAGTTAATCCTTGCCTATTTCTTGTAATTTTTGGGTTTTTAAGACTTTTACAACTAGGTCCTACTATTAAATTCATTAGTTTTTGATTTCATGGATGAAATTGAAAGTTACCATGGTTGAGTGCTGTAAGTTTATGATGAAGTAACATGAAATTTAAGCTTTAAATTGTTTATGAGATGATTTTATTAGGTAATTCCAATAGAAATTGATTTTTAGGATCTAAATTGTGAAAATATTTGGAATTAAAGTCTATTACTGAAATTCTGATTTCCAAAGGTTATAAAGTAGTTTAAAGTGATAGAATAAAGTTTTAATTGAGAGAAATCAGCTCAATTGAGAAGTTAATTGAGCAGGGATGAAATTATCATTTATTGAAAGCTTAGGGGGAAAATTGGTAATAAACAGTTTGCACTAAAACAGTTTTGGATAGCAGCAGTAGACTAACTTTGAAAAATCACCATAAATTATATAAATCGAATTAGAAGATGAACAAAATATGAAATTAAAGCTTATTGAGTCTAGTTTCTCATAGAAGAAACGGTGTAAGCAATAGATATGTAAATCATGAGATATAATAAATTTTGTTAGACAAGATCAGAATGAATTCGGGTTTCCCTATTTGAACTTTAGAAAATCATAAAAAATTGGATAAAAATAATTAGGGGCTTAAATTTATATGTTTAGAATTATTAATGAGTATATTTTCAACAGAAATAAATGTGAACATCATTTGAATCCTGTATGAAGAGATAATTAATTTTTAGTGAAGAAGGGTCAGAACTGTCAAACAGCAGAACAGGGGTAAATTTAAAGAATAAACTGTACTTATTGGCTAAACCAAAAACTCTGAAAATTTTATGGGAAGAAGATATGTGAGTCTAGTTTCAGGGAAAATTAACGGATCTAAATTTTAAGTTCTGTAGCTCAAGATAAAAATAATTTAGTGACTATGACTCAAGTAGGCAGCTTTGAATGAACTAAAAATAATAATAGAATTATAAAGAATGCTACATGTGAACATGAAATGTATTGAATTGATGATTGAATTTATTTATTTAGATCCGGAAAACTCAAATAAAGCTAGATCGAGGAATGAAAAAAGTCCCGGATTAGTAGATTTTATATACGAACTAGTATCGAGGTAAGTTCATGTAACTTGAATTATATTCTTAAATGCTTGAAATTTATGTTATTGATGTGAATATAATTTGGATGTTCATTGTATGAAAATTGATGATACATTGGTATATTTGATAAAAAAAGGAAGAAATCCCGGTTGAATGAAAGGAAATTTTGATGAATCTCTAAAAAGGAATTGACGGTAAAAAGGATCTAGCCCGGACGGGTGATCCTATCCTGATATAGCCCTCCCGAAGAATATGTGGAAAATGGATTTAGCCCGGACGGGTAATCCGAATTAGGGTCTGAATTTAGCCTGGACTGGTAATTCAGATCCAAGCTCATTAGAGTAATTGTCGTTGCAAGGGATTTAGCCTGGAGTGGTAATCCCGAGAATACTCTATGAGTTTATATTACAGGGGATTTAGCCTGGACCGGTAATCCCGCTGTAAAGATGAGGTTCGCGGGAGTGTGCTCTCTGAAATAGAAATGTGCGCACATGAATATGAATTGACAGACCCGAATTTGTACATGAAAAGTGTACCTATGAAAATCCATCAAAAATTCCAAGAAAATTCAACGCGATAAATATGGAAAAAGAATAAGGGAATGGGAAATCATGGTATTGATGAGTTCATCAATCATGGTATATATTACTAATACATGAAAATTATTGGACTAACTTGAAAGTTGAGTTTGTGCATGTTAGGGAAATAGTGCATTGAATGGATATATGAATGTTTATTGCATTGTATTGAAAAAATTAGGTAAGTATAATTCCTGTTATATGGGCTTACTAAGCACAAAGTGCTTACCCTGTTTCCTTTTCCCCTGTTTTGTAGTGTTAAGAGCTCAGAGGTCGGATTCGGTAGGAGATACATCACACTATTAGCCTCAAGATTTTGGTATATAAAGAAACTTTATTTTGGAAATCAATGGCATGTATAAGCTAATAAAGTAATGTTAATATGAAATGAATGTAAGGTCAGCCATTGGTATGGCTAGCAAACCTTGGTTTGGTATGTGTTGATGTTATCTTATAATATGCATGAATCTATTTTGAAAATATGTTGAATTGGATTGGTTGATGTGGATTGGTCTCAGTTTAAAATTTGCAGGGAAGGCTAGATATCTATAAAGGTGTTATATTAAAAAAAAATCGTAAACTCTGGTAATGCCTTGTACCCTATTCTGACAATGAATACGGGTAGGGGGTGTTACATTTCTTATTGCTGACAACCCTTTTCTTGCCTTGATTGATATTGGGTCAACCCACTCCTATGTTGCATGCTCGATATCTGAGACCTTAAGTATAGATTCTGAAACAACCACTAGAAAGATGACTATGGTTAGTCCCCTAGGACAATCTAGGGTAGTGGACAAGCTATTTAAGGATGTACCGTTAGAGACTCAAGGGGTAGTGTTTTCGGCAGATTTAATGGAATTACCATTTGGAGAGTTTGACCTTATCTTAGGAATGGATTGGTTGACAAAGCATCGTGCTAAGTTGGATTGTGGGTCTAAGCGCATGGTGTTAAGTACCCCGGAAGGCGGGGAGGTGGTTGTGTTAAGAGAGAGAAGGAACTATCTCTCCAACGTAGTGTCGGCATTGAAAGCTGTTAAGATGATTCGGAAGGGATGTAATGCCTTTCTAGCTTTTATTAGTGCTTTGGATGCTAAGGAGGTGACTGTCGATGAGGTTCGAACAGTCAAAGATTTCGCAGATGTCTTTCCGGAGGAGTTGCCAGGATTACCCCCGGATCGCGAAGTGGAGTTTGGAATAGAACTACTCCCGCGAACGGCTCCGGTATCAATTGCTCCTTATCGAATGGCGTCAAAGGAGTTGGTGGAGCTCAAAGCTCAGATCCAGGAGCTTTTGGATCGAGGATTTATCCGACCGAGTGTGTCTCCATGGGGAGCGCCGGTCCTATTCGTAAAGAAGAAAGATGGATCCATGTGTATGTGTGTAGATTATCGTCAACTGAATAAGTTGACTATTAAGAATAAGTACCCATTACCGAGAATCGACGATTTGTTCGATCAACTTAAAGGAGCTTCAGTTTTTTCGAAGATTGATCTAAGGTCGGTTATCATCAGTTAAAGGTGAAGGAAGGGGACGTTCATAAGACGACGTTTCGAACACGTTATGGTCATTACGAGTTCTTGGTAATGTCGTTCGGATTGACGAATGCGCCGGCAGCCTTTATGGATATGATGAACCGGGTGTTTCAACCATACGTTGATCAGTTCGTGGTGGTGTTCATCGATGATATATTAGTTTATTCCAAGTCCGAGGAGGAGCATGATGCACATCTTCGTGTGGTGTTGCAGATTCTGAGGGAGAAGCAGTTGTATGCAAAGTTCAGTAAGTGTGAGTTCTGGCTGAAGGAAGTGACTTTCTTAAGGCATGTGGTCTCCACAGAGGGAATTAGGGTAGACCCTCGGAAGATAGAAGCTGTATTGGATTGGAAATCGCCGAAGCCTGTGGTGGAGATTCGAAGTTTCTTGGGTTTGGCAAGGCATTACAGGAGATTTGTTGAGGGGTTCTCTTCAATAGCGGCACCTTTAACTAAGTTGTTAAGGAAGGGGGAATTGTTTGTGTGGACTGACAAACAGCAGGAGAGCTTTGAGAAGCTGAAGAGAATTTTGACAGAAGTGCGGTATTAATTCAGCGAGAGGCGGGAAAAGAATTTACCTTCTACTGTGATGCGTCACACACAGGTTTAGGGTGTGTGTTGATGCAAGATGGAAAGGTGGTGGCATATGCGTCATGACAGTTAAGACCGCATGAGCTAAACTACCCTACGCATGATCTAGTGTTGGCGGCAGTAGTGTTCGCTCTGAAGATTTGGAGACACTACTTGTATGGGGAAAAGTCAGTAATTTACACCGACCATAAAAGTCTGAAGTACCTCCTTACTCAGAAGGAGTTAAATTTAAGACAACGTAGGTGGATCGAGCTCTTGAAGGACTATGATTGCTCAATCGAAACCATCCGGGTAAGGCGAATGTGATGGCAGATGCGTTAAGCCGTAAGGTAGTATCGGAACTAAGAGCGATGTTCGCTCATCTGAGTTTATTTGACGACGAGAGTTTGCTAGCTGAGTTGCAAGTTAAGCCGACATGGGTGAGTCAAGTTAAGGACAAACAATTAGTGGATGACGTCCTAAGTGCTCGACTTCTGCAAGTGCGGGATGGTGGAATGAAGAACTATAGTCTGAACAATGATGGAGTTTTGTGTTTTCGTGGGAATATTTGTATGCCAAAAGATGTGGAGTTAAGATAGATGATTCTTCAGGAATCTCATAGTAGCCCTTATGCCATGCATCCTGGAGGAGTTAAGATGTATCGGGATTTGCGAGAGCAGTTCTGGCGGCCAGGGTTGAAGCGAGAAGTTACGAAATATGTGGGGAAGTGTTTGACATGTCAGCAAGTCAAAGCTGAACATCAATTGCCTTCAGGATTGTTGCAGCAGGTGAAGATTCCCCAATGGAAATGGGAAAGAATCACGATGGATTTCGTTAGTGGGTTACCCCTTACGCCCACTAAGAAGGACTCGATTTGGGTAGTTATGGATCGGTTGACGAAGTCTGCTCATTTCATACCGGTTTGAGTGGACTTTTCTCTACAAAAATTGGCTAAGTTGTACGTGGCTGAGGTTGTAAGATTACATGGTGTACCGGTGTTGATCATATCGGATAGGGACCCTAGGTTCACGTCACGATTTTGGAAGGCTCTTCATCAAGCAATAGGAACAAGGTTAGACTTTAGTACTGCTTTTCACCCACAGACTGATGGTCAGTCTGAGAGGGTAATTCAGATCTTGGAGGACATGCTAAGGGGTTGCATCATCGATTTTAGGGTAGTTGGGAGGAGTATTTACCCTTGGCTGAATTCGCGTACAATAATAGTTATCAAGCTAGTATTCAGATGGCGCCGTATGAAGCGTTATACGGAAGGAGATGTTGTACCCCTACTTGTTGGACGGATTTAGGTGAACGTCAGGTGTTGGGTCCAGAGTTAGTTTCGGAAACGGAAGAGAAAGTTAAGTTAATACGAACTCGGTTGAAGGAAGCGTCTGATCGGTAGAAGTCTTATGCGGATCTAAAGCGGAAGGAGGTGGAATTTGCAGTAGGAGACCAAGTCTTTTTGAAGGTATCTCCATGGAAGAAGGTAATGAGATTTGGACGGAAGGGTAAGCTAAGTCCCCGGTTTATTGGACCTTATCGAGTATTGGAACGTGTGGGCCCAGTGGCTTATCGTTTGGAGTTGCCTTCAGAGTTGGAGCAGATACATGACGTATTTCATGTCTCGATGCTAAGACGTTATCGTTCTGATCCATCGCATGTGGTGTCGATGGAAGAGATTGAAATAAGGCCAGATTTATCCTTTGAGGAGGAACCTGTGCAAATCTTGGACCGAGACGTAAAAGTATTGAGAAGGAAGTCCGTCCCTTTGGTTAAGGTTTTGTGGCGAAATCACGGTGCAGAAGAGGCGACGTGGGAGCCAGTGGATGTTATGCGATAACAGTGTCCCCATCTCTTTTGATCAGGTAAATTTCGAGGCCGAAATTTATTTTTAAGGAGGGTAGAACTATAACATCCTGAATAATTGGGTCTGTGCATTTTATGTGTTTGAATGCTTAAAACTTTAATTTGAGGTTTTGAGGCACTAATTGGGCTCAAGAATGGGCTGAGACCTCAGTTAAAATATTTTGTTTGGGTATTATGAAGATTAAAAGTGGGCATGTAAGTTAAAAATGTTAAATTGGGCTTGGGGCCCAAAGTAGGAGGTGCCACAAGGAGGGAAGAGGGTGGCGTCATTGGTACATGATGAAGGTCCAAATTGTGGTTGCCTGAAGCCCAAGATTTAGGGCTAAAATTCGGCAATTAAATGAGCAAAGGGGGGCGGCACAAGGCTAAATTTTAGGGATTTTATGTGTATGGATAAAAAGCAAATAAAAGTTATTTTTGAGGAGATAATAGATCAAAGATAGGAGCCATCTTTAAGTGTTTAATGTTAGCCGAAACTTTGAGGAATTTGAAAAGAAAGGGGCATTCGGTGTTGGCTTAAGGTGTATGTGCCGAATTTTGCTATTCATTCTTCTCTTTTCTGCCGAAATCTCTGCTAAAGCTCTCATATTTTCTCTGTCGAAATTTCTCCCCTGTTCTTTCTCTCTTTTCTTCTTCTTCAGTTAGCCAAATCTTCAAGCCTCTCCTTGCTTTCTTTTCTCTTTTCTTTCTAGTCGAAACCATATCAGTTCATCCCTCCGGGATTTTCATAAAAAAAAAGCCGAAATCACTAAGATCTCACCTCCTGAAGTTGCTGAATCTTCTTTAATGGAGTCTACTTGTGCCGAACTCTAAAGGAAACAATAGGTAAGTGTTGATTTCGGGATTTCAATGTTCTTTCGGCTTTTCAAAGTCCCTAGCCGAATGGCTATTTAGAAACTAATCCCTTATTTTTCTTATTTTCGGCATTTCGGGATCTGAAGTAGGGCCTCGCATAGATCTCCAAGATATAGTTCAGTAACACGCGAATCGTGTTACCTTTGGGATTTCAAGGTAAGAAAGTCTATTGATTTTAGTATGTAAAAACGGGTAGAACACTAACCATGGTCGATTATAAGAGAAGGCCTATTTTTCATACTTTTCCGGCTTTTTGAGCAAGTTGTAGATCGGTTTAGCAAGAGTATCGACATTAATCAGGTGTGTAATTCTCCACACCATCTAGATCTGTTTGATTAATATATGATTATAAGTCTTGTATGTTTTGATAAATGTTGAAATCCCGGCATAATGACGGAAACCCAAAGAGGGTGAAAGCAAATCACCAGGTTAGTGAATGTTCTGATTAAATGATATATGAATAATGATTTTATGTGATTGCATGGGTTGGGTTTGATGAAAGGAGGAAGTTATATGTTGTAGCGGCTTATACAGTGATCTGTTGTAGCGGTTCCTTACCGTGATCTGTTGTAGCGGTCTTTACCGTGATCTGTTGTAGTGGCTACGTCCATGATCTGATGATGAGCAGCACGACTGCCATCAAGGCGTGTAGCGGTGTGGGTTGATTGTAGAAATCCCCAATAGTGTGAATGGCTGGTACGGGGGCATGTAGCGGATGGAAACCTAGGATATGGGTTGGGCCTTGCATATTATTTTTGTTATTTCTATTTTGATTATTCTGTTTTATGGGGTTAAAGCCCAAATCTAATGGTGCATGAGGGTTGCACACTGAGTCTCGCGACTCACACTTTAATTTTAACCACCTTAGGTGACACTTAAGCATCGGACCGGGCTGGAGAGGAGAGCAAGGTGGCCATGCGACAAAGCATTGAGGATTCAACAAAGAAAAAGACTTAATTTAATATTTTATTTACATTTAATTAATGGGTTTAAATTTCCCTGTAATAAGGCCATGGGCCACTAGACTACCATTTATGTTTTGGGATTTTGTTGGGCATTTATTACTGGGCTTTTATTTTAAGTTTTATGTTTTCAATTAAGTTAAGACTTGTATGAAATTTTGGTTTTCATTCAAAATCCACCAAGATTATTTATGATTTAATATTTTATTTTTTTAAATGAATTCTTAAGTTTTCGAAATAAAGGTGTAAACCTAGTAATTGTTTTCCAAAATGCGACATGTTTTGTAAAATCTCTTAAGTGACATACCAGATCCGGTTGTAGCGTTTGGGACGGATTTGGGGTGTTACATTAAAATTCATGAAAGCATAATATTCGGCCAAGACATGCTCCATTTTAGCCGCACCATGCTTTGAAAAAAAATATAATAATTTCATGAAAGCCAAAGTCTTGCATGTGCTGCTCAATTGTTTAAAATTCTAGCAATTAAAATTCATTCAATCATGCTCCATCTTGTGCCGTCCCATGCTAGAAATTTAGGATTCATGAAGCTTGCCAATTTGTTCACCATGTGCTTTCCATGCTAGGAATTTTTAAATTAATTTTATGGCTTGTTCTCCTTTGTACCGTCCACTTACTCACAAGAAGACAAGGATTGTGCTTGATTATTTTATTATCCCCATGCTTCCATGTGCTTTATATTTTACTCCATCTTTGCTTCATCCATCAATCTCCCACCTTGTGCCGTCCATGCTTCCTAATGCCTTCAATTTCAATTGTTTAATCCACCATTATCTTGCCATCCATTAAATGCACTCACCTTGTTTGATTTAATATTGCTTGGTCTTTCATGCATCCACTAGTTACACACATGCTTTATTTTATTCACCCATAATTTCCTTGTGCCTTCCAAGTCCATAATATTCATCTTGCTTTCACGCCTGCTTACCATGGTGTTATTATTTTATGCTTCATAATCTCCATGTGTCGTCCAAGGTAAGTACCATGCTCCTACTTTCATTTGTTTTATGTATTTAAAGTCAAAACTCCCTTGCCATCATGTTCATTGCATATTATTTTATGTCTCACACATGCACATTTCTTATTTCATGTTCCATAAGCTTGTGTCTTCCACATGCTAATTTGGTTGACCTTGGAGACGCCACAATCACGTATCTGCATCAAAGGAATACAACCCATTGATTATATCTTAGGACAAAATAAGGTTGGACACTTTGCTTATTAAATTTGGTAGTCCTTTTTGTTAATTTGGCACATTAAAATTTTAAAACTAGACCAACTTAAAATTTAACTAAAAACATGCAAACAAATTAATTAAAGCTTGGACAAATTAATTTAGTCACTAATTTAAATTATTAGGCCGCATTAATTTGTGGTAAGAAATAATTAATTTGAGGATGCAATTTATTTAAAACATTAAATTTAAAACCATCAGCTCAATGAGCTGGAGTGAGCTCATTCGAGCTCAAATTAAACTCGAGTGAACTAATCTGGCTCGATTTAGAAGTGCACCAAAGTGTATATCAGCTTTATGACACTTGGGGCATTGAATTCGAGCTCCATAAACTTGAAAATCGTTGGTGCCCCGGGCGTGCTCGTATCATCCCCTCCCTCTTCAAGACGATTCATCCTCGAATCGACCCGTTGGTTATCTGAACAAAACTCCTTGCTCGTCTTTCCTCGATCAAATGGGATGGATGATAATCGCAATACCTGAAAAGAAAATTCAAGAATTAGCAAGAAATGTTTTAAGCATACTTGCAACCCGAATAAAAACAACACCAAACAAATAAATCACATGCAGACAGGCATAAGCACTTTATCATACAAAAGGATCAAGGCCTTGTCAAAATTTTGGAACAAAAGCGGATAAGTTTTAAAGCATGCATACGATCTAATTGGATTCCACAAGACAAGATGACCATGCGAGTAGCACACCAAAAGGTAGATATATTTGCCACAAACAAGTAGTGGAGAAAGTGCATATGACATTCGAAGTTGAACATCCAGACCTTGCTTTGTACTAAATAAGGAACCACTCGCACATGAATTGTAACAAGTATCGAACACAAGAATCTTTTTGTCAATCATTAAAGCAGATAGACCATTAATAGGCAGAACGAAACATTTAAACATATCAAGATCTAAATGCTTTACAAAAATGAAATCAGCACCATGTGTTCTATCAATATTCAAAACAGATAGATCATGAATAAGCAAATTGGAATGGCTAAGCATATCATGATCTAATTGCTTTGCAAAAGGCAGTTCATCAACATAATGCATGTCATCATCCAAAGAGAGGAAAAATATATCAACTATTTCAGAAGACTTACCTTTTGGCGCAAAAAAAACAGAGACCGTTCTTACCTTGCTTGTCTTTACAAGCTAAAACTCGAAGATCGAATTTACCTTGCTCGATCAAGACGAACCTTCTCTCCTCAGACATGTAATGTAGTCGATGCTTTATTCACGAATCAACATTTTTCAAACAAAATGGGAACTCCATGTACATTAATTGCATATACAAACACAAAATTTGCTTAAGGAACGAATAAAAATTGAAAACAAGGTTGACAAAATTCGTTACCTTATTTAGAAACCAAGTATCGAATCGATGGGAATTTCTCACACACGATTGTTGAGACTTGATTTTTCCACAAAATATATCGGATGATACAAAATATATTCTCGGTTTAAAAACATGGGTTTGATTGTTTAAGTTAACATGTAACAACGGTTTCACTAAATCAAACATGTTAAACCAATAGGAATTGTGCAAACTCAAGATCAAACGATCAAAATTCTTGACGAGTTTCAAAACTAATTTACAAAAACTCAAAGATTTCGTATTAGATAATGAGCAAATCTCGTAATAACCACAATCAAACAAATTGAGATTAAAATCATCGTCGTACCTGAACAGATCTTGTATACACAGTACTCCACCTTCATACTTTGCATCACAAGGGATTTTATTAGACAAACTCGACTCACCATCATTGAAAACATCATATTGAATAGAGGGATGGTAAATATCGATATTGTCCACATGTTCACAAACATTAGAAAAATTTGGTGGAGACGAAGTCGTTTTGAAATACTTACCTTCCTTACCTTCTGGCTCGGGAGGTTCAACTTCACTTTCAACTTTACCTTTTTCAATCAAACAAAATCGTCGCTCGTCGGGAAGGTATTGAAGTTGAAGGTCATCTTTTGTTTTGTCGGGAACCTGAAAATAAGAAATAGAAGGAAAACAAACTTCAAATGAGTTAGTTAAATCAGCACTCACTTCTACTTGCTCATCTCGTTTTCTCGTTTCTTTTTCACACACTTTTTCGTTTTCTCTCTTTTTTTCTTGTTCTTTTTCAATCTCTTTTTCTTTTCTCTTATTTTCATTTTCCTTTTTCTCAAGTTTGTTCCATATTCGCTCGTTTTCTCTCATGATCTTCTCTTGCCTTTCTTTTCTTTTTTGTTCTTTTTCTCTCGTCTTTACATTACTACATGAAGAGGATACAAAAGAATCAAAATGAGTCAAATTTTGTTCAAGAGAAGGGATAGCGTTCTCATAGGTATCTCGATAAGTTCTTCGGGAACGTTTCTCCAATAGAGACTTTGTTGAAGCAAAAGAGGGATAACTTGTTCCTTCTCGTTCATCGCCTCAAAAGGATTCGAACTCATATCTTTCTTCTCTCCGTCTCGAAGACCGCGTTGAGTAAGAGTCCTGGTAATAATCTCTGCTAGAATAGTCCTTGGTCGGGTATTGCCTGCTGATCTTAACTCCGTCCTTTGTGTTGAAGAAGTTCGCCCTCGATGATAGGAAGATGGGAGGTACCGCTTGCGCATCACTTCTTTCATTTCGGACCACGTTAATATTGGGTACTCTCCATTTCATTTTCGACTCTTGGTGAATTGATCCCACCAAGTCATGGCATAATCGGTGAAACTATTTTCCGCCAGCCTTACTTTCTTGCTTTCCAAATAATCGTGGTACCCAAAAACCATTTCTACTCGCATTTCCCATTCAAGGTATGCATCCGGATCGGCTCTACCTTGAAACGGTGGAATGTTTGACTTGCTACTACTCTTAACGCCATTAAAGCATCCTTGATCTCTAAGGCTTCGGTTTCTTTGATTGCATCGCCTTTTGCTTTGGTTGTATGATGGATCGAACAACTAATCGCCATCTACAGTACTTCTTCTTTCAAAATATAAAGACATGCTATCGTTGCTGAAAAAAATATGTTATCAAGAAAAAATAAAATAAAATAAAATAAACATAAAAAGTTAAAAATACCTTACCACAAAAACTCACAAGTCACTCACAAAAAAAATCGCTCACACTCGTATTTTCACTCGTATAAGGCTTTTTTTTAATGAATCACTCGTGCCTTTTACCACTCAATCTCATTTCACAAATTCATACTTTATTTTGAAAGACTTATTTGCAGCTTGAGGGTCGACTTCAAAATTGGTACAAGGGAAACTGGTGTTATGGGGTGGAGGTCGGCTGAAAAAAAAATTTCGGTATAGTGGCATTGGGGTGAAGAAGGGTGGCTTGAAGATCGAGAAAGAAGTAATGAAACAAAACTTACAAACTTTCAAAAAAAAAAAATTTCCACACACTTTTTTTTTAAAACTCTTTTTTTTACTTCTCTTTTTTTTTTGTATTCGTATATTTTTTTATACGAATTTTTTTATTTGAACTTTTTTTTGTATCTCTTTTTTTTTTTAACTTCAAATATACTATAATGAAATACAAGAAACAAAAATTACAACTTGAATTTTTTTTTGAAATTTTTTTTGTGAACTTTTTTTTTTAAAACTTACGAACTAACTCCCGGCTTCACGATGGTCGTCGGCAGTCCTCGTTTTGTAGCTCTGATACCAGATGATACGAACCGGCTCTGGATGAGTCGAAATGTATACGAGTTGCCCAATCGTCTACGAGGAGGAATTAAGCCTTTGGAAAATAATCGGAAATATAAATGAGTTTGCGGAAGCTTAAGTGAATAAAATAGAAGATGGTTCGGTTTGGTGGAACAAAATAAAAATAAAATAGATAAAAGGATAATTTAATGGAGATGGATAAAAGAACTTAAACAAGAATCGATTCAACACTAAAGAGTGTCAACCCGGGTTCTATAATGTTTAAGGTGGATAAATGGAATCGATGATGGAAATGGAAATACGAACTTAACTTAAGAAAGATTCAACACTATATAACAGTGTCACCCCGTTTCTTATATCGTTAAGGTGAAAAGATGGAATTCGATGATGGACCAAGACCCGTTATCTAAAAAGATAAGAACCGTTGGTATAAATAAATGGATGAGAAACGACTGACGCTACAAGCAAAGCTTGATAAGTCGGAATCGAAACTCGTACGAAAGATAGAGAGAAGATAAACTCACTCAAATGAACAACGTTCATAAAAATTCATTCATGAAAATTCTAAGTCCCTACAAATGACAAGGGTCCACATATTTATAGGACAAGTGGATGCCGTATTTTCTTCAAGGGATTACAAATGCCCCTCAATTCTTAATGCCCTATGCCGTCCCATGCTCTTCAAGAATTTAAAATTCATGAAAGCATAATATTCGGCCAAGACATGCTCCATTTTAGCCGCACCATGCTTTGAAAAAAAATATAATAATTTTATGAAAGCCAAAGTCTTGCATGTGCTGCTCAATTGTTTAAAATTCTAGCAATTAAAATTCATTCAATCATGCTCCATCTTGTGCCGTCCCATGCTAGAAATTTAGGATTCATGAAGCTTGCCAATTTGTTCGCCATGTGCTTTCCATGCTAGGAGTTTTTAAATTAATTTTATGGCTTGTTCTCCTTTGTGCCGTCCACTTACTTACAAGAAGATAAGGATTGTGCGTGATTATTTTATTATCCCCATGCTTCCATATGCTTTATATTTTACTCCATCTTTGCTTCATCCATCAATCTCCCACCTTGTGCCGTCCATGCTTCCTAATGCCTTCAATTTCAATTGTTTAATCCACCATTATCTTGCCATCCATTAAATGCACTCACCTTGTTTGATTTAATATTGCTTGGTCGTTCATGCATCCACTAGTTACACACATGCTTTATTTTATTCACCCATAATTTCCATGTGCCTTCCAAGTCCATAATATTCATCTTGCTTTCACGCCTGCTTACCATGGTGTTATTATTTTATGCTTCATAATCTCCATGTGTCGTCCAAGGTAAGTACCATGCTCCCACTTTCATTTGTTTTATGTATTTAAAGTCAAAACTCCCTTGCCATCATGTTCATTGCATATTATTTTATGTCACACACATGCACATTTCTTATTTCATGTTCCATAAGCTTGTGTCTTCCACATGCTAATTTGGTTGACCTTGGAGACGCCACAATCACGTACCTGCATCAAAGGAATACAACCCATTGATTATATCTCAGGACAAAATAAGGCTGGACACTTTGCTTATTAAATTTGGCAGTCCTTTTTGTTAATTGGGCACATTAAAATTTTAAAACTAGACCAACTTAAAATTTAATTAAAAACATGCAAACAAATTAATTAAAGCTTGGACAAATTAATTTAGTCACTAATTTAAATTGTTAGGCCGCGTTAATTTGTGGTAAGAAATAATTAATTTGAGGATGCAATTTATTTAAAACACTAAATTTAAAACCATCAGCTCAATGAGCTGGAGTGAGCTCGAATGAGCTCAAATTAAACTCGAGTGAACTAATCTGGCTCGATTTAGAAGTGCACCAAAGTGCTTATCAGCTTTACGACACTTGGGGCATTGAATTCAAGCTCCATAAATTTGAAAATCGTTGGTGCCCCGGGCGTGCTCGTATCAGTCTTATACTCAGGAAAGCACTCGAGGATGAAAAGAACGTAAAACGGGCCCAAAATAGAGTAAGTGGGCCATATCACGAAATCCACACAGCCTGGGCCCAAGACCACACGGTCGTGCCTCATTTATCTACTAGAACACAGCCTGCTCACAATTTACGCTGCCGTGCCACATTCAACAAGTTCAAACACGGCTTTAAGACGATTTACACGAGCGTGTACCATGGCCGTGTCCCTGTCGTCAGAAAAAAGAATTTCACTCGGAAAAGGATACTTAGGGGCCAAGAAACCTATTTCAAAAGCCTATATAAACACCCTAAGTATAACCTTCAAGGGGGCGGTTAGCTAGGCCAAGGAGCCAAGCAGAAAAGATCAGATTTGTGGGAATCACTCGAAGATAGCCAGTTGATTCATCTCAAGAAGCCGGAAATCTACTCAAGACGGCGGATTTCTCCTTCAATTTCTTCAGGGGGTTTTAGGGATTTCTTATGTTTTGTTTTATCTTTTCTTCTAAGATGTTTCCTTTTATTGTTATGAACTAAACCCTTCAGATACCTGAATGGGATGAAACCTAAGACGGATCTTGTTATTTTTTTCTGAACTATATGATAAATACTTGATTTGTTCTTAATTATGTGTGCTTAATTATTGTGTTAATATTTTCGGGATATTGATTCAAGTTGGATGTGCTTAGGTGGAGGAGCAAAATTCCCTGCTTAAGAGTAGATCTAGCATAATTAAGTGGAGTTGATCGCGCACCTAGAGATAGGGTGACGAGATTTTGCCAGATTAGGGTGAAACCTAATGTGGGAGTCCATAGATCGAGTTAATGCGATTCTAGGGGTTTTAATTAGAAAGAGATTTCAATTAATCAACCTAGGGTTAGAAGTTATCCGCCTCGAGAGAGGGTTTAATATAACTTTGGGAATCTTACGGATCAAGTCAAGGGAAGAAATAGTCTGGTTCAGTGTTAGATAACAAGTGAAGTCTAGGTGGATTCTTCCTAGGGTATCGTCGTAATCAACTGAGTTTTCCCAACAGTATTCCCCAATTCATTCTTTTTGTCTTGAGTCTTTAGCTTAGTAGTTAGTTAAATTTAGATTAGATAACAATTTATTTATTTTAGGCTAGATAATAAAAAAAAAGTTAGTATTAGTACTTTTAGTTCCTTTGGGTTCGACAATCCAGCCTTGCCTAAGCTATACTACTGTTTGATAGGTGCAATTGCCTCAACCATTGTCAAAGTTAGTTTCCAGGTTCGATCATTCTCTCTCATTCATATAAATTTAAAACTCTGAAATCCAGCAATAAATTTGCTAGTGTTCGCTCTCAAATTATGCTCATTGATCCATTGCCTATGATCAATAAAGCTTTTTCTATGGTCATTCAACAGGAATGCCATCTCACTGCTGGATCTTCTCAAGTATTTTTTAGTAACACAATGCGCCAACATTCTTCTTCCAAGAAATCTCATGCAAAATCTTCTACTAATTCACGGCAATGCACTTTTTGTGGCAAATCCAGGCACACCATTGATACATGCTATGAGAAGCATAGTTATCCACCTGGTTATAAGTCTCGTGGCAAGACTTCTCGTGCACACAATGTGTTTGATGATGGTGCTACACAATCTTTTCCATCTGATCCTTGTGTCAATTTGACACAAGAATAGTTACAACAGCTGCTTGTATTGCTTCTATCTTCACACTCTACCTTACCACCTCATGTTACCAACACTACATCTTCCTTACCCCAAACGACTTCTTCATCTGTAGGTAACCCCTTTTCATTTCAATCCCACCATTGGATTATATCATATTGCACATTCTTTATCCTTGTTTGCCTCTTTCACTCCAATTAAACCTGTGCATATCACTCTTCCTAATGGCACCTGATAAACTGTAAAAGTAACATATTTTAATCCCACATTTAGCATACTTTTGGATGATTTATACCCCGAATTGTGTACAAAGGTACTCTTAATTTTTTGTTTTCATGTTTTATACTCAAAAAAGCACCCGAGGATGAAAAGAACAAGAAACAGGCTTAAAACGGGCCAAATGGGCCAATTCACAAAATCGACACGGCCTGGGCCCAAGACCACATGGCCGTGCCCCACTTGATAGTCTTGCACATGGCCTGGCCACGACTTACATAGGCGTGTGCCATGGGCGTGTCCCTGCCGCGGCCAAGAGGAGTTTTACTTGGAATAGGATACTTGGAGGCAAAAAAACACATTCCAAAGCCTATTCAAACACCCTAGTAGGAATTCTACTTGAATTAGGATACTTAGGGGCCAAGTAAAGCATCTCAAAGTCTATATAAACACCCAAGGGGGCAACTTGAAGGGGAGTTCGGCAGAAGCCGGAACCCAAGGCGGTTAGCTAGGCCAAGGACCCGAGCCAGAAAGACCAGATTTGTGGAGAATCACTCGAGGATAGCCAGTTGATCCATCTCAAGAAGCTGAAATTCTACTCAAGACGGTGGATCTCTCCTTCAATTCCTTCAGGGGGTTTTAGGGATTTCTTATGTTTCGTTTTATCTTTTCTTCTGAGATGTTTTCTTTTTTTGATATGAACTAAACCCTCAGATACCTGAGGGGGATGAAACCTAATACAGATCTTATTATTGTTTTATGAACTATATGATAAATATTGGACTTGTTCTTAATTATGTGTGCTTAATTCTTGTGATGATATTTCCGGGATATTGATTCAAGTGTGATGTGCTTAGGTGGAGGAGCAAAAGCTCCTGTTTAAGAGTAGATCTAGCATAATTAAGCGGAGTTGATCGCGGGCCTAGAGATAAGGTGACAAGATTTTGCCGGATTAGAGTGAAACCTAATATGGGAGTCCATAGATCGAGTTAATGCGATTCTAGGGGTTTTAATTAGAAAAAGATTTCAATTAATCAACCTAGGGTTAGAGGTTATATGCCTCGAGAGAGGGTTTAATATAAATTAGGGAGTCTTACAGATCAAGTCAAGTGAATACATCGTCTGGTTCAGTGTTAGATAACAAGTGAAGTCTAGGTGGATTCTTCCCAAGGGTGTCATCTTAATCAACTGAGTTTTTCTTCCAAGTATTTCCCCAATTCATTCTTTTTTTCTTTGCATCTTTAGTTTAGTTGATAGTTAAAATTAGATTAGATAACCATTCACTTAATTCTTAGGCTAAATAATAGAAAGAGAGTTAGTATTAGTACTTTTGGTTCCTTTGGGATTCGATATTCCGGTCTTGCCTAAACTATACTACTGTTCGATAGGTGCGCTTGCCTTAAAATCGTTGTCAGAGTTAGTTTCCAGGTTCGATCATTCTCTTTATAAATTTAAGACTCTGATTCCAACGATCAAGTTTTTGGCGCCTTTGCCGGGGAACTAAAATATGAAGAACACTCAATTTATATTACTTTAGCCATTTTTTATTGTAATTTATTTTATTTATTTTATTTATTATTTGTTTTTACTTTGCTAATTTTTCCTTTATTTACTTTTGGTAGATAATTTTAGTTTATAGAGGAGATGGCATTGAATAATTATCAGTGACAATTCATGAGGACAATTCCTGTAACGACCCAAATTCCATGGGCACTAGAAAAAAATGTGTTATCGGGCCTCCGTCTTAGTAAATCGAGTTAGTAAATAATTATTAGGATTAATTATGAGTCTAATAGTGTGTTTAATTAGATTTTTATTTAGTGAATTTAGCTCAATTTAAAGCAATTAGGAAAAAGGATCAAATTGAATAAAGAGTGAAAGTTTAATTATAGATTAAAAGAAAGTAAAAAGGATCAAAATGGTAAATATGCCATTTAGCATAAGTTGAGGCGGCATATGAAATAAAAATCTAAGATTTTTACTTAGATTTTAATTATAATATATATATACATAAAGTAAATAGAAAAGAAACAAAACAAAGAAACAGAGAGCATACGAAACAGGGGAAAAGAAGGAAAGAAAAGAAAAAGGAAAAACTAGGGATTTAAAGCTTGAAGTTTAAATTGGTAAGTCAATCAAGTCATATTCTCTTAATTTTGATGTTTTAGAAGCTTTAAAGCAAGATTTTGATGAAACTAAGTTGATATTTTGAGAGTTTTTAGGTTCTTAAGTATAGTTGATGTTGAAGAAAAAGATGAATTAAAGATTAAATTGAATGAAATCTAAGTTAGAATTAGTAAAAGGATTAAATTGTAAGGTAAGCTATAAGTTTTCTACTATAGGGATTAATTTGGAAGAAATTAAAAATTAGGGCTTTATTATGAAAATTATATAATCAAGTTGAATATGGAAGGAATTTAAGTAGAATCAAAGCATGAATTAAGTTAAGAAAATAAGTAAACTTAATTAGGATTTAATTGCAAAGTAAGCTATAAAAAAAATAGTTTTGGGACAGCAGCAGAAGAGTAACTTTGAAAGTTCATTATAGGGATTAGTTATTAAAGTTATACTATGAATGTTTTTTTTTAGAATTTTTTTGTAAATTGTCTGATATATCTGGTAATGCCTCGTAACCCTGTTCCGGCGATGGTTCGGGGTTGGGGGTGTTACAATTATTGGTATCAGAGCTATCAGGTTTAGTCGATTCTCGGGCTAAATCGGGCTGGAAAGTGAGTCTAGAAGTACATGCCACTATTGAGTCGAAGCTAAGTCGGGTTTTTGGATGCTGATATATTTATTTGATTTTGTTTTATAGATAAAATGTCAGATGAAAGAATGTATGATGTTGAACAGGAAATGTATACTGGAAGTCGAGAAATTGAAGAAACTGAATCTGCTACACCTACTGCGAATCCGTTAGATAATCAACCTCCTAATGTAGGAAGATATAGAGATAACTCACAACTGTTAAGAGCTATAGCCAATGCATTACATCATGTAGCAGGAGTTGTACCTGCTACTACATCAGTACCTACAGTTAGACGGGCCCCGATTAAAGAGCTACAAAAATATGGTGCCACGGAGTTTTTGGGACTAAGAGGACTTGATCTGTCTGCTGCTGAAAATTGGATAGAATCAACAAAAAGAGTTTTGCAACAATTAGATTGCACCCCCCGAGAGAATCTGATATGTGCTGTATCATTATTACAAGGGGAAGCATATCTCTGGTGGGAATCTGTGGTTAGACATTTACCGGATGATCAGGTAACCTGGGACTTGTTTCAAAAAGAATTTCAGAAGAAGTATATTGGGGAAATGTATATCGAAGAGAAGAAGCAAGAGTTTTTAGTACTGAAACAGGGTAATATGTCAGTATTGGATTATGATCGAGAGTTTACTAGATTGAGCAGGTATGCTTCAGAATATATTCCAACCGAGGCTGATAGTTGTAAACGATTTTTACGGGGACTACGAGATGAAATTAAGATTCAACTGGTAAGTCTCAGAATTACTGAACTTGTTGACCTGGTTGAACGAGCGAAAATGATAGAACAAGTATTAGGCCTGGATAAAAAATTTGAAATGGGTAAATCAGCTGGGAAACGTATGGGAACTACCAGTAATCCATTACCAAAGAGATTCAGAGAATCAAGAAGTGGTTGGAGATCAAGCTTTCGGTCTGATAGAGGTGACAGAGATAGAGGAAAACAGATTACTATTTCCACCGGTAGTGTAAAAGCTCCACCCCGGGAAAATGAATATCCTGAATGCGATTATTGTGGGAAAAGACATTTTGGTGAATGCTGGAAGAAAATCGGAGGATGTTTTCGTTGTGGGTCTATTGAACACTTTATTAAAGATTGTTCGAAAACTCAGAGTAGTACACCTACCACATCTTAGAGATCAGTATCGACTGCCAGAGGTAGAGGAATGTCTAGAGGAGGTTTTTTTTCGAGGAGAGGAGGAGCTAGTAGAGGCAGTGATATAGCTACACAACAGTCAGAGGCTAGAGCACCAGCCAGAGCATACGTAGTTCGGACCCGTGAAGAAGGCAATGCTCACGATGTGGTGACAGGTATATTTTTATTGTATTCTGAGCCTATTTATGCTTTAATTGACCCGGGTTTGTCACATTCATATATTAATTCAAAATTAGTTGAATCGGGGAAGTTAGAATCTGAAATGTCTAGAGTTTTCATAGAGGTGTCCAGCCCTTTTGGGACAAACAGTGTTAGTAGATAGAGTATGCCGGAGGTGCCCGTTAATAATACATGATAAAATGTTTCCTGTGGATTTGCTGATCATGCCTTTTGGCGATTTCGATATCATTTTGGGTATGGATTGGTTATCTGAACATGGGGTAGTTTTGGATTGCTATAAAAAGAGGTTTAGTATTCAGGCAGAAAACGGGGACAGAATTGAAGTGAATGGCATTCGTACCAGTGGTTCGACACTTATCATTTCAGCAATGAAGGCTAATAAACTATTACAGCAGGGTTGTTCAGCATATCTGGCATATGTTATTAATTCTGATTCAATCGGGAATCAGTGTAATCAGATTAGAACTGTATGTGAGTTTCCAGATGTATTTCCAGAGGAACTACCGGGCTTACCACCTGATAGAGAGGTTGAATTTGCAATTGAGGTATATCCAGGTACAACACCAATTTCTATACCTCCGTATCGAATGTCGCCTACTGAGTTGAAAGAGCTGAAAGTGCAGTTACAGGACCTATTAGATCGAGGCTTTATCCGACCGAGTATTTCACCTTGGGGAGCTCCAGTATTATTTGTTAAAAAGAAAGATGGTTCTATGCGATTATGCATTGATTATCGACAGTTGAACGAAGTGACAACCAAAAATAGGTATCCTTTACCTCGTATAGATGACTTGTTTGATCAACTTAAGGGAGCTTCAGTATTTTCTAAAATTGATTTGAGATCCGGGTATTATCAGCTGAAGGTGAAGGAAAGTGATGTGCCTAAAACTGCCTTCCGTACTCGTTATGGCCATTATGAATTTTTGGTAATGCTGTTTGGATTGACCAACGCTCCAGCTGCTTTCATGGATCTGAGGAATCGCATTTTCCAGCCGTACCTAGATCAGTTTATGGTGGTTTTTATTGATGATATATTGGTATATTCGAAGACAGAGGCAGAACATGATCAACATCTTCGAAAAGTTTTACAGATTCTGCGAGAAAAACAGTTGTATGGAAAATTAAGTAAATGTGAATTCTGGTTGTCTAAAATGGTATTTTTAGGACATGTGGTATCTGCTGATGGGATCAGAGTTGACCCGAAGAAGATCGAAGCAATTGTTCAATGGAAAGCGCCAAAGAATGTGTCTGAGGTACGTAGTTTTCTCAGTTTGGCTGGATATTATCGAAGATTTGTAAATGGATTCTCGAAGATAGCACTACCAATGACTAAACTACTGCAGAAGAATGTTCCTTTTATCTGGGATGATCAGTGCTAGAAGAGTTTTGAGACTTTGAAGCAAATGTTAACAGAGGCACCAGTTTTAACATTACCAGAGTCGGGGAAAGATTTTATTGTGTACAGTGATGCTTCTTTGAGTGGTTTGGGTTGTGTATTGATGCAAGATGGGAAGGTCATTGCATATGCATCTAGACAATTGAAGCCACATGAACGTAATTACCCGACGCACGACTTGGAGCTAGCTGTAGTAATTTTTGCTTTAAAGATTTGGAGGCATTATCTTTATGGCGAGAAATGCTACATTTACACAGATCATAAAAGTCTCAAATATCTTTTATCACAGAAAGAGTTAAATTTAAGGCAAAGACGGTGGATTGAGCTTCTAAAAGATTATGATTGTGTTATAGACTATCATCCAGGAAAAGCAAATGTGGTAGCAGATGCATTGAGCAGGAAAGCTGTGATTGAATTACGAGCAATGTTTGCTCGGCTCAGTGTTAATGATGATGGAAGCTTGTTAGCTGAGTTAAGGGTTAAGCCGATGATGTTAGATCAGATTAGAGCAGCTCAGATGGAAGATGACAAATTATTAAAGAAAAGAGAAATGGTTCAGAATGGTACAGTTGAGAGTTTTAGTATTGATGAACATGATTGTTTGAGGTTTCAAAATTGGATTTGTGTTCCAACTACTTCTGAATTAAAGAAGATGATTCTTCAAGAAGCACACGATGGCAATTTTGCATTGCATCCGGGTGGAACAAAAATGTATCGTAATTTACGGGAGCTTTATTGGTGGCCAGGGATGAAGAAAGATATAGTTGAATATGTCAATAAATGTTTGACTTGTCAACGAATAAAGGCAGAACATCAGGTACCGACAGGGTTACTCCAGTCTATTAGTATTCCTGAATGGAAATGGGATAGTATTATATGGATTTTGTTACGGGGTTGCCACTGTCAGTGAGCAAAAAGAATGCCATTTGGGTGATAGTTGATTGGCTTACTAAGTCTGCTCATTTCATGGCAGTCAGGACTGATTGGTCTCTACAGAAGCTTGCTGAAGTTTATATTCAAGAAATTGTGAGACTGCATGGTATTCCAGTGTCTATAATTTCCGACCGGGATCCATGATTTACATCGAGATTTTGGAAACAGTTACATGATTCTTTAGGTACTCGGCTTAATTTTAGTACTGCATTTCATCCACAAACCGACGGACAATCAGAACGGGTAATTCAAATTTTAGAAGACATGCTTCGGGCTTGCATTATTGACTTTGAATCAGGTTGGGAACGATACTTGCCATTAGCTGAATTTGTTTATAATAATAGTTACCAATCTAGTATTCAGATGGCTCCATATGAAACATTATATGGTCGAAGATGTCGATCACCGGTATGTTGGACAGAGTTGAATGAGAAAAAGATAATTGGACCGGAATTAATTCAGGAGACAGAAGAAGTAGTTAAAAAGATCAGAGACAGGTTGAAAGTAGCTTTTGACAGACAAAAGTCTTATGCAGATCTGAAGCGACGGGATATAGAGTATTCTGTGGGTGATAAAGTGTTTTTAAAGGTATCGCCTTGGAAGAAAATTTTGAGATTTGGTCGTAAGGGAAAATTAAGTCCTCGTTACATTGGACCGTATGAAGTAGTTGAAAGAATTGGACCGGATGCCTATCGACTAGCTTTACCTCTGGAATTACAGAAAATTCATGATGTTTTTCATGTTTCCATGTTACGAAGGTATCGATCAGATCCATCTCATGTTATTTCTACTGAAGACATTGAGATTAGACCTGATTTGTCATATGAAGAAGAACCAGTTCAAATACTAGCTCGAGAAGTGAAAGAATTAAGAAACAAACGAGTCCCTTTGGTAAAAGTATTGTGGAGAAGCCATAGTATGGAAGAAGCAACTTGGGAACCGGAAGAAACTATGAGAGCACAGTATCCTCAACTATTCTCAGGTAAATTTCGAGGACGAAATTTATTAAGGGGGAAGAAATGTAACGACCCAAATTCCGTGGGCACCAGAAAAAAATGTGTTATCGGGCCTCCGTCTTAGTAAATCGAGTTAGTAAATAATTATTAGGAGTAATTATGAGTCTAATAGTGTGTTTAGTTAGATTTTTATTTAGTAAATTTAGCTCAATTTAAAGCGATTAGGAAAAAGGATCAAATTGAATAAAGAGTGAAAGTTTAATTATAGATTAAAAGAAAGTAAAAAGGATCAAAATGGCAAATATGCCATTTAGCATAAGTTGAGGCGGCATATGAAATAAAAATCTAAGATTTTTACTTAGATTTTAATTATAATATATATATATAAAGTAAATAGAAAAGAAACAAAACAAAGAAACAGAAAAAGAAACAGAGAGCATACGAAACAGGGGAAAGGAAGGAAAGAAAAGAAAAAGGAAAAACTAGGGATTTAAAGCTTGAAGTTTAAATTGGTAAGTCAATCAAGTCCTATTCTCTTAATTTTGATGTTTTAGAAGCTTTAAAGCAAGATTTTGATGAAACTAAGTTGATATTTTGAGAGTTTTTAGGTTCTTAAGTATAGTTGATGTTGAAGAAAAAGATGAATTAAAGATTAAATTGAATGAAATCTAAGTTAGAATTAGTAAAAGGATTAAATTGTAAGGTAAGATATAAGTTTTCTACTATAGGGATTAATTTGGAAGAAATTAAAAATTAGGGCTTTATTATGAAAATTATATAATTAAGTTGAATATGGAAAGAATTTAAGTAGAATCAAAGCATGAATTAAGTTAAGAAAATAAGTAAACTTAATTAGGATTTAATTGCAAAGTAAGCTATAAAAAAAAACAGTTTTGGGACAGCAGCAGAAGAGTAACTTTGAAAGTTCATTATAGGGATTAGTTATTAAAGTTATACCATGAATGTTTTTTTTTAGAATTTTTTTGTAAATTTTCTGATATATCTGGTAATGCCTCGTAACCCTGTTCTGGCGATGGTTCGGGGTTGGGGGTGTTACAATTCCTACTAAAGCAGCCAGTGTCTTCAACCTCGACGCGGTCACCATGCTATCAAATCAGGTAGAGATGTTACATAAAAAATTTGATGGTTTATACGATTCTTCGCAGACACATCTAGTTATGCAATGCGACACAAGAGGAGGTGTGGCGAATCCAGAGTACCCACCCTACGAATATGGCATGGAAAACGAGCAAGCTCACTATACAGGTAACTATTCTAGACCTCAAAATAATTTTTATAGTGACACTTATAATGCAGGTTGGAGGTACCATCCCAATTTCTCGTGGGATGATCAAAATAGCCAAAGACTGGAACTTCCTCCAGATTTTCAACAACCACCTCACCAACAGGAAGAGGAGTCGAACCTTGACGAGATGCTGACAAAATTCATAGCAGCCTCAGAAACACGTTTCCAAAAGGTAGAAACAAAACTTGAAGTATTGTCACAGGAGCTCAAGGATCAAATAGGGCAACTTACTAAACTGATCTCAGAACAACTACAAGAAAGCTTACCAAGCAACACTGAAACTAACCCAAAAGAGCAAATTCAAGCCGTAACAATTCATGACAGTGAAAGGTTAGTGGAATCTGACCCAAGGCAAGAGCCTGTGGTAAGTGAAGGTAAGGTTGAGGTAAACCAGGATTTAACAAACCCGGTAATTACAGAGCACCAAGCTCATATGCCATACCCCAATGCAACAAAGAAAGACCACACAGAGAAACAACTCGGTAAGTCTCTTAAACTTTCAAGGAAATTTTATATTAACTTACCGTTTCTAGAAGCTCTTTCGCAGATGCCAGATCCTAGACTTCATATCGATAAAGAAGAAATTCATGAGGAACGAAGACTTTGGATCGATGAAGTAAACGAGTGGAAGACACACTTCAAGG
Source organism: Gossypium australe (assembly GCA_005393395.2). NCBI lineage: Eukaryota > Viridiplantae > Streptophyta > Magnoliopsida > Malvales > Malvaceae > Gossypium > Gossypium australe. The sequence continues at coordinate 127,094,396 of CM016624.1, read as the reverse complement.
AGAGAATAAAAACACACGAAGCAAAAACGAGGCAACTCCACGGCAAAATTAAAAATGGGACAACCCAGCTTAAGCTAGGAGATCAGGTACTCAAAATCTTCCCAGATGGAATGGTCGAGGTAACACATTCTAATTTCGGCACTTATGAGGAAAACATTACTCGACTTAAATTTTATATCAATAACTGAATTGATCACATGAGAAAGGATTTTCACCTCCTCAAACCACCATGACCATACGAATGAGAGATAAAGTCTAGCTTAAGACTATAAACGAGTGCTTCTCGGGAGGCAACTCGAGCACTAACCCCATTAATTTTTATATTTTTTTTTATTTTTTACTTTTATTTTTCCCTTTAGCACCTAATCATAAACTAACCAAAGTACAAATTTCCATGCCACACGGCCTTGCACACAGCCGTGACCGTGGCCGTGTGGCCACCTCAGGAAGGTACAAGGGCGGGGCCAACTACCAGATCCATAATTTCTATTTAACCCCCTTCTTTCCTTCCTATTCCCGTTATCTTTCTTCTTTCATTTTCTATTATTTACTTTTGCTTTTATTTTTATTTTTTTGTTTTTATTTTTTTATTTTCTTTATTATTTTCTTCTTATTCTTCGTACCATTTAGATTTAGCTTAGGATACAATAAAATCAGGACGGCTGCTTCGAGGATTCAATCTCAAATGGTTCGAGGCGCTTCCCCGCGTTCACCTCCAATCCTCTTCGGATTCTTTTCATTAACTTCATCCAAAATTCAGGAAGTTTGACTTCTCCCTATCTTTTGATTTTCTACTATGTTGATATTATCTATCTTTGTACATTGAGGGCAATGTACAGCTTAAGTGTGGGGGGGTTAACTATAGTATTATTTTAAAACCCCTGAATTATGCTTTGTTCTAAAGTAAGTTTCTCATATTATGATTAGAATGAAATTCCCCTGATTTATGATTTCTATTGATATGTTTTGAATTAAGTCATTGATAATTGTGCATTGATGATTAAACTTTAAGATACTAGAGAATCAAGCATGATAATTCTATTTTTCAGAAATTAAAATTTTTTAGGTTGTTGACCTGAATTTGAATATTACTTTGAAGTTTGAAATTTATGAGGTTGATATCAAAAACCCATAATTCTTGTGAGATTTTGAGCCTTTTAGAGCATACATTCTTTCGTGCTCACTTTTTATTATGAGTGTGTCAACATTTATTTGTTATTCTAGAACTTGCTTCGATTATACATGTCAAGGCCACACCTTTGATTTGATATACAGAGATGATAAAGGCACCTAGGATTTAACCCACTTACTCCACTAAAAAGTCTACCTTCACAATTAACCCCTAGTGAACCCTTTTTAATCCTAACAACCTTTTATTGACTCACCCACTAATATTAACCCAAAACCCTTTGTATTTGTTATCACTATTCCTTTTGACTACCCTTATGTCGAGATTTGATTTGATCAGTTACCTGACTATGATCTTTATTTCAAGTAGTTGAATTTATCGTTTATCACACATTTGACTTGTTCTTAAAAAAAAGAGAAGAAGAAAATTTCGAAATACATTCATTATTAGTTCTATGAGCTTATACATGTAAATTCCAAATCTTGAAAAAGAAGCTCGTTTTATTAGTTTCCAGTTAATATAATTATTCATTATCAGTTCGTTGTTTCTAGTTAGGTAATTTGTCAAGTCAATCTCGATTCTAACCTTCTAATTCAACCTTTATCCACACCTTTAAACCAAACCCCATTACAACCCTGTTAAAAACCTTTTGATTTGTGTATCATCTCATTTTATAATGGTGGAGATTTGATTTTCATGCAAGCTTATGGGATTAACTCTTCATGTTTGACTTTTGAGTTATTAATTTTGAACCTTAAACACTTCGAGTGGTTTGAGTGAATCTTTAGTGAGGATGTCAATTCTTGTCGATTTTGAATCAGATGTAATTATTCAGGTAAAGGGAAACACCTATGTTTTCATACTATAAAAATTATGACTTTTATTGTTTGAATCTTTAGGACTCTTTGAGTTGAGTTATCCATGTATAAATTATCTATGAATTATGATGAAACATTATTGATAAATTTTATGAATCGAGGAAGATCGTATTAATTATAAGTTGAGAATTTTGCTTGAGGACAAGCGAAAGCTTCAGTGTGGGGGTATTTGATAAACCGTAAAAGTAACATATTTTAATCCCACATTTAACATACTTTTGGATGATTTATACCCTGAATTGTGTATAAAGGTACTCTTAATCCTTTGTTTTTATGTTTTATACTCATGAAAGCACCCGAGGATGAAAAGAACAAGAAACGGGCTTCAAACGGGCCAAATGGGCCAATTCACAAAATCGACACGGCCTGGGCCCAAGACCACACGGTCTTGCCCCACTTGACAGTCTTGCACACAGCCTGGCCACGACTTATACGAGCGTGTCCCTACCGCGGCCAAGAGGAGTTTTACTCAGAATAGGATACTTGGAGGCAAAGAAACACATTCCAAAGCCTATTCAAACACCCCAGTAGGAATTCTACTTGAATTAGGATACTTAGGGGCCAAGTAAGGTATCTCAAAGTCTATATAAACACCCAAGGGGGCAACTTGAAGGGGAGTTCGGCAGAAGCCGGAACCCAAGGCGGTTAGCTAGGCCAAGGACCCGAGCCAGAAAGACCAAATTTGTGGAAAATCACTCGAGGATAACCAGTTGATCCATCTCAAGAAGCCGAAATTCTACTCAAGATGGTGGATCTCTCTTTCAATTCATTCAGGGGGTTTTAGGGATTTCTTATGTTTTGTTTTATCTTTTCTTCTGAGATGTTTTCTCTATTTGATATGAACTAAACCCTCAGATACCTGAGGGGATGAAACCTGAGACAGATCTTGTTATTGTTTTCTGAACTATATGATAAATATTTGACTTGTTCTTAATGATGTGTGCTTAATTCTTGTGTTGATATTTCCAAGATATTTATTCAAGTATGATGTGCTTAGGTGGAGGAGCAAAAGTCCCTGCTTAAGAGTAGATCTAGCATAATTAAGCGGAGTTGATCGTGTGCCTAGAGATAGGGTGACAAGATTTTGCCGGATTAGGGTGAAACCTAATATGGGAGTCCATAGATCGAGTTAATGCGATTCTAGGGGTTTTAATTAGAAAGAGATTTCAATTAATCAACCTAGGGTTAGACGTTATTCGCCTCGAGAGAGGGTTTAATATAACTTAGGGAGTCTTACAGATCAAGTCAAGTGAATACATCGTCTGGTTCAGTGTTAGATAACAAGTGAAGTCCAGGTGGATTCTTCCCAAGGGTGTCGTCTTAATCAACTGAGTTTTTCTTCCAAGTATTTCCCCAATTCATTCTTTTTGTCTTTGCATCTTTAGTTTAGTTGATAGTTAAAATTAGATTAGATAACCATTCACTTAATTCTTAGGCTAAATAATAGAAAGAGAGTTAGTATTAGTACTTTTGGTTCCTTTGGGATTCGATATTCCAGTCTTGCCTAAACTATACTACTGCTCGATAGGTGCGCTTGCCTTAAAATCATTGTCAGAGTTAGTTTCATGCTTCGATCATTCTCTATATAAATTTAAGACTCTGATTCCAGCGATCAGCACCAAAGTTTGTGCTTGATTTTCTGGTACAGTTATTTTTAGTGATAGCCTTTATATTACAAATGTCCTTTATGTTCCTCACTTTGCTTTCAATCTCTTATCTGTCACTAAACTTACTGCCACCTTACCTTGTTCATTCACTTTTCATAAAACTCATTGTTCCCTACAGGCCCTTCCCTCTATGAAGATGATTGGTACAGCTAAAGTTTTCCATGGTCTTTACATTTTGAACTCACCAGCTCAAACCTTCTCCATTACTGTTCCTACTGTCTTGTCAGCCACCACCACTTCTTGTCATCTTTGACACCATCGTCTTGGTCACCATTCTGATTCAATATTGAAGTTACTTTCTCCTTATATTCCTTTTTTGTCCATAGTAAATAATTCAGATTGTAAAGCTTGTCATTTGGCAAAACAAAAGAAAATTCCTTTTCCTGTAAGCAATTATGTTTCCAATGAAATCTTTGATCTTGTTCACATTGATATTTGGGGTCCGACTAATGTTATTTCTGTCACTGGTCATCGTTATTTTCTAACTATTGTTGATGATTTCAGTCATTTTACTTAGATTATTCTATTGAAAGCCAAATCTGAAGTTCTTACTCATATTCAACATTTTTATACACTTATTGAAACTCAAATTTCCTCAAAAATTAAGGTTTTTAGAACTGATAATGGCCGTGAGTTTGATATTCTAGCTTTTTATGCTTCTAAAAGAATCATTCATCAAACTTCTTGCGTTGAAACCCCACAACAAAATGGTCTTGTTGAACGTAAGCATCACCATATTCTTAATGTTTCATGGGCTCTTTTGTTCCATTCTAACTTACCTAAGCATTTTTGGGGACATGTTGTTCTTCATTCTATGTTCCTTATTAACCGTACCCCAACTCTTCTTTTGGCTAATCTTACTCTTTTTGACAAACTTTACCAAGCCAAGCCTGAATTTCAACATTTACGAGTTTTTGGTTGCCTTAGTTTTGCTACAACCCTTACTGCCCACCGTCATAAATTTGATCCTCGAGCCCGTGAGTGTATTTTTCTTGGGTTTCAACCTAATGTTAAAGGATATATCCTTTTTGATCTGTTGTCCCATGCCATCTTTGTTTCAAGAAATGTTATCTTTCATGAGTCAACCTTTCCTTTTTCTCATCAACCATCTCATTCTTCCACCCCAAAATTGGGTTTTGATCCTTCCACCACTTATGATTTGCCATCTCGGCCACAAGTTACACCAACTTCTCAGCCCAATGTTACACCTACTTCTCCCTTAGAATCTTCCAGGTCATCTCGTACTCGAAAACCACCTTCTTATTTAGACCAATATCATTGTTTTTTAAACACGGCTGCTACCAATCATCTTCGATGTCCAAAATCTTTCTCCAAACTTTCTTCAACCCATTTACATTTCACTCTTGCCATTAGTGCTTCCTCTGTACCTAAAACATATTTACAAGCTAGTAAACATTCCCATTGGAGAGAAGCAATGCAGGTTGAAATTTCTGCTCTTGAACAAAATAACACCTGGATCATTATGGATTTACCTCCAGGCAAGACTGCAATAGGTTGTAAATGGGTTTATCGAGTGAAACATAGAGCCAATGGTTCCATTGAACGTTACAAGGCTTGTCTGGTTGCAAAGGGGTTCACACAAACAAAGGGTGTCGATTATTTTGATACTTTTTCACCTGTAGCCAAGATCACCACTATTCGCTTGTTACTTGCTATTGCTACTTCTAAGAATTGGTATTTGCACCAGCTTGATGTTAACAATGCTTTTTTGCATGGTGATTTGAGTGAAGAGGTTTATATGCTTTTACCTCCTGGTTTTAATTCATCAACTCCCAATAAGGTTTGTAAGTTACAAAAATCCTTATATAGTCTAAAGCAAGCAAGTCGACAGTGCTTCTCTAAGCTCACTTCTGCTCTTACTTCTCTTGATTATATTCAATCCAGTTCTGATTTCTCCTTGTTGGTTAAAAAGGATGTTGTTTCCTTCACTGCATTACTGGTTTATGTCGATGATGTCATCTTGGCTGGTGATAACTTGGATGAAATAGCAAGAGTTAAAGTTTTTTTGGATTCTACATTTAGAATCAAAGACTTAGGTGATTTAAAATACTTTCTTGGACTTGAGGTTGCTGAAGCTCTGCTGGTATTCATCTTTGTCAACGAAAATATGCTTTAGACATATTGTCCAATTTTGGTTTATTAGATTGCAAGCCAGTTAAGACTCCAATGGCTACAACAATCCCTCGAGATGCTTCTGCGAAATCACTTCCTGATAATACTCTTTTCAGGAAACTTATTGGCCTACTATTGTATCTGGTTTCTACTAGACCTGATATTGCTTTTGCAATTTAACAATTGAGTCAATTCTTGGACCAGCCTACAGTCACTCATCTGCAAGCTGCTCATCGTGTTCTTCGTTACTTGAACGGCTGCCCTACTTCTGGTCTCTTCTTTTCTGCCTCTTCATCACCTGTACTGAAGGCTTTTAGTGATTCTGACTGGGCTGGTTGCCCTGTGACATGCCGATCTGTGACTGGTTATTGTCTTTTTTATGGTGACTCCCTTATTAGTTGGAAGGCCAAGAAGCAAACCACTGTGTCTCGTTCTTCGTCAGAAGCAGAATATCGAGCACTTGCCTCTACTGCTTGTGAAATTCAGTGGCTTCGATCTCTTTTGCGTGATTTGGACCTACCTTTTTCTGGTCTTACTGCTTTGTTTTGTGATAACAACTCCGCTCTTCAGCTTGCTGCAAATCCCACATTTCATGAACATACTAAACACATAGAAATTGACTGTCATCTCGTTCGTGAAAAGGTGCAATCCGGTGTTATTAAACTGCTCCCTTGCTCCTCCAAGGATCAACTAGCTTATATTTTTACCAAATCTCTTGCTGTTGTTCCTTTTCAGATCTTGTTGTCCAAGCTGGGATTGCTTTCCATACACTCTCCAGCTTGAGGGGGGCCGTTAGTAATATAGATCTAATTTAACTGTTAGTTAATTAGTAGATATAGCAGTTAGTCTGTTATACCTATATTAGTTCTCAATTCTGTTATTTCTCTTTTCTTTTGTAAGGTGTATATAACTAAGTCTTTGTATGGTGAATAATCCATCTGCAATTCCCTTACATTCCTTTTCTACACAATACTATATAAGTTCACAGTATACAAATACATATGTAGGGTCTTTTAATCCCAATATGCTGAAATGGAAAAGGGTTCACCAGCATTGTTCCTCCTTGAAAATGTTCACTTGTAAAATAAGAATGAAAGTAAGCCATATGCACACTGTTTATTCCTATTGGTGCATGCATTCATGGCCATGCCAAGATTAAATCTTATATTACAGAAAATGAGTGATGGATGCTTGTATTTCCTCCAGTGTTCTCTCCTTCGTCTCTGGGACTAACTTGGCCACGAATAGGACAGTTAAGCCTGAGATTCCCGAGAAAAAGAAAAATGTTCCTGCAGTGATGTTTGCTCATACATTTTAGTTCTGAAAATTGATATGTTAATTTACTCACTTAGAGAAGGAGAGATATGGAGGATGACCTGCTAAGCTCCAATCCATCATAAAATTGAAACTGTAAGTCATTATCCAAGCAGTGGACCAATTGACTAAAGTCACCAGGCTTCCAGCTTGAGCTTTAACATTTATAGGAAATATCTGACAAAGAATATGGACCATGTTTTAGTCAAATGAATCTCTTGTCTCCAGCTATTGAAGAAAACTTGATATGTAAGCAATGATGAAGCTTTTTATCTCAGAATTGGCACATACCTCTGACATTATAATCCATGGTATTCCTCCCAACCCTATTGTGAAAGCTGTAGCACCAATCTGTTTTTGCAGTATTGATCAGTTTATACATGTAGTTTGGCTCAATATGTACAATAGTTAAATAAGTGTAAAGCAGAAGATTGTAGGGCAAACTGAAGTACCAAAATACTGCTAAGTGCTAGAGATGGAGTAAGAGCCTTCAAATTGGGAAGTTCCTGATTGTAAAATAACATTGAAGTTTTCAGGGAAAAAACATAAGAATTTGAAAGCATTAAACAAGAAATGCCATTGTCAATCTCTTGAAGAAAATAGCTAAATTCTGTTATACCTTAAAGCAGAATGCCAGTCCCTGGAGAAAGTAGGAGAAACACAATCCACTTGCAGAAACCTGCCAAAAAATTGGATTAAAATACTATTCTTTTTAACTTGTTTTGTTAAGCATTTTTACAATCTTAAAATGAATTGTTTACAATACTAACCAAAAGAAGTGGCCGTCTACCGGATCTATCCATTAAAAGCAATCCTAGAGTTGCTGCTGGAATCTGCAAAAAGAAACAATGTAATCAGCATGTCTCGGAATTCGGAAATGCTTGGAACACAATTTGACATTAATTACAAGTTGGAAAAGTAGCCATGAAGGTACCTGTATAACAGCTAAAACTTGAAGGCCAAGACTACCTGATATACCTGTTGCAAACAAGACTGTTTTCATCTTTCTTTTCTCCCACCACTACCAGGTATTAAACTTGTATTGACAACAAAAATAATTTACCGGATTCTTTGAATATGCTGCTAGTATAATATGCCACAGCACTATTTCCTCCTAGTTGTTGCAATAGCATTAGGCCAACTCCAACCTGCAAATTCCAAGAAGCCGTATGTAAGTGATCAGGCAAGTCATAAATGGTGAGTACAGATTATTAAGCTAATGTTATTTTCGGCTCACAATGAGTGCATTGGCATATCTCCTTTGGAACAATTCAAGGAAGCTTGCTTCTGTTTGTTGCTCAAGAGTAGCTATATAATCCTACAAGAGAAACGTAAACACATAGGGTTTCTTGTTGTCATGAGGAAACAAGTGTTCACAATCTTTAGAAGATAACAAGATATGAAGCTAAAATGATACTCTGATCTCAGCAGCTTCTTCAGAAATATCTGAGTTCTCTCCCCTAAGACGCTTCAAGGATGCTTCAAACTCTTTTTCTCGACCACATTTTGCCTGCAAAAGCCGGTCACATGTTGCATTTTCTCGACCACATGTTATGGACTTAAAAAGCATCCTATGATTAGCCATACTACTGAGTTAGACATACCAGCCATCTAGGGGACTCTGGAATGAAAAACAAGCCTATCATCTGTACTACACAGGGAATAGTACCTGAAGGAAATAGAATGGATAATACATAAATAACATATCACTACCTTTAGCTTTAAGTTAATAAAAAAAATCAAAGTATATACCGATCATAGTCAGGGTGCGCCACGAAATGAAGGCTCCAACGAAAAACATAATTGCAAACCCAGAAGAAGTCATCAACTGCACCATTGGGAAAACTCGTATCTAACTAATGACGAGTTGAAAAATCACAATGTCAGTTATGGGTTTAGTATATTTTACCTGGTTTGATGATGCAAAGGAACCCCGGTAACTTTTAGGTGCTATTTCAGCTATATAAATAGGTACCTATTTGATATGGAAAGTTCAGCTACTATATATACATGTATCTCAATAGTAAGTTACATAAAAGCTGATTTAAGTTGATGAAATGTGAAGTGTAAACCTTAGTATATTTACCACATAACAGAAAATAGAGACTCCGAGTCCGATCAACAGCCTTCCAATATCCAGACACAAAGCATTCTTACAACAAGAGTTGAACAATAACCATTTAAGATCTTACATATTGGTGTATATGGAGTTAGCCAGTAAATGATTCAAGCTAGAAGTTAACCTTTGCAAATGCTATTGCTAGCCACCCAACAGTGCAGAAGACATCAGAGAACCACATTGCCTGTTTCTCACGGTACATGAACACATTAATTAAGAGGGATGAGCCATTATTCAACAGGAATTTAACTTGAAATCTTATATGATTATTAGATCTTTGGAAGGTGTAAAAGCTTAACCAAAAGAAGAAAAAAGAACTTACACGTTTCCTACCGATAAGATCTGCTATCTTCCCACTTAGAATTGCTCCTACCATTCCTCCAATTGTCATTATTGAACCGAAAACAGAGTACTGCAATTGGGTGACAAAGATGGGATAAACTTAGAAGGAAAAAAAAAAAGTAACCGTATTTGTCACTCAGGTTGATTCGAGTAAGATAGTTACATAAACCCAACTAGAGCTTTCTTGTGCTTTAAGTGGAAGCTTATTGAATATATGATTTTTTCTGTTGTAAATAATAATAATAATAATAATAATAATAAAGGAAATGAATGGAAAAAGATTGGGGTGAACTAACTTCTGCCACGGAGAGGTCCAAGTCTTCCATGATCCCTGTCTCCGCTGGTGATGAATAACCAAGCTGGGTTCATGCAAAGTTAGATCATTATCAGCAATTACCAAATAATATAAATATTTGCACATATTATTAAATTTAAACGTGTAATTATTAAAATATTGATCATGGATGAAACCACTTTACTTTCCGAATTCCGACTAAAAAACCTGGAACAAGAAGAAGAAGAAGCAGAATAAGAGAAAAGGGTTCGGAAGAGAAGGAAGTACTGAAGAACTTACAGAACATCCATAGCTGAATGAGCCACAGACAGCAACAAACGTACTAAAGACAAGTACAGGTGTTAACGACGAAGCTGCCGGCTGAGATGGCATGTTAGGGTTGTCGGTAAGACTGTCACCGTTGGCGCCATTGCTGGTTGGTTTTGTTTCATTTGGTGGTAGTTGATACCTGCTTGTTAACAATCCTTCTTCCATACTTTCCCTCACCATTTTTCAAATTTTGTTAGTTGTTTAAATAACCAAGTAAGATGTAGCATCTATCCATATGCCTTTCTGATTTTCATATAAAAGAACTTTTATGTACATACTTTTAGATGCATGTTTTCCATGGTTTATTTTTGGAATAATTTTACATTAATTAGTTATACTTTAAAAATGTTTAATATGATACATGAATTATCAATATATATTTTATCAAGATACTTATACTACAAAATATAAATATCACATAAATATTTCATGAAAGTACAAGGTTTTTTTATTTTTTGTATATAGTTATTGATTTGATTATAGGAAATTATTTAAGATCTATTTTCATTTACTTTGAATTGAAATTACTTATATTTGTATTAGTTCCAATAAGTATGGCTTACAATAAAATATAAAAATTAGAAGAAAAAAAATGTTGGTGGGACATATAGCTCTATTCTTAATTACTTATTGACCTTAATAGTTTGATTTGATAAATCTAAAATATAGGCATAGGGTATGGGACCCAATTTTTAAGCTTTAATTTCTTAACATTGGGTTGAATACATTTTTGTGGATAAATTATTCACAAAATCTTTTCTAGATTTGGTTACATTTTGCAACTACTCTACGCTAACGCTAATTATAAAATAAATAAATATATAAACAGATCTTAATTTTTTAATAAGATTCGTGGTAATTTAATTTTCCATGTTTCTCTCCTCTCAGAATAATAACCCCACCATGGTTTGTTGTTCCGCCAGTCCTTTCGAATGGATCCGACGCTGATAACTGATACCGGTGGATCTATAGCTTTGGAATGCCTTGAGCAACTTCATGCAGTGGGCTTCCACTGAGTCGTTATGGCTCGTTTCTCTCTCTTTTGGATGGGTTTTTGTTCAGCAACTTTTAGTGTCATGGGACTAAAATTTTTATTTATGTTAGACGATTTTTTAATTTTAAATTGATTTAAATCAACTTAACTATTATAAAGTAAAAATTTTCGATAAAAATTCTCTAAAACACTAAAAATAGAGTAAAAGCAATTCAAAAACAAAAAAAAAGTAATGAAAGAATAGAAAATACACAATAATACAATACTCACAAGGTGTTTGATTAAATATTCTTTAAAGTATTTTATAACACATAAAAATTAAATCTATAGTAATATTATATTACTATAATATAAATATTAAAAATATATTAATATGACTATAAATTTTAATAAATAAAAATATATTAAAATTATTAAATATTGAATATTGAATTAAAACTAATATCAGTATATATTTTTAATTTTTTTTTAAAACAATATGGGCGGGACTAAAATGAGTTTAAGTCAGCTATTTACAAATATGTATAATATTAGACAATAAATTTAGGCTGATATTTCAAGTCGGGCCAGGCTTAGACAAGCATAAAATGTATTAATATCATGTTTAAGCCTGGTTAGGCTCATTAACAACTCTACTTACAATTATGTTGAATATTTCATTATGCCTTGTTTTATTTTAAGGCAAACTACATCCAAGATCACTAAACTATTACTAAGTTTACATTTTGGTTACTAAACTTCAAAAAGTTAAAATGTGGTCACTAAATTATTCAAAAATTTTCATTCAAATCACTAAATTATCCAAAAAAAATTTATTTAAGTCACTAGACTATTAATTTTTTTTAAAAAAAGTCTACTCCAAATGATGATTCAACAATCGGTATAGTGGGTCAGTACCAATGACGAGTAGATGAATATACTTTAGAACGAAGTCAATTTAACGATCAGTGTTGGAAACCAGAGAAAAAAGTTATTTAGATTTTGATTCACAAATTCGTGACATTCAAGAATATTTTATAAAGAAAAAGCTCAACTATAAAAAAGAAATGAAAGAAGAACTTTTAATTAATGCAAATTGTGTAAACAAAGAAAATTGGTATGCAACAATATTAATATGGTTAAGTGAGTTAAAGTGAAAACTTCATTTTGTAATTTTTTTTAAAATTTAATGATTAAAACGGAAATTAATTAATAGTTTTACCTTTTATTTTATGGACAAGTTAGGCGTGAAAGGACTTTTTTATTGGAATGCTAGATTATTTTCCTATTCGGGAAAGAAAGAAACAGTCAACTATAATAACTGCTATGACGAAGACAAAAGCTAATCCGCAAGCAAATGATGTAATAGATAGGTTTGGAATCAAAAGGTGGTTACAATAATTGGAATTTGTCAATTTCTACTTAATTTATGGGGAATTTCCTTTCGAAAATCAAATTAAAAAAAATTTTGCCTGAAAATCAAATTTAGATTATTAAAATTTTCAGGACAACATTTTTTTATTATATAAAATCTCCCTGTTCAACACAGATTTTTCACTAAAACATCTCCTCTGTTTCATATATTTTAGAGAGTTGTTTTAACTAGAGTGTATAATTAATTAGTTAATAGATTTTTTTTATTTTAAAGATTTCAAGATAGGATAAATTAAGGTTAAGAGTTTCCATTTTAGGGTTAGATTTTAAATACAATTAAGTTTGGGTTGTAGTTAGACATCATCATATCAAAGGAAATTGTTGAATGTAAGTCACTGTTACAAAAATCGAATTTATCCAATCACTTGTCATCTCAACTTTTTTTATACCAAGACAAGCATACAAATTCTACATTACGTGCTGTAAAGCATGCTTTAATATCTATTTTAGAATACTAATTGAGTCTTAGCTCAATTAATATTGATATTGTTGTCAATGTAAAAGAATATGGGTTCGAATATGCTAAAATATATTATCCTCTTATTTAATGGTTAAGGAGGGATTATGAATAATTCTAAATATTGTATAAAAACAACTACACTAATATAAATAAAAAAAATTCTGCTTTAGAATCAGTCAATTAGGAAGCAATATTTTTAATTCAGAATTTTGTGTTTTGGTTTTTTTTTTTTTAAATTTTGTTGTTGATGTGAAGGGATTAGATATTAAGGCTTTTTAAATTTTATTTTCGGTTACAACAAGCTATATAAATTCAACACTTATTTAGTACTAAAAATTAGAGTTTCCTTGTCTATTGAGTATTTTCTTTTTACACCAACAGATTGGTGTTTTTATTTTGCCTTTTTACAGACATATTTATGTCATTATTTTTTGAGTGTTAAATAAAGTATCTCTTTAATTGAACTTGATAGACACTATAATAGTCTTTTAATTGACTTGTTTGATTTCAATTGGACTGTAGACCATTTAGATTATTTACTAACATAAATTATCTTTTTACATTATGATCTAATTGCATAATGTAACTTAATATTAATTAAACATTACATAATCAATAAGTTAATATTTTATTTCATTTTGCTTTGCATGTAAAAACCATTGAAAACTTTATACAAAATATATTAATGGTAATGATAGAATTTATTAAACTAATTTATTCGAAAAATTATAAGTACATAGATGATATCACTACACCAAAAACACTAGATCCCAACACTGTCAATATTCTCTTAGGCCCTAGAATTCTCATAAGTTGTCTGCCGAATTCTATGGCTCTTTTGTCAATTATTGGAGGAGCTAGTCCCATGACTTATCAAAATTCATTTATTTTAGGTTATTTTTAATTAGGGTTAAGTTGTTTGTTTTTCTTTTTGTTAATTATAAATAATGGTAAAATCCTAACAACAACGTGACCAGCACAACTTAAATTTAAGTGACATATGAAGCGATGAATACCTTGAGTATCATGTCAACCTACTATGGTTAAGTTGTTTTATTTCCCTCTAGAAACATATTTTCATTTACGTGTGATTGCTGATTGGTTTGGCTTGATTTGGTGGTAGTAGATATTTCCCTCACCATTTTTCCAACTTCATTAGTTTTTAAATAACCAAATTAGATGAAGCATCTATGCATGTGCCTTTCTGTTTTTCCATGTACAGAAACTTTAATGTATACTAATTATTGATTTGATTATGGGACTTATTTAAGAACTTTTTCCAATTTTATTATGATTTGAAAATCATTTCAATCAATAATTGAAAATGTAAAAATTAGAAAATAAAATTGATGGGACAAGTAATGTACCTTAATTTTTAATTTACTTGAGTTAAATATTAAATGTTTTGTCCCACTCAAAAAGGTAAGCCGAATAATCTGTTTAATTTAATTTTATTTCTTGCTCGAGGAATCAATTTTGACATTAAGTTTGGTTTGATAATACTAAAATATAGGCATAGAGTTAGTGTATAGTTACGTGTGATGCACAATAGGTGTTTATAAATAAATATAATATTAACATATTTTATGTTTCTTTTAAATTTAGTTTGAATCGAAATATGAATGTAAATTTTTTTTTCAAATTTACTTATATTTATAAAAGATTAACTCAAGCTCATTTTAAGGCTTCTCATATTTTTAAAAAAATTTCTAAAAATATTTATTTTATTTTATTTTAATATTTTATTTTTTATTTTTATTAAAAGTTTTATATAATCATTAATATTATTTTAATGTTTATATTAGAGTAGTATTATAAATTTAGTACAAGTTTATTTTTTTAATATGTTCTAAACTACATAATATATAAAATATTATAAACTTGAAAATGGATTGGGCCGAGTTCGATCCTTGAATGTTTAAGCTCGAGCCCAAACCATATTTTAAACGGGTCTAATTTTTTTGTCCAAGCCTATTTTTTTAGATTTAATAACTTTACTCAAATCCTCCCAAATTTCGAACAGACCTTCAGATCTGGACGAATAGTTTGACCCATGAAGAGGTCTAGTTCGTACCAATTTCATGAATTTTTAAGCTTTAATTTCTTAATATTAGGTTGGTTACATTTTTTAGATAAAATTTTCACGAATGTTTTGTAGATTCACAAAAAACGAGATTCCGCGAAAAGCCAAAAAAGTGGACTGTCAACATCACACAGGCGTGTGGTCGCCCATGTGGTAAGTCGTGCACGATAACACGGCCGTGTGATGGCCAGGCGGGCTGTGTGCGACACATAGGCTGGACTAATTTGGGCTGTGTAGGCCACACAGACGTGTGGGATTCTGGGCCAGGCCATACGATTCACACGACCAAGGCCAATTTGGGTCGTGTGGGCCACACGAGTAGACCACATGAACGTGTGAGCCCATTCTCACTGAATTGATTGCTAAGGTTGCACGGGCCGCCCAAGTCAATTGTGAACCTACTGTAGGGTCGATAAGCTCTATTTGGACCCTTAATTGTCTGAACTGAACAAATGATGATTGGACTGAGTATGATAAAATGTATGCTTGTTTACTGATATATATCTGGTTACTGGTAGCTGCATAAAATGTATGATTATATTTGAAGGAAGTGTACTGAAAGGCCCTTAAGCCTAATATACTCGCAGCTCAGCTGCAAATTACTGTGTTGTGCCGCATTTGGTACTACCTAGAGTGTAGGGATGGGTGAGTTGATTTAATCCTCACATAGAGTGTAGGGTTGGACGGAGATGGTGTGTAGAGGCTGGTTGGGTAGGACTTTGTTACTGAAAACTGCATCACTAATACTAATACTGATACTGAGATGGGCTAATGCCCAAACCGTTACTGATACTGAAAGGGGCTTAGGCCCAAGACTGTTTGACTGTGCACTGTGATTACTGATTGTTTGTTGTGCTCTGCAGGATTACACACTGAGTTTACGAAAACTCACCCCTCTCTGTTTAATGTGCACAGGTAATCCCCAAACCTAGATGGATCGGTACGGCGGAGGACTCAATGGTGACCACAATTCTGGACTGTCATGGTTTTAATTTATGATTATTGGTTTTATTTTTAGTCTTTTTTTTTTCTGTTTAAATTTTTGGGTTGTAATTGGACTTTCGAACTTTGGCTTGCTTTTGGGTTTTAATTATCTTTACCTTATGGATTACAACTGCTAGTAGTAGGAAACCTTAGTTTTCAAAAGAAACAAACGATTTTCGAAAATGCACAATTGTTTAAAACTGATTTAAAAGCTTCCGCAACAAATAAATGTATTGAAACAGTCAACTAAATGAGTAACATGATTTTGGAACTAATAAGATATTAAGATAAGTAATTCCATGGAAATGGTTTTATCGCAACGGCATGGTTTTCAAACACCCTATCATGTGACATCGCTAGATCCGGCCATAATGTTTAGGCCGGGTTTGGGGTGTTACACATCCGGGATTTTTCAATACAAAATTGTAGCCGAATCTTTTTGAATAATTGTCGAATCATTCCCGAACTTGTCAGTAATCACATAATTACAATTCATGCTATATCAAAGCATATAAAATAAAATTATAAATAAGCTCATTGCATACGAACTTAACTCGTGTTCGGAATTAACGGATCGAGTCGACTACTCGATAACCTTGCTTTTCCCCTATCTAAATCTGAATTCTTTCTTTCTTGATCTTAATCAAGCTTTCAAAGTGACCGAATCGAAACCTAATCCCTTAGCTTTCTTCTTGCAAAAATTCGGCTAAAGGAAAGCAAGATGGACACCATTTCATTTTGTTTTTATTTTATTAACCTTTATTAACCAAATTACTAATTTAACCTTAATGAACATTAATAATTTCAAATTTACCAAGCCACTATCATCCACTGTCATGTTAATGGTCTAATTTAAACATAAGGACCTTAACTTTAAGATTCTATAGCTATTAGACACTTTTAGCTAATAGATCACAAGTTTTTCACTTTACGCGATTTAGTCCTTTTTTTTAATTAAACATCCAAACGATAAAATTAGCTCACGAAATTTTCACACATATCAATTAACATGAGGTAAATACTGAAAATAATATTAAAATAATTTTTTGACTTTGGATTTCTGGTTCAAAAACCACTGTTCTGATTTAGCTAAAACTGGGATGTTACAACTCTCCCCCCTTAGGGATTTTCGTCCCCGAAAATCTTACCAGTGAATAGGTTCAGGTATTGTTTTCTCATAGCATTCTCAGGTTCCCATGTAGCTTCTTCAACCCCGTGTCGATGCCATAGTACTTTCACCAAAGCGATTTTCTTATTTCTCAGCTCTTTAATCTCATGAGTTAAAATTCGAATTGGTTCTTCAGCATATGACATATCAGACTAAATTTCAACCTCGATTGGGGAAATGACATGTGAAGGGTTTGATCGATATCGTCGAAGCATCAACATATTAAACACATTATGTATTTTCTCTAACTCATACGGTAAAGATAGTCGATAAGCAACTAGCCCGATTCGCTCGATAATCTCGTACGGTCTGATGAATCTCGAACTCAATTTCCCTTTTCGACTAAACCGCAATAACTTTTTCCACGGTGACACTTTTAAAAACACTTTATGCCCGATCTGGAACTCAATATCTTTTTGTTTCAAGTCTGCGTATGATTTCTATTGATCCGAAGCTTCTTTCAAACTGTCACGAATTACTTTCATTTTTTCTTCTATTTCTCTGATCAGATCTACCCCGTGAATCTTATTCTCACTAAGCTCAGTCTAGTACAACGGTATTCTACATTTACGACCATATAGAGTTTCGTACAGTGCCATCTTTATACTCGATTAGAAGATATTATTGTAAGCAAATTCAATCAGCGGTAGATATTTCTCCCAATTACCTTCAAACTCAAGAATACAACATTGCAACATATCCTCAAGTACCTGAATAACTCGTTCAGATTGACCATCCGTTAGCGGATGAAATGCAGTGCTAAAATGCAGCTTTGTACCCAAAACTTCTTACAATTTCTTCCAAAATAGAGAAGTGAATCTCAGATCTCTATCCGAAATAATAGATAGTGGCACACAGTGCAATCGGACAATCTCTGAGATATACAACTCAGCTAATTTCATCAATCTATCAACAACAACCAATATTGCATCTTTCTTTTTTAAAGATAAAGGTAAACCCGATATGAAATCCATTGTTACTCTATCCCACTTCTACTCAGGAATCATAATAGGCTATAATAAACCTGACGGCACTTGATGCTCAGCTTTAACTTGCTGACAAATCAAATATTTTGAAACAAATTCTGAGATATCTCGTTTCATGCTGTGCCACCAATAAAGCTGTTTCAAATCAATATACATTTTTGTGCTTCCCGGATGCAATGATAAACAACTACTGTATGTTTCGTTTAGAATCTTCTAAATAAGCTCAAAACTTCTTGGTACACATATTCTATCACGAAACATCAAGCGGTCATCAAGCCCTGTTCGAAACTCTGAATCAGAAATCGACTCACACTGAGCTCAATTTGCTTGTAATTCAATATCAAATTTTTGAGCCTCACAAATCTACTGTAGAAATAACGGTCTCGCTTTCATCTCAGCTACTATTGAACCGTCGTTAGACAAAGCTAATTGTGTGTTCAAAGCACGTAAGGCAAATAAGGACTTTCGACTCAAAGCATCAGCAACTATGTTCGCTTTCCCCGGATGATAGTCAATCACCAATTCATAGTCTTTTAGGAATTCTAACCATCTTCGCTGTAGCAAATTCAAATCTTTCGAGTCATCAGATATTTCAAACTTTTGTGGTCGGTATAAATATGACATTTTTCACCAAACAAATAATGACGCCAAATTTTCAATGCGAACACTATTGCGGCTAACTCTAGATCATGCGTCGGATAATTCTTTTCGTGCGGCTTCAATTGTCTCGAGGCATAAGCTATAACTTTGCCTTCCTGCATCAAAACACAACCCAGGCCATTTAACGATGCATCACTGAAAACTACGAATTCTTTACCCGACTCAGGCTAAACTAACATGGGTGCCTCTGTCAATAATGCTTTCAACTGTTCGAAGCTCTGTTGACACTTTTTTGACCACTCAAATTTAACATCTTTTTGAAACAATCGTGTCATCAGAGTCGCAATCATCGAGAAGCCTTTCACAAATCGTTTATAATAATCGGCTAGTCTTAGAAAACTACAAACTTCGGATACATTTCTCAGAGGCTTCCAATCTATAATCACAAAAATTTTGCTCGGGTCGACTTTGATACTCGCAGCTGAAACTATATGTCCTAGAAAACCAACCTCTCGTAACCAAAACTCACATTTGCTGAACTTTGCAAACAACTATTTATCTCTCAAAATTTGTAACACGATTCTCAAATGCTCGGAATGTTCAGGTTCATCACGAGAGTAAATCAAAATATCATCAATAAACACAACTACGAATCGGTCTAAGTACGGCCTGAAAATCCGATTCATCAATTCCATAAAAATAGCAGGTGCATTTGTTAGTCCGAAAAACATAACAAGAAATCCGTAGTGTCCGTACCTTGTTCTAAATGCAGTCTTTGGCACATCGGAGTCTTTGACTCGCAACTGGTAATAACCCGATCTCAAATCAATTTTTGAAAACATTGCTGTCCCTTTTAACTAATCAAACAAATCATCTATTCGTGGCAAAGAGTATTTATTCTTGATCGTCACTTTGTTGAGCTGTCGATAGTCTATACACATTCTCATCATACCATCTTTCTTTTTCACAAATAACACCGGTGCACCCTAGGGAGAAAAACTCAGTCTAGCAAAACCTCTATTTGTCAATTCTTGCAACTGAGCTTTCAATTCTTTTAACTCTTTCAGAGCCATTCTGTACAGAGCTATCGATATTGGCGTTGTTATCGGTACTAATCCAATACCAAATTCAACTTCTCTGGTAGGTGGTAAACCCGGTAATTCTTCAGGAAATACATCTGGATATTCGCACACAACTGATACTGATTCAATCTTTATTTATGTTGCTTTCGTATCAAGTACATAAGCAAGGTAAGCTTCACACCCTTTCTCACAAATATTTGACCTAACATAGACGAGATCACAACTGAAAAATTATTCAGATCATCAGATTCAATTCTAATAGTCTCATTATTCTGACATTTCAATTCAGTTGTCTTTCATCTACAATTCACTATAGCTTCATGCATCGTTATCCAATCCATACCCAAAATCACATCAAATTCATCGGATGGCAACAACATCAGATTAGCCGAAAAATAGAAATCCCAATACATTAACGGAAAATTCTTGCAGACTTTGTCAACCAAAACACATTTTCCTAAGGGGTTCGATACTCTAATCACAAATTCAGTAGACTCTACAGGCAAAGTCTTACAAGATACTAAATTCATACATATATAAGAATGAGTTGATCTTGGATTTATCAATGCAATCACATTAGTATCATAGAGGGTGAAGGTACTGGTGATAACGTCTGGCGATGATGCATTCTTCCGTGCACAGATAGCATAAGCTCGGACAGGTGTTCATGCCTCAGATTTCACAGCAGAATCTTTTGTTGCACCTCGATTACCACTCGCATTTCCAGTGTTTCGGGGTGGTCTCCCTTTAGTAGCCGTATTACTAGGTCTCACATTCTGAACTTTATCTTTCTCATCCAGTTCAGAGCAATTTCGAATAAAGTGATCTAGCGAACCACATTTGTAATAAGCTTTATTACTTTTATTCCAACATTCCCCAAAATGTTGTCTCTCACATTGCTGACTTTCGGGTTTGTTTCTCTCATATTGCCAACACTCGATACTGATGTAGCTTGAGCTTTAGAACCTGAGTATTGTTTTCTACGATCTTTGTTCGAATATTCATTTGAAGCATTTGGGCGAGCGTACGAATCTCTGGATTTCTTCGATGAAGATTGATACTGCTTACTCATTGATCTTTTTCTCGAGTCTCTAGCTTCTGAATCTACCTTTATCTTTTCTTTGCTAAGATCTTCGGCTTTACAAGCCCTTTCAACCAGAACGACAAATTCTTTCAACTCTAGAATTCCGACTAGTAATTTTATATCTTCGTTCAGCACATCAACAAACCGTTTGCACATTATTTCTTCCGTAAACACATACTTTCGAGCGTACTTACTTAACCATATGAATTCTCTTTCATACTCGGTTACAGTCATGCGACCTTTTTTCAATTCTAAAAATTCTTTATGCTTTTGATCTTGAAACCGTTGACTAATGTATTTCTTTCAGAATCCAGATTGAAAGAACTCCTAAGTAACCCGTTCTTTCGAAACCACAAATATCAACGTGTTCCACCATTGGTATGCGGTGTCTCTCAACAAAGATACAACACATTTAATACATTCTTCGGGAGTACAAGACAATTCATCAAATACTTAAATTGTACTTTCGAGCCAGAACTGAGCTCTCTCAGCATCATCAACAGCAGTAGTCCAGAACCCTTCAGCCCCATGTTTACATATTTTATCTACTGGAGGCTTATTAAACCGTATCGGATCTAATATTTGAGGAACAATAGGGATTTGTTGAGGAATAGGTAGGGGTAGAGGTTATTGAGCAGCCAGATTCGTTCGAACGAACTCTATGAACGACTCACTCATCATTTGGAAAAAGGTTTCTTTAGCCTCACCTCTGTGACTACTCGACACAGGTCTAGATTCAGTAGGCATTGTCCCTTGAGCGGGAGTATGCGCATTACTCTCTACATCATCAGCTACAACTCAGTCGGGATCCATTACTATACGAAAACACAATTTAAACTGTCAGGAATCATCACATCGCAGAGTATATATGGCATGTATAACTAGACTCTCACATAAGCTACATTAGTCCTAGAATTGACTAAACCGTAGCTCTGATACCAATAAAATGTAACACCCCTAACCTGTATCCATCGTCGAGTAGGGTTACGAGGCATTACCGATCAATATACATCATATAGCGTACATAACTCATATATTTGTGCGTTTATACTCAAATACCATTCAACACAATCACATTATCCCTTATCAAGGCCTATGAGGCCTTATGCATGCTTTAAAAATGGTTTGGGACTAAATCGATAACATACGAAAATTTTGGAAAACTTAGAAATTTTTCATCAATATAGGGGTTACACGTCCGTATGAACAGGCTGTGTGCCTCACATGGCTCTAGACACGCCCGTGTCTTAGGCCGTGTGGAAACAGGGCATACATACTGACTTGGGTCACACGGCCAACCACACGTCCGTGTGTCTAGCCCGTGTGCCCTTCGAAGTGGCCACACATGCCCGTGTATCAGGCCGTGCCAAAACTGTAGGGTATATTGACTTATGCAACACTGCCAAGTCATATGCCCGTGTGCTAGGCCACGTGCCAATTAGGGGGTATACTGACTTGTACCACACGGCCAGTCACATGCCCGTGTGTGAGACTGTATGGAGCATATTGACTTTATTTAATATCAATACCAAAGGACACACGGCTGTGTAACATGACCGTGTGTCGTACACGGCTGAGACACACGTCCGTGTGGACAAAAATGGACCATTTGTAAGACCAATTTGCCACCCCAACTCATGCTCACCTAAATAACCAAAATGGTACCATATCATCATACAATTAGGCAGCCAAAATCATCAACCAATGTACAATTCATACCATATCCATTTCAACCAAAATCAATACTCAATTTAATGCCATTTACCTAATCAAATACTTATCAACTCAACTTCTAAAACCATATTTCATCAAAGCATTTTCTCAAGGTTCTATACTCCACAAATCAATTAGCCATTTGAACAACTATAAATCCATAACCATATTCCTAACTAACATGCCATAATAAGTCATCACTCCTGGCTATATATATATATATATATATATATATATACACACCAAAATATATACATTCACAAGCCCTTTCTAATAGCCAAACACACATCAATATTTACATCATTTACAAGCCAACTCTCATGGCTATAATCACAACCAAAATACCACATTTAGCCTATACATGCCATAGACCATATTTAAACAACTCAAAAATACCAAATTAGATGTTTGATAGTGCAATGATGTTCTCGACGACTTCTGAATCCGAGCTAGCCTTGATTCTCTATAAAACATAAGAAAATAACATAAAGTAAGCTTTATAGCTTAGTAAGTTCGTATTAATGTAATGAGCAACTTTACCATTCATTCCCAATTCGAACAATATAAATACAAGACAACACAAATACATTAAATCTCAATTCATTTGATCATTCACTCATTAGCTTACCAAGAAATCATCCATTTCATATATTCAATGTTTATAAACTTTACTCACATACTTGTACCAACTTGTACCAATCTCATTCTAATTCACATCTTTCATTTTTCCATTGAACCATTCAGAATAAAAGTCGAATATTCAAGGATCTCAATCGATAAGTACCTATACCATGGCCCGTAGCCAAATCAAGGTAACTTATCCTCAGAGTACCAATACCATGGCCCGAAGCCAAATCAAGGTATAACTCACATCCGAAGTGCCGATACCATGGCCCGAAGCCAACACAATAGCCTAATGACATGTCACTAGCATCCTAGACTATTCCTAAGGTTCATCCAGGATTTTTCAATACAAAATCGTAGTCGAATCTTTTTGAATTACTGTCGAATCATTCACGAACTTGTTCGTAATCACATAATTACAATTCATGCTATATCAAAGCATATAAAATACAATTATAAATAAGCTCATTGCATACGAACTTACCTTGTGTTCGAAATTAACGGATCGAGTCGACTACTCGATAACCTTGCTTTTCCCCCGATCTAAATCCAAATTCTTTCTTTCTTGATCTTAATCAAGCGTTCAAAGTGACCAAATGGAAACCTAATCCCTTAGCTTTCTTCTTGCAAAAATTCGGTTAAAGGAAAGAAAGATGGACACCATTTCATTTTGTTTTTATTTTATTAACCTTTATTAACTAAATTACTAATTTAACCTTAATGAACATTAATAATTTCAAATTTACCAAGCCACTATCATCCACTATCATGTTAATGGTCTAATTTCAACATAATGACCTTAACTTTAAGGTTCTATAGCTATTAGACACTTTTAGCTAATAGATCACAAGTTTTTCACTTTACGCGATTTAGTCCTTTTTCTCAATTAACCATCCAAACGATAAAATTAGCTCACAAAATTTTCACACATATCAATTAACATACTGTGAATATCGAAAATAATATTAAAATAATTTTTTGACATCAGATTTTTGGTTCCAAAACTATTGTTCCGATTTAGCTAAAATCCGGCTGTTACAACACAACTCCACCTTCAACCGAACTGTATATGGAGAACCATTCACTGTTGGAACACATGTCGAAAGAACATTCTGAATCTAGGATCCACTCGAACGTAAGCTCAGATTTATTGCTCATTGACATTAGAAATCATCACCATTTTTGTCGACCAAATTAGCACCAACTACATCTTCCTCATTACTCTCAACAGCCCTTTTATTTCGTAGTTTATAACAATCTACTTTGACGTGACCTAACTTCTTACAATAGCGACACCTTTTGTCTCGCTTCTTTGATGCTACCAAAATGGAAACTTGCCTATCTGCCTTACTATCTGAACCAAATTCATTGTCGAGCTTGTCTTTACTCAATAAATGACCCTTCACATCATCGAATGAGAGTTTGTCTCTGTCATAATTAGGGTCTCCCTGAAAGACTTGTATAAAGAGGGTAAAGAACACAATAATAGCATAAGTTGATCTTCATTGTCAATCTTAACCTCAAGATTCTTTAAATCATTCAAAAAAGTAATAAATTGACTAATGTGATCTCTAAGAAGCTCAAATTCGTTCATGTGAAATGTAAATAGGCGTTGTTTCAACACTAAATGGTTAGCTAGATACTTAATCGCATAAAGAATTTCTAACTTTACTACAAGGCGGATGATGTTTTCTCCATTAATACATCTTGCAATATCCTATTCGCGAGGCACAACTAGATTGCAGATATGGCATTTTCATCATGCTCTTCCCATTCATTCTGATCTATATTCTCACACTTTTTCTCGATAACGACATTTTTAGGCTATTTTGAACTAGATTTGCCATCATTCGAACTTGCCACAGATTGAAATTTGTGACATCATCGAACTTCTCAATGTCAAACATTGTTGATGCCATCTTTGAATGGGTTGATCTACAACAAATTGAACCTGACTTTGATATCATTTGTTGGGGATTGACCCGATTAAGCAACGAACAAATAAACAATAGTGGAAGAAATTGAGAAATTGAACACACAAATTTAACGTGGAAAAACCTCTTCAAAGTGGATAAAAAATCACGAGTAATGATAATTTTACTAGAATGGCAAAAGAATGAAGAGTACAATAGATGGAGATAAAAACTAAATCCCAAAACTTAAAAATAAAAAACCCTAAAAACATAAACATAAAATTCTCTAAAAGTGTTATGAATTCTAATATTTTAATGGATGTGTTTTCTAATATTGTAAAAGAACTTGATTATAGACTAAATTCGTAGGTCAAATAAATTATATTAATAAATGCTAAATATATTATACTAATAAATATTAAATCTTCTAAAAAAGAAATATATTTTATTTAACTTAATTTGTAAACAATCTCTTAATTTATTTAACAGGAATTTGAGTTACACAACCTTACCAACTGTGGAACCAAGGAAACCAAGGAATGAAAGATTTAAAAGTGAACTAAAAAGTGAAGACTGCACAGCACATAGTTGTTTGAAATTTCAAGTTAGCTTCTCTTTATACCCACACAAGTAAGAAAAATGATCATACCGGAGTCTTTTAGTAAGCATTGCGCGTTACCTCTGCAAGAGAAAGACCCAGGTCCTCCATGATTACAGATTGAGTAGGTGATGAATATCCCATTTTTGAAAAAAAAGCCATGAAAATGGAAAAGGAATAAAAGCCTCAACCAGTAATTTCCATTTCCACGGTACTAGCAGATAATCGAAGTAAGCTATGGTTTGACATATGCAAAATGCGGTGGTGAGTCTACTTACAATACATCCAAAACCAAAAGAAATGCAAGCTGCCACAAAGGTGCTAAGAACAAGTGTAGTTGTTATTTTTTAACTATTCTGCTGCTCACCCCCATGTCCTTCTCTAACAAGCAAAAACTCGGACTGTAACTCTGTAGCTCTTTCTTCCCCCATTCTATTTTGGTCCTGGAAACGCAAAAACACTAACAATGAATGAACGATGATCAGAATGTTAGTGGCACATAAAAAGTGCTTGGGAATCTTACACTAAATTTCGCTTTCCTTTTACATTTTTGATATTTCTGCTACCTACCCTTCAGAGAAATGGCATCCACGTGTAAAAATATCACATAACAAAAAGTAAAAGGCTTAATGTACTTTTTAGTCCCTTAAGTATACCGCTTCCACTTTGTTCTCTAAAGTTTTTTTTTTCTAACTTCATCCCTAATTCTCAATTTAATCCCTAATATTATCAGACATTTTTTATTCAATCTTTTTGGCTTTAAAAAAAGGCTAGTCAATTATATGCTACTACATGTCATACAATTACGTAACTATGACATTATCATCATTTGAAAAAACCTTAAAAAATTAAAAAATTATTTTAAATAATTAGAAATTTTATTAAATTTATTAAAATAGAAAAAATGATAAAAATTGTAAAAAATTATTTAAAATATTAAAATTACTGAAAAATAGAATTTTTTTTATAAAATTACAAAAAAATTTAAAAATATAAAAAAGTACTAAATATTAGTAAATATTTTTCAAAAAATATATTAGAAATTTTAATATTATTAAAATATTATAAATCACATTTATTAGAGCTTGAACATGAGATCTTTGTCTCTTGGAAGGATACCACATACAATAATTGTTGCCAGTGCAGGAGGATATGAGTTCAAATGCATTGATACGCATTATCGTCTTATTTAAGAGTTTGAGAGGGGTTATGGATAGTTATAGGCATTGTATAGAAAAACCATCAATTATAAATTTCGATTGATTGAATTATAAAACAGTTATCGTAAGTGATATCCTTTCAAGGAGTGAAGATATCTTGTTTAAGTTTTAGTAAATGTGATTTATAAAATTTTAAAAATACTAAAATTTCTATTTTTTTAATTTTTTTGTAAATTTAAGTATTTTTTATACACTACAACAAAAAGGTCCTATAACGACAGTTTTTTTGACATAAGACGACGCAAAAAAGGTTGCTATAGGTTTTGCGACGCTTCGCCCGACGCTTCGAAAATGGTTGTATATAGTGGGGTTGGTATAGGCATTGCGACGCTTTTGAAAAAGCGTCGCAATAAGTCAACATAAGCCGACCCTTATTGAAGGGTTGTGAAAAGTTTGGTCAATGGCGACCTTTAAAAAAGGTTGGGAAAGACCTAGTCAAGTCCAACCTTTGGAAAAGGTTGTTATAGACATGTTTAAGGCAACCTTAAAAAGGTTGGGATAAACTAGCCTAAGGCAACCCTTAAAAAAAGTTAGGATAGACTAGCCTAAGGTAACCCTTAAAAAAGGTTGGGATAGACCATCCTAAGGCAACCCTTAAAAAAAGTTGGGATAGACCATCCTAAAGCAACCCTTAAAAAAGATTGGGATAAACCAGCCTAAGGCAACACTTAAAAAAGGTTGGGATAAACCTTGTCTAAGGCGACTTTTAAAAAAGATTGGGATAGAATCGTCTAAGGCAACTTTAATTAGGTTGGTATAGACCACATCTAAGGCAACCTTTTGTAAAATTGGAACAGACAAATATAATGTAATTTTTTCTATTTTTTATTATTTCAATATTAATATATTTTATAAATATTTACAGTAAATAATTATAGGAATTGTACCTTAAATACAACTAAAAAATATAAAATTAAAATTAAAATTAAAATAAGGATTGAATATTCACTACAAAAATCTATCCAACAATAAAAATACACTAACATTTAGCTGAAATTTATATCACTAACATTCAACTGAATATACAAAAGTAAACAAATAAAAAAATACCTAAGATGATGGACATTGATATTGATGTTGTAATACATAAAAGCTAATACAATTTGAAATTACTTCAATTCCAAGAAACTCTGTTGGTCTCTTATTTCTACAAAGGTAGCCCCAAGAAACTTCAATTCCTTTCGTTAAGTTTTTCCTTCTCATAATCCTGTCTTGCAGCCTGCATTAAAGAAATAAAAAGTTAGACATTGTAAGCCTGCAAGAAAGCCTAGTATGAAGATAAATGAACATAATTATATGAAGATAAATGAACGAACCTTGACACCTTTAAAGATAAATCAAAGTTCAGAACTTCAAATGCAGACCACTTGCAGATATCAAAAAACATTTAATATATAATGTTAACCAAGACCTCTAAATAAGAGTGCAACAGCAAGTCATTCAAAACTTGGCTAACCATTATAAAATGTAAGCCAATAAAGATTTAAATGTACCCAAATAAGCCCATATTAGTGAAATTTTGATTTATGCATAAATTGTAAATTAGGGGCTTACTTGGATACAAGTTAAAGATTGCATGGTTCATACATAAGAGAAAACTTTCACTGGACATAAATATCAGATATATGGAAGTACTTACAAAGATCAATATGTGGATATGAGAGCAATAGTTGTAACACGAAGGCCCAATGCTGAAATACCTTGAGGTAAAGAATACGACTGATTTACACCAATCTCAATGAGCAACAGAGGAAGAGCTTCCCACTGCAAAGCAAACATTTTTACTATAATGTAAGAAAGAAGCCACTGAATACCACACAAAACCAGGTATGAGATGATGTGAACTTAGTGCATGAAATCATTGTATTGATGTGTACTTTCTTCCAAGTATATTCCTTTTTAAGTAGATGATATGTTTCGAAACTAAGCTGTATCGCAGAAAATCCTCACCTCATGTTTCTTTTGTTTTCAAATCCGAACATGTTTCTTTTAAGTACTTTGTTCTGCCCAGGCAAAAAGTACGGAAAATAAAGATAAAATAAACCTCTTGTACTTCCCAAACTTTTTTTAACACTACAAAGAAATCCAAAACCAAAGAACAATAATTAGTGGCTTTTTTTCTATTTTAATCTGTATGCATAAGTGGCTTAAAAAGTGATCCAAAAACCAGTTCACACCAAAAAGTTAAAAGAAAATGGAGGAAATCTTCAAGAACACGGAAGTCGTGACATGGAAATCATTTTCCAATTATATTCTAACTTTTCTTTGTTTTCTTTCCTTTTTCCTGATGCAACATGTAAACATGCTTTCATTTTTTCCCCATTTCAGCATTGTTTGATTTCTGAGACAATGTTTCAAGAGAATAAACTAATTAAAGCCACCCCCCATGAGAACCCAAAAGGCATAGATCATCAAGACTGAAGCTTCAAAATTACAGTTTTTTTCCTCACTTTTTTTCTTTTTATCATTAGAGGAGGACATGGAACAAAAAGTTTCCCAAATATTGAAATCTGTATAATGGGGGAAATGAAGTTCCACTATGAAATCACTATAAAACTTGAAATTTTAACTGAAACAAACCAAAAAATTCTCCATTTATATACTCCATTTTAAAAGGAAAAATAGAATTACTGAAGGATCAAAGAGCCCCAAATTCATCAGATAGAGGCAAATCAAAGCTAAAACCAGCTTCAAAACCAGACTCAATCAAAAAAATGCAGATCACCAAGAAAACAAAGCAACGAAAGTGAGAAAAATAAATCAGAGACAAAGGTTAAGATATTCAGTACCGTGGAAGCATTGGGTTTCTAGGTTTTGCAGTAATCTATGAACTGCTGAAAATCTTCAGAAAATTTCTGCATGTAAGGGAAAAACAGCCCTGTTTCTGCATACATTTTCTCACCCACAAAGCACTCTCCTTGATTCTTCAAACTTCAAAGAAAGAACAGAACCTTATTTTCTCACCCAGGCAAATTGGAAGCGATTGACGAAGGAGAGAATCTCATCAAGACCATCCGTCTTCAAGCTGTATCCTCTTATCTTCAATTTCTTTTGAATCTTCTTACGAGTTTGCCCACTCATTTTTCCCTTTTCTGTTTTAACAAATACTAGCGAATGGCAAAGGGAGTGTAGTTTCGCACATTTACCGCTGTCATTGGGCGGGAAATTTGTTCTTACTTTTTACGAAATGGTGGGAAACCAATAATTGATACAATTTATAATTATCATCTGCACAACCTCATCTTGCTCTCAAGCTCGGCCACGAAAGCTAAGTCATGTATTTTAATCAAAACTTGTTTTATGTTGTTTTATATTAATTTTTTATTTTTTAAATTTTGTTATTTTAAATTTAATATTTAATAAATTTTAAAAATAGATAAGTAATCCACTGTTGATTTCCATCGTGGAGAACTAAAAAAATACAATAAAATTTGATAAAACTTAGGTAGAATTTCAAATTATAGATTTGATGTTTTTAATATTAAAGTTTAAATCCAATTTCAATTTTTTTATTTGGAACTCTTTTTTGAACTGCATTTAAGGAGACAAAGTTTAGATTGCGAGAACTTATCTTATTCGTGTAAGAGACTTATTTTAGTGCAAATTGTTGTAAACAATTTGTTCTTATTATTCAATCTATGATTAGGTTTTTAAAGGGAAGTCTTACGGAAAAACTTATCTAATTGATATCTAGTAGTGAGGTTACAACTTTATAATGAGTTAAACTTAAATCATGTTTTATATAAATAATTTATAGTGGATTACTTTTTGAGTAAGGCCTCACGGATGTAAGTAATTTTAATTCTATAATTATTTTGTATAACTTATATTTTGTATAATTAATTTCAATTAAACAACTATTTGCATGATGAATCGTCATCTGAAAACAAAACACATAAATATTCAAATATTATATTTTTTTTGGTGAATTTGAAAACACAACTAAGCTAAATTACACAAAAAGACTAAGGAATATGAATACTCCTTTCCTTATATGCTTAAAAAAACTTTAAGTATTTCTCTTGAAGGCAGGGGTAAGTCAGGAAATTTTTTAGGGAGGTAAAATTAAATTATAATTTTTACTATAGTAAAAATGTAATTTTTTTATGGGAGGACAAAATGTAATTTTACCTTTACTATTTTAAAATTTTAAATTTTTTAAAGGCACAAAATGGAAAATTCCAGAGCCCTGCCAGTCCCCTAGATTCTCCCCTGATTGTAGGGGTGTCAACCAATTGTAGATCCTCCTTTTTTGCAAAGGTCAGTTTGGCTAAATGATTCGCACTTTAATTATGTTCTATAGGAATGTAATGTAATATCCATTATTCTTCTTGAGATAGTATTCAACATATTCCTCTAATCGGAGCAAAATTTGAAGTCTTCGGAGCACTTCCATATATATCTTTAATAACCTCCAAATTATACGATTGAATTATCACCTTTTTATGACTATAATATTTATTTTTATTTGTTCCCGTAATGCAATAAATAACAATGTGACAAATCTAAACAAAAATTTAGAACCAAATATTCTTTTCTTCCTTAAACCTTAAACCTTATAATTTTAAACCTTAAATTTTAAAACACTCACTCTAAACCATAAACCAAATATTGGAACCCTAAACTCAAAACCATATCCTACAAACTACAAACCCCTAAACCCTTAACTCCAAACCTTAAACCCTAAATTAATTAGATAAAATGTTAATATTATATATTCTTTCAATGTTTTAGGAAATTTAAATATATTGACACGTCTATCCCAACACTTAAGAAACTGTTGCCCCAAAACTCTTGTCTTAGGACTACACAAAAGCTAACTCTTATTCAAGTGTTGCCTTAGGCATACATATCCCAACCCTTCTAAAAAGAGTTGCCCAAAGTATATTTTGGCAAGCCTATCCCAACACTTAGAAAAGTGTCGCCACAAAAGTGTCGTCTTAGGACTACACAAAAGCCAACTCTTATTCATGCGTTGCCTTAGGCATACATATCCCAACCCTTATACAAAGAGTTGGCCAAAGCATACTCTATCCCAACACTTAGGAAAGTGTCGCCACAAAAGTGTCATCTTAGGACTACACAAAAGCCAACTTTTATTCAAGTGTTGCCTTAGGCATACATATCCCAACTCTTATACAAAGAGTTGGAAAAAGTGTAGTCTATCCCAACACTTAGGAAAGTGTCGCCCCAAAACTGTCGTCTTAGGACTACACAAAAGCCAACTCTTACTCAAGCGTCGCCTTAGGCATACATATCCCAACCCTTGTAAAAAGAGTTGGCTAAAGCGTATGTTGGCAGGTCTATCCCAACACTTAGGAAAGTGTCGCCCCAAAACTGTCGTCTTAGGACTAGACAAAGCCAACTCTTATTTAAGCGTTGTCTTAGGCATGCATATCCCAACCTTTATAAAAGAGTTGGCTAAAGCGTATGTTGGTCAGTCTATCCCAACACTTACGAAAGTGTCGCCCCATAAGTGTCGCTATAATACCTGTTTGTTGTAGTGATATATATTTATAATGTTCTTTTTGTAATTATATTTTTTTTCTATTTTTAATTTTTACATCAATTTGTAATTTTTTACAATTTTTTGGTAATTTTTAAAGATTTTCTAAGGTTTTTTATGATGATGTCACAATGATGTTATTGTATGACACAATGCAACATATGATTGGTTAGCCGATTATTTAACGTCCAAAGGATTGAATTGAGAACTTTTGATAATGTTAGAGACTAAAATGCCTGATAATATTAGGGACTGAAGTGAAAGAAAAACTTTAAAAATTAAAGCGAGAAAAATGGTATATTTTAGGGACTAAAGAGTGCATTACGAGAATAGAAATATACGCTTCGGTCATGAGAGCTGAGATCCACATTATATTATACCCAAATTGCACTTTAGTTCCTTGAAAAATGACCAAGTCCTTGTACGTTATAGAAAAAAACAACTTAGTCATCTGTTATTTTCTGTCCGCTTTTGCCATTCATTAACTACTAATGAGATAGAATTTTAAAGGGTAAATTGCATCCTAGGTACTAAACTATTAGCAAGCTTAAATTTTATTATTTAACTTCAAAAAATTATAAAATGATTACAAAACTATTAGTACAGGAAAATAACTCATCACACTTTGTTCTCACTACGGAGAAGTAGTAAGTGATGCTTGTATTTCTTCGAGTGTACAACCCTTTGTCTCCGGTACCATCTTTGCAATAAATATGACACAAACACCACAAATTGCTGAATATATGAAGAATGTCCCTATAATAGTTCCACAACACAAGTCATTTTTCTTTGATCCAAAGCTAAAACAATGTTAAAACGCCTACAGACACTACTTATCTGCCGAGCTCCATTGGAATAAGAAGTTAAAGTTGTATGAAACAGTCCAAGAACAAATATTCCCAGTCAAACCGGCTAAGCTCCCAGCTGCACCTTTTACGTTTATCGGAAAAATCTAAAACAGATTCCCTTCACTGTTAAATATGTGCAGTAAAACATATTTATGATTGACTTGCTGAAAGGTGTGTGTTTTGGTTACGTGTATGAATAAGTTTTTAACAAGTATTTGGAAGATCTTTGGATGAGCATATCAACGTACCCTTGTCCAGAGACAGGAATATTCCTAGAAAATTAAGTCGGAACAACATAGGATGGGTATGTAAATGGAGAGGATGTTAGAAAACAAAGTAAATTAACCTCTGCCACTATAATCCATGGAATTCCTTCCATCCCTGCTTGGTTTGAGCCCATATACACCTGACATACAAGCCAACTAATTAACTCTCTCTCTTACTCTCTTACATCTGTAGCTTACATATAAATATACACTAAAACAAGTAAAAAGAATAAAGAAATTACATTCTCGTATGCAATGCCAGAAGAGAATGCAACTTACCCAAATGCTAATCAGTGCCAAAATTCGAGTTTCTTCACTCCACAAGTGATGACCCTGCTTGTGGTAATTTAAGTTTTAAGTACATTGTTATGTGCACAAAGAACAGTCAAAAGGAAAAGAATGTAGTTTTGTTTTTTCAAAAGAAACCTGTAAAAGGAATGATATCCCAGTAAGGAAGCTGCCAAAGCATAATCCAGCTGAAGATACCTGAAAAATATTGCAATATCAGCCAACTGTTTAGCCAGAAAACACCATTCAATTCAAAAAGTTTCTCAGTTTTCTGACCAGGAGAAGTGCTCGTCTTCTGAACTTATCGATTAAACTTGCACCAACAATGGCCGTTATCATCTATAAACATGAATATAGGAATATTCAGTTTCTGATATAAGCAGTTCATAACTTTAAAACAGCATAGGAGCATAGGACCTGGATAACAGCCAACGTATTAAGCCCGACATATTTCGGTAAGCCTATAGAAAATAAAAAGAATCTCAATTTTGTTAAATGGTTGAGATTTTTTTTGTTCATTTTAATAATGTGATGTAGATATTATTAGGGTTTAGGACACATCATTTACCTGCAGAGGTAAAAATAACTCCCGAGTAATATGTATATGCATTGCTCCCTCCTGAGTGTTGAAGTACCTTCAGCCCAATTCCAATCTGTGAGCCATGTGAGAAGTTTATAAATAAAAGACACTTACAAAGAGAAACTAGAAAGTTGTGAAATCATAATTCGGTTCTTACAATTAGGGAATGAAAATATTTTAGCTGAAACAAATCCAACATTCCTCCCCCTGACAATCGTTTGAGCGAATCCGTATAGTCCTGGAAAGGATCTGATCTTATCTCTTTTCTTCAAGCAACATTGTACCTGTTTTCATTTACAGAAGTTATGCATGTGAAGTTGAAATGTTACTTTTATAGAAGCTGCTTCCTCAAAAACATTGGCTTTCTTTCCCCTGAGGGACCGCAACACAGTTTCAAACTCCTCTTCTCGACCAACATTTACCTACAGAGAAATCAAAAGTTAGAGCAAAACTACATTATTTCGGGCAATGTTTTGCAACACAAAGCAATCAAATCTTAAAATCTGACTCACCAGCCATCTAGGAGACTCTGGAATGTAGAATAGAAGAGGGAGTTGTACAAGACTCGGAATTATACCTATGCATAAAATCAACCACCCCCCCCCCCAAAAAAAAAGTTTAAGTTTAGATTGCAGTTCTAATACAGTTCACATGGCAAGAAAGTTTGGAAGTTACCGATTAGAGCCAAGATGCGCCAATTGATGAAAGGACCAACTATATACATCGTTGAAAGGCCTAAGATAGCCATCATCTGTGTTGAAGTGTGGCCTCCAATACAGCATCTAGAAGCAGCCCATTATTTTATGTGATCCAAGTCTTTGTTTTGTTGTAATTTAATTTAAGTGGTGTATTAGGTGAGAATAAGTGTATTAGGTGAGAATAAGTGTATTAGGTGAGAATAAGTGTGTTAGGTGAGAATAAGTGTATTAGGTGAAAATAAGTGTGTTAGGTGAGAATAAGTGTGTTAGGTGAAAATTAAGTGCTATTTATTAGCTATAAAACAATGATGTTTCGTAATAAAAATAGAATGAGTATTTTTCATTCAAGTTAATGCTCCCTTTCTTGCTTCTCTCATTTTCTTAGCAAATTTTCTTTTTTTTCCTATTGGAAGCATAGAGCCTTTCAGCTCAAGCTTCAGTTTCAATCACTGTTCGTTATCTAAAGTTCCAACAATTGGTATCTAGAGCCGTATTCTCAGTGGACCTGTTATAGTTCAATTTTGAAAACAAATGGCTGCCAATTTTTCACCAGCTGCACCACCAGTTTTCAATGGAGAAGGGTTCCACATATGGCAGGTTAAGATGAGGACTTACCTGCAGGCCTTCGATCTGTGGCAAGTTGTGATCTCAGATGTTGAGCCAGAACCCCTTCGAGCCAATCCAACGGTGGCTCAGATGAAACAACATGCTGAAGAAAGAACCAAGAGGCACAAGGCCATGTCATTCATCCAGAACTGTGTATCAGATGTCATCTTCACCAGGATCATGGCCTGTGAAACACCAAAGCAGGCCTGGGACAAACTCAAGGAGGAGTTTCAAGGCACTGAAAGAACCAGGAAACAGCAGCTTCTAAACTTGAGAAGGGACTTTGAGAATCTAAAAATGAAGGAAGAAGAAACAGTGAAGCAGTATTCAGACAGGATTATGGCTGTAGTTAACAGCATAAGATTGCTAGGAGAAGAGTTTGCTGAGGCAAGAATCGTGGTGAAGGTGCTCTCAACATTACCTGAGAGATATGAAGCAAAAATCTCATCCCTTGAGGATTCGAGAGACCTGGCTACCATCTCCTTGACTGAGTTAATCAATGCATTATATGCTCAGGAACAAAGGAGAGCCAGCAGACAAGAAGAACACCAAGAAGGTGCCTTCCAAGCCAAAACAAAGCCATCCTCGAGCAATACTGCCTACAAAGGCAAAAAGATATGGAAGAATAGGCCTAAGCCTGATGTTGCAAGGGATGGAAAACAACTTTGCAAGTTTTACAAGAGACCAGGTCACCCTGAGGATAAATGCTGGTTCAGGCCAGATGCAATATGCCAGTATTGCAAAAAGAAGGGCCATGTTGAGAAGGTTTGCAAAATCAAAAGTTGAGGCTCGAGTAGCTGAGGAGGACAGTGAGCATGAAGAACAGGTTTTTACAGTCTCATGCTTGGCTGCAAAGGAAGAAATCAACAAAGGGTGGCTCCTGGATAGTGGTTGCACCAACCATATGACACCAGATGCTTCTATTTTCAAGTCAATAAATAGAAGCTTCAAGGCCAAAGTCAAGGTGGGAAATGGTCATTTCATAGAGGCAGAAGGCAAAGGTAATGTTTTGATACACACACCTGCAGGCAACAAACTTGTCTCAAATGTATTGTTGGTGCCTCAGATAGACAGAAACTTGCTCAGCATAGCTCAGTTGCTAGACAAGGGCTATACTGTTGTGTTCGAGGGCAAGGACTGCAAGATCAGTGATCCACAAGGATCCAAGCTCATGTCAATCAAAATGGTTGATAAAAGCTTTGTTGTTGACTGGACAAACAAATCAAGCTCAGTCTATACAGCCTCGATCGATGACTCTAAACTTTGGCATCAAAGACTTGGGCATGCTAACTACAAATCAATGTCCAAAATGATCACTCAAGGTCTAGTTGAAAACTTCACCAACTCTGTGATTAAGGAAGGTGTTTGTGAAGTATGTCAGTTGGGTAAACAAGCAAGGCAACCCTTCCCATCAAATCAAGCTTGGAGAGCATCAGAAAAGCTCCAACTCGTGCACACTGATGTGTGTGGTCCAATGAAGACTGAATCACTCAGTGGAAACAGGTACTTCATCTTGTTCATTGATGATTATTCAAGATACTGTTGGATTTATTTCCTAAAACAAAAGTCAGAAGTATCTCATGTGTTCATGAAGTTTAAAGCACAGGTTGAGATAGAAACAGGTTACAAGCTTAAGACACTTAGATCAGACAATGGAGCTGAATACACTTCAGCTCAGTTCCAAACCATATGCACTGATGCTGGCATAAAACATCAATTGACAAATATTTATACTCCTCAGCAGAACGGGGTCAGTGAGAGGAAGAACAGGAGCTTGCTCGATATGGCCAGATGTCTCATGTTTGAGAAGAATGTACCAAAGACTTTATGGGCAGAAGCAGTAAACACTGCAGCCTATTTGCAAAACAGACTCCCAACCAAAGCCCTGGATCATAAAACTCCATTTGAGGCATGGTTTGGGTTCAAGCCTTCACTGGCTCACCTTAGAATCTTTGGTTGTTTATGTTTTTCACAGATTCCAGCAGTTAGGAGAAGCAAACTTGATGAAAGATCTCAACCAGGCATACTGGTGGGCTATAGCTCAATCAAAAAGGGCTATAGAGTTCTTGATCCCTCAACAAACAAAGTCCTAGTGAGCAGGGATGTAATCTTTGATGAGAAAGCATGCTGGGACTGGGAAAAGAATGAGCCAGTTGATACTTCTCAAGAAATCACAATAGGCTAGATTGAATCAGATGGAGAAGGTCCAGAAATGGATTATGATGATGTGCCAGTCAGGGGAACAAGATCTCTAGCAGAAGTCTATGAAAGGGCACAAGTAGCCATCGTTGAGCCAACCTGCTTTGAAAAAGCTCAAGCACACCAAGGTTGGCAACAGGCTATGGCTGATGAAATGCATATGATCGAGAAGAACAAAACCTTGGAGCTAGTTGAAAGGCCTTCAAATAGAAAAGTTATAGGAGTCAAGTGGGTTTATCGAGCCAAACTAAATGCAGATGGAAGTTTGAATAAGCTAAAAGCTAGGCTGGTTGTGAAAGGATTCAGCCAAAGATATGGGGTGGATTACATGGAGACATTTGCTCCAGTGGCTAGACTCGATACAATAAGACTGCTAGTCGCCTTAGCAGCCCAGATGAATTGGAAAATTCACCAGCTCGATATGAAATCAGCCTTTCTAAATGGCTTCCTCGAACAAAAAATTTATGTTGACCAGCCACAAGGGTTTGAGGTACCAGGCAAGGAAGATATGGTCTACAAGTTGAACAAAGCCTTGTATGGCTTGAAACAAGCTCCAAGGGCTTGGTACAGCAGAATTGATGGGTACTTGACCACCTTGGGGTTTAATAGAAGCATCAGCGAGCCTACATTGTATGTCAAGAGGGAAGGACTTCAAACACAACTCATTGTCTCCTTGTATGTTGATGACCTGTTGGTGACAGGAGGAGATAAAGTTGTTTTAAATGATTTCAAGACAAAGATGAAGCAGATGTTTGAAATGACTGACTTGGGGCTGATGACCTACTTTCTAGGCATGGAAGTCGCACAAACTCGGACGGGTATGTATCTAAGTCAGAAAGCCTTTGCTGTGAAAATTTTAAATAAGTTTTCAATGCAAAACTGCAAAGCAGTAAGCACTGCAGTGGCTATTGGTGAAAAGTTATCAAGCCAATGTGATTTTAAAGAGGTATGTGAATCATCCTACAGGAGTTTAGTAGGTTGTTTGTTATACTTAACAACTACTAGACCAGACATAATGTATACTGTGAGTTTACTTTCTCGATTCATGCATTGTTGTAATGAAAGCCATCACAGAGCTGCTAAAAGAGTCCTTAGATACATCAAAAGGACCCTCAACTATGGCATATCGTTTGAAAGAACTGAGCATTTTGAATGGATTGGCTATACTGACAGTGATTGGGGTGGTTCAAGTGATGATATGAAAAGTACTTCAGGTTATGCTTTCACTCTTGGTTCGGGCATATTTTGCTGGAGTTCAAGGAAGCAAA
Organism: Gossypium australe; assembly: GCA_005393395.2. Lineage (NCBI taxonomy): Eukaryota > Viridiplantae > Streptophyta > Magnoliopsida > Malvales > Malvaceae > Gossypium > Gossypium australe. The sequence goes on along the minus strand of CM016624.1, from coordinate 127,055,029 downwards.
GCTTGGTAGCACAATCAACTGCAGAAGCGGAGTATGTTGCTGCTGCAGCAGCAGTAAATCAAGCTAAGTGGCTTAGAAAGATCATGGCTGATCTAAATCTCAATCAAAAGAATGCTACAAAGATCTACTGTGATAACAAATCAGTAGTAGCAATAGCCAAAAATCCTGTCTTCCATGGGAGAACCAGCATTTCAGTATCAAGCTCCATGTTGTTCGAGAAATGGAGCAGGCAAAAGAAATTGAGTTGATTCATTGCAACTCAGAAGATCAAGCTGCTGATATTTTTACAAAAGTCCTCAGGAAGGTTCTGTAAGTTGAGAGACCAAATAGGTGTTTGCTGCATAGAGACCAAGGAGGAGTGTTGAAGTGTGGCCTCCAACACAGCATCTAGAAGCAGCCCATTATTTTATGTGATCCAAGTCTTTGTTTTGTTGTAATTTAATTTAAGTGGTGTATTAGGTGAGAATAAGTGTATTAGGTGAGAATAAGTGTGTTAGGTGAGAATAAGTGTATTAGGTGAAAATAAGTGTGTTAGGTGAGAATAAGTGTGTTAGGTGAAAATAAGTGTGTTAGGTGAAAATTAAGTGCTATTTATTAGCTATAAAACAATGATGTTTTGTAATAAAAATAGAATGAGTATTTTTCATTCAAGTTAATGCTCCCTTTCTTGCTTCTCTCATTTTCTTAGCAAATTTTCTTTTTTTTCCTATTGGAAGCATAGAGCCTTTCAGCTCAAGCTTCAGTTTCAATCACTGTTCGTTATCTAAAGTTCCAACAATCTGTAGAATCAGCTGTTAAGAACATGATGCACCTACTAACAGTAACCTGAATTTGATTAAGTTCAGAATTTGCCTGTACTCCAGCAGTAAATCTACCCCTAAGGTTTTTCGGTGTTATGTCAGCAAGATATACTGGCAACTGTTTGGGGTTGAAATGTTTATACCATTAGCCATCGTTATATGATTAAATGTATCAAATGGGAAATGGAATCTTTACAACATATACCAAATAACCAGCAATTCCATTGCTGAATCCGAGCAATAATCTTCCTACATCAAGCAACCAAGGAACCTTTCCAACACACGAAAATACAACATTAAAGACATAAAAGCATATCCATAAAAGAAAAGTCAGTAGAGTGAATGAAAAAGTAGAAGAAACCTTTGCAAATGCTATTGCAAGCCATCCCATTATGTAGAATAAATACAAAACCCACATGGTCTGGTTCAAGACATTGAAGAATTAGACAATAAATGGCTAGAGATAGTATGGTCAGTTCAGTAGTCATATCGAAACTTACGCCTTTACGACCGAGGAGATCTACAGTCTTCCCACTTACTAATGCCCCTAGAATTGATCCAAGATTTAACAGTGAACCAAAAAGTGAAAACTGCAGAGAACAGAGAGTTATTTAAAAGTTCAAACTGGCTTCTCTTTACACCCACATAAGAAAAATGAGGAATATCCAGCATTTTGTATTACCTCTGCAATAGAAAGACCCAGGTCCTCCATGATTACAGACTGAGTAGGTGATGTATATCCAGCCTATCGAAAACAAAAATCATGAAAAAGGCTCTAGCAGTCAATCAAACTTCAACGACAAGTCAACAACAATACAAAAAATACAAGCTAACTAAAATTGGGGCAGAAGTAGAAGAGGTTGTCAAGTAGATGGAACATGGTGCATGAGAAGTAACTTATGCTTTGGCATATGCAAAATGTGGTTATTGATCTACTTACAATATATCCAACACCAAAGGAAATGCTAGCTGCCACAAAGGTGCTAAGAACGAGTGTAGTGGGGACACTTGAACTATTCTCACCAGCTCCTTCTCTAACAAGCAAAGACTCCGATTGTAACACTGTAGCCCTTTCTTCCCCCATCTTTTTTTTTTTTTTCCTGAAAACTCGAAATTTCTTTATTTATTTATTTTTTTTTGAAAATGGTGAATAACTAGGAATTATGAGAATGTTAAAAAGGAAAATAAAAATGCTCGGCGGTCTTGCATTCAATCTAGGTTTCCTTTTTAACATGTTTTTGGCTTCCTACGTAGTATGTGCGCCATGCGATTCTGAAAAAAGAAAAGGACAGATGCATTATAACCGCTCAATTAGTCAATTTTTGCTCGTGTGGTTAAGTCACACAGTATCTTTCAGCTTTGATCTAATAAGTGATGTGTCAGTGGGGGGTCCTTTTGCAATAATTTAGCCCCGACAAAAGTTCTAATTATTATGTAATTATTATTTATTTGAAATTTGAATGAGTACCAGTAAAAATAGTATTGCAAAAAATAAAAGTTAATTTCCCTTAAAATGGAGGTCAAGCTCAAGACTAATTTTTCATTAAATGCCTAAAAAGTAAAATATTAGGCGGATTGAAAGAAAAATTAGGGGAGTGGGCTTTTAGTTAGAAGTTTTTTTAGGTGATACGTAAAATAATGCTTTCACCTGAAAATTTTTTCTGTCATTTTCAGCAAAAGTGTTTCTAATAGGAAGCTCTTTTCCCTTAATTTTTTTAGTGCTATTTTTAATAAGGTTAGGGTTTTGTTTATTAAAATTAGGGTTTAGGGTTAGGGTTTTGTTTATTTAAAGTAGGGTTTAGAGTTTTTTATTTTTTTTTTTTTTGTAATAATTTTTTGAGATTTTAAATAATAATTAATTCAAAATTAAAAAATATCGTATTTTTACACCAATCGTATATCTGAATCCCAGAAAATTGAATTGGATTCATAATCGATTGAAAAAGAATATAAAAATAGACAACATTAAAATATAATAAGAAATATTCTTACCATTTGCAATATATTGATGGAAATGTGGTTCTTATCATGACGGATTACAGAACTTGCCATTGATAATTTCGAAAAAGAATGAATACTTTGTATTAGAAAAAATATTTTAAGAAAATGTTAAGATAATTTAAATAAATAAAATTGAGAGAGAAAAAAAATTGAAGAATTTAAGTGGGTTTTGAGAAGAATTTGAGAGAGAATTGATAATATGATAGAGAGTTGAGATTGAATTGGAAAAAAAAATGAAATGGGGGATTTATAGGATAATATTTTTACCGTTATGGGGGTGGGGGCAACGGCGAATTAAATAGCTGTTGAAAGTAGGTGACGTTAGGGGAATGCCGACTTGGAGAAAAGTGCTTCCTGCTGGAAGCGTTTTTGCTGACTTGACGGAAAGAGCTTCTTAATGGAAGCACTTTTGCTGAAAAATGGCGGAAAGAACTCTCAGTTAGAAGCACTTTTTTGCGTATCACTTGAAAAAGTTTCCAGCTGGAAGCATTTTTCAAAAATTGGCTCATTCCTGTCATTTTTCTTTCAATCGGCCTAGTCCCGTCAATATTTTTTTTTTTTTGGCATTTAATCTAAAATTTGTCCAAGCTCAAGCATTAAAGGTTGTAGCCTGATCTTACTTACTTTTTAATTATAATATTTTATTTTATTTTATATATTATTTAATTTATAACTTATAAAAATTAAATTTATAATAATATATATTACTATGATCTAAGCATTTAAAATATTAAATTACCTATATAAAACATTTTAATAAATGGAAAATTCATATAAAACTAATAAATATTAAATTAGAAGTAACATAAATACCTTTTAAAAAATCTAAAAAGATAATTTGAGCAGGCTTAAAATAAGATTAAGTTAACACATTACGAATATGGATGAATTTAAGTAAAATCTTAAATCAATAATTTTGGTCGGACTAAGCCGAACTTGGGTAAACCTAAAATATGTTAGTATAATACTTATGTCCAACCCAGTCCTTGAATACTTCTATTTTAAATTTCAATTTTTTTAAAAAAAATTCGTACAAGGTTGGGTGTACCAATTTTGTTTTTTTCAACCATAACGTGGGAATCAAAATGTTATGAATCTACGAATCAAAATCCGAATAGTTTCTTCTTCAATCTCTGATACTAAGCATCAGATCAACTTAGATCTATGATATGTTCTACTCATCGATGGATACTAATTTACAGTACCGATCGTCGAATCGTTGCTTGAGACTCGTTACCAAATTTTTTAAAAAAAAAAAAACTTAACAGTCTAATGACTTGATGTATAAAAACTTTTGAATAGTTTAATAAATCAAATAAAAACTTTTGAATATTTAACAATCATTTTATAACTTTTTAAAGTTGAATGATCAAAATGTAAATGTACTAACACTTAAGTGAGATTGAGTTGAATTTACCTAATTTTAATTTTAAATTATTAAGATTATTTTATATATATTTACCTATTAAACCTAGTTAACATATTTACCTATCTATCTTCCTCTTTTAACATTTCCACTAAATTCCAAAAATTTTCTCAAGCTGAATAACACCCAACACTTGATTTTTTTTATTGTTATTTTGATTCCAGAATTTTTATTTCTTCCAGCCTAAAAAATCACATTAATTCTCGAATATTACCCATTTTGCTCATGGATAAGATTTTTTTTGGGGGGAGGGGGGTTTAAAGATTACTAGTAGTTGATAATTGAATGAAGAAAGAGTTACTGTTATTATTTTCAGTATAGATATTTGTACCAGCCCAAAATTGCCTAGGCCCGCTTCAGCCCAAAACCAGTACCCTAAAAACCAATTAAACCCAGACTAAAACCAAATAAACCCAATCAACCCATACACCAAATTAAACCCAACCCAAACAGCAAACCCAACATGCCCAATTACAACCCTAACCCAACAAACTTTTCAGATTTTTCAAACCCTAGGTGCGCCGCACCTAGGGTCTTCTGTCTTCAGCCCTCTGACGGCCACCTGCCTTTGACACCGCGGTCTTGTCCACCGCCCAGCACCGCCCAAAGTCCCTGCAGGCATTAAAAGAGATAGGACAGAATGGAGACCAACTTGTAAAATACAGGGCTATATAAGCCGATTCAAACCATTGTACTGGGGACTTTTTTTTTTCGTTTTTTTCTGAATCAATACTAGACATAAAGACTTCGATTACAAGCACAAATAGATTAAGCACGAAAAGGGACAGAGATTAAGGCATTAAAATCGACTAAAAATCTAAAACAGAGGCGAAAAAGGTGATTTTCTTCCCCTTTTATTCTCGAAGCATTCTTTTTCGTCATATATGTCTACATATTATTAAAGAATATTAAAAAGAATAAAATTACAAAAATTTTACCGGTGGCCGGAGCGACGGCGTCCGCGACGGAGGCACGGTGGTAGCCTGGCCGGAGAACCCCCCACCTGCAGAGAAAACAGAGAGAAATCTCAGTTTTTTTTTAAAGAAAACAGAAGAGATGATTTTTTTTGTTTAAAATCGGCCTTAAATAGGACCAGTGAAACGACACCGTTTCACTCGGGCCCCTGGGGCCAAAAACGACGTCGTCTGGTCACAAGGTCCGCGCGTCAACCCGACCCGATCAGAGGGTCCGCGCGTTTTTGAAGGGAAGGGCTAATTGCACTGTTAGCCCTTCCACATTTTTAGTTCTTCAAATCAAGTTTTCAGTATTTGCACATTGGCCCTGAAGTTCTGTATGGTTTCGCGATTTGGTCCTCCCTCAAGGCGCAACGTTTAATTTGCTGGGAAAATTGCCCTTTTGATCCCCACCTTTTACGCGCGCGTTTTTCTAGCCCCTGAACCTCAACTTTATTTACAAATTGACCTTAAAACCCCGTTTTTAATGCAATTTAGCCCCCTGTTCGTTTTTTGTACACTTTTACCCTATCTTACTATTGTTTTCTTTTTGTTTTATTTTATTTTTTATCCTATTATATTATTAGTATTACTAATATTATATTACTATATTGTTTATATACATATATATTACTATATTGTTATTATTATTATTTTATTATTACCACATTATATTATGGTTATTAGTATTACTATTATTATTATTATTATATTTTACATATGTGTACATTTTACGTGCTTATATTAGGTTACTATTTTATCTATTTATTTTATTAGTATTACTAGTACTAGTATTATATTATTATTCACTACTATTATTTTTATTAAATACCATTATCCTTACTATTATTATATCATAATTTTTTGTTATGCATATATACATATATATACTTCTTTGCTTTGTTTGGTCTTTTATGTATATATTTTATTATTATTTCTTAATTAATATTACTATCATCTTATTCTTTCTTTTCAAGGGTTTTATTATTTTCATTACTATTCATGTATTATATATTATAAATGTTAGTTTTATCATCACCCTTATTTTATTTTTATTTCTACTATTATTATTCCTATTACTATTATTTTCCATCATTATTTTATTTATTTTCTATTATTACTATTGCCTTATTACTACTACCTAATATCTTTATTAACACTATAGTTATATTATAGTTTTTAATATACACATATATATGTATATACATTTTTTGTTTATTCTTGCATATATCTCATTATTTATTTCTAAAATATTTTTACCATCATTATTACTATCATTTTATCATTCATTATTTATTTTTCATCACCATTCATGTATTATGTGTTATTATTAATATATTAATATTTTCATTATCATCATTACTAATATTATATTATCATACTTTATGTATATATATATTATATTTATCACTATTATTATTATTTTGTTTTTGATTTATTACTGTCATTTGTACTTGATGCGTTTATCCTATATGCTTGCTAACACAGTAATTCATTTCTTACATTTTGTTACATTGATATTGCAATTTGTTTTATATTTCACTATAAACTTGCGTTACATCAACTTTCGCCCGACACAAAATTGCTTTCTTTCCCAAAGGCAATATTTCGTATTTAGAAACTCGAGAGATCGAGCCCTAACTTACCGGGTTCCGATTTTTCTCGTTTAATCTGAACAACGGAATATCCCTTTAAAAAAAAAATTTTACAATACAAATTTTAAACAAAACACTTAATCTCGGGTATTTAAAATGTCGCGCCCTAACTTACTGGACCCGACATCTAGATACTTCGAGATAAGTTTCTTTTTCTAAAATAGAGGCAATATTCCTAATTTGGATTTTTGAGGAAACAAACCCTAACTTACTGGGTTCTGATTTCTCGTTTGACAAACGACGGAAAATCCTCTTCAAATGTAAAACTAAGTTTTAAAAGGCAAGCTTAGTTTCGCGAGTCTAAAGTATTACGCCCTAACTTACTGGACATGATGCTTTATCTCTTCGAAAATAAGAGGGCCTTATACGTCCTTTCTAATTCTTTCAAATTTTAGAAAAAAAAATACCTATTTCAAAATCATTTCAAAGTTTTCAACAATAGGACATCGATCAATCAATTTGGTACCGATTTCGGGCGTGTCGAGGGTGCTAATCTTTCCTCGCACGTAATTGACTTCCGAACCTATTTTTCTAAAATTTTTGTAGACCAAAAGCATCGTTTTAATAAACCGAGACGTTTTATTAAAACAAAGGTGATCCGGTCACACCCAAATAAAGATCGGTGGCGACTCCCTTCCTTTTTCATTTTCAAAAAAAAAAATCGAGTCGACCGCGTCGTTTACTGTTTTATCAAAAAATGGTTACGACAATATTCATGTTTGTTAATTAATGATTTTCGTTTTGTTTTGACAGATAGAATAGGAAGGAATTTCAACTTGCTTTCTCACACAATCTTGTTCTTATCTTAATATTATTAATTTTGTCATTGCATGCGTCTTTATACTCAATTTCTCTTCATCTATTTAAAATTTCCGAAATCTTCTTGTGGAAAGTGTAAGTGTAAGTAATTTCCGAGGTTTTTTCTTTTTGTCAAAGTTGGGATTCAGATTAAGGGGGTAAGAAGTGGGATTTTCAAAGGTGGGATTGGGCGAAGGTGGACGAAGGCAAACGCTGGTAATAGTTTCAGGTGGATGTTAGATGAAGGCCGATAGTGGGGTTTCAGGGTTTGCTTCGACTGCAGCAATTTGGTTTGAAGTGTCGAGTATAGGTTCTCCCTTCAGATACTTTATCCACAACAAGCTTATGATTTGCATTTGGTGAAATTTGAATTGATTTATAGAACCTTAGGAGTCGATAGGCAACTTTGTTATGGATAGAGTTTATGCGACAACGAAGCTTAACCTATATACAAATATCTAATGGTTAAATTTTTTCTATCAGTCCTTGTACTTTTCCAAAGTTATGAATTTAGTCTTGATATTTTAATTTAATTAATTTTAGGCTTTGTACATTTTAGTTTGGATAAATCTCAAAATTATATACGAACGGATCTGGTGTCTTAAGTGTTATATTTTCGTTTATATACACTTGTCTTTTTCGAACAAATTAGTTTAATAATAATATTTATTAATTACATTAATATCATTGTATATTACTCTCAATGATTTTTGCACGAAAAATAAAATGAAAGTAAATATTAGCTCACTGTCTATCTAACATTTAACTAAAACTAAGTAATATTATCTGGTTGATTTGTAATATGGAAAGACAACTTATATCAATAGATGAACTTAAACATTTCATTAGTTTAATTGGAAATGAGCAAACCAATTGAAAGACTCATATGACGTCTATCAAGTTTAATTAGAAATATGTTTTGTCTTAAGCATTGGAGCGAATGACTCCCAAAAGATAGAGACAGAGATGTTACTGTCTAGACTAATAATACATTGGATAGGACCTAAGTAGAATAAATTCTAGATTCGTTTACGGTTTTATTCACTTGTGACATTCATTGTGGCATACCTCAATCCTAAGTGGATGATGGATTATGTATGTGTGACTAGTTTACTTTGATGTAAGTAAAAGTCTGAGTTCAAATAGATAAGGAACCGAAAGTTGGTGCGTCAGGTGACTTCTGTAGTATGTAGTATCATTCACACCAGTGGAATTCATAGCCCAACTAATAGGTAAATGATATCCTCTCATCGACATTACATAATAGATGAAAAGTAAACAAGGTCACAGATCCTTTGTCTTTGTGATCAATAACTTCATTACTATTTGATATTAATTCATTTTTCATGAAAGATGTAATGGTTATCATAAGAAAAAATAGGATCACATAAGGAGAATGAATTTATCCCAAAGAGATTAAATATAGCCTATAAGGGTAACACACTTATGACAAAGTCATTAAACAAGCACTGATTAAGTAGTTTTTGTAATGGTATGTAATTAGGTATAGTTCAATCACGATATTATAATGGAATGACTTCCTGACTAAATAAGTTTATAATTAATAGATGAAAAGTTAGAACTTAATTATAAATTATTGGAGCCCTAATTACATATGTCCAGTCGGTCCCTTCACTAGCTTGTTTAAACTAGAAATGAATTGCATGTCAAAACAATTGAACAAAAATGGATAGAAATGATAAAGTTGGAGAGATAGGTCACATCTCCAAATGAATATATTTTCTCATTGACTATAGAAATGACTTGAGAACTAATTTAAATTTTTTGAATTATTATTTTAGTAAATAATTGAAGTTCAATAATAGAATTAAATTAATTAGTAATTGTAAATCTGTTGAATATGGAAATTAAATATTATTTCTCTTAAAATTTTTTACGATAAAGTTGCCATAACTTTAAAGGAATCAAAATTAAGTTGAAAAAATTATTTAATTAGAAAAATTAAATTATCTAATTAAATAAATAAATAAATAATATTTATTTTGAGAAATAGAAAAACAGGTAGCAAGTTTATTTAAATTATAAAGTGTTGGGTTAAAAGTCCAGATAACACAATTAATTGGACCCAATACAGGAGAAGCTCAAATTCCCGTCGTATTACATATGAGGGGTAGCAACCCTAGTGCATTTAACTAGGGTGTGTCACCCCACCTTCTAGTTTAACTAGAATGCTAGTTTTTCTATTGAGTAAATATTATTTGTGTTTTACCAATTCAACCAAAATTCTCCTCTCTCCTTATAAATATATGACATTGGTAGAGTTATTTATAACACAAATTTAATACAAATTTAAAATATTGTTATTCTGCCAAAAGGTAGAGAGAATTTATTTTCTAAGTATAAATTTTATTTTCTGAGAATAATAATTCTATCGGTTTCTATTGAGAGAGAGAGAATTACTTTCTTATTAAAAGTAATAAATCATTTTTGGTTTTGTGTTTGGTTCACGATTGTTCGAGCCCACACTCGAAGCAATTCGTGGTACGAAAATAGCGGAGAATGTAATTTGGTTGAAAGCCGAGAATGTCTATGATCTGTCTCGGTCAAAGCACAGGTACTTTTCGAGAAAAGTTTACTATTATAAATATCACAAATCGACTTAATTTTCAAAATTTTAATTTTTCGCTATGGCAAAAAAAATATTTTAAACCGGATTTTTCCAACACTTAGATCCGATGGGCAATTCTATACATGAACTTTGATTTTGTACAATTTTATACATGAATTTTTTTTGATCCATTTCTCACAAATTATTAACACAATTATTGATATAGTCTCATTTTATATTATATATTGCATAAAAAATAATTATATTTATCTAATATAAAAAATAATTGGATGTATTTATTTTTTAAATGTGTATAACTGAATCAAAATGAAAGTTTCATGAATATATTTGAACCACAATCAAAGTTTCATGTGTATAATTGCACCAAATAAAAGTTCATGTATTAAATTGCATATTAAATCAAAGTTCATGTATAATTTTGAGGTTTGTCCCATTTTAGTTCCTATACTTTTTCAAATTCTAAAAATTTTAGTCCTGATTCAAAAAGTATAGCAATTAATTTTATTTGATTAAATTCAATTTCTAATATTGTACTATGCGTATAGTTGCAGATCTTGTCCATATTTTTCAATTGTATCATTTTAAGTTTTTATATTTTTCAAAATTTGAAATTTCCATCTTAACGTAAATGACCCTCATTAATCCATTAACTAGAATAATAAATTGACATGACATTATACATACAATAATAAGTTTACTGCACCAAATTTAGAAAGTAGCAAAATAAATTTAATAGTTATCATTGGTGAGGATTGAAATTTTAAATTTTAAAAAATATAAAAACTAAAAATGATCAAATTAAATTACATGGATTAAATCCATAATTCCCATATGTTTTTAATTATATACTTATTCATATAGTTACTTATATAAACTTATTTTTATTTTATTGTCAATTTAAAAAAATGGTAATCCAGTTGTATAAAAAAAAAAGGGAAAGAGCAGTGATTAAAAGAAAAGGAAAGGGCGAGAATGAAAATTGAATTGTTAAGAGCCCTTAAAGCGGTAGTGGGAATAATGAGTTGCGGTGTGGTGAGATTTTCCCACCATTGCTATTTATTTGTGGGTTGGGTAAAATAAAAAATTTGGGTTAAGTTAAATAAAAAATTTAAGCCTGTTTTTTTTAGGTTTGGATCCGATTCAACTCAAAAAATAGACTTAAAATTTTATTTAAGTTCGATTTGAATAAAAATATTAAAATTTGAATTCGATTTAACTGGCATTAAATGTTTTCATATAAAAATAAATTTTAAAAATATAATATATCTAATACAGTAAAATCATTAAAATAAAAATTTCTCAACAAATAAAAAAATTCAAAAATATATATACTTAAATAATATTAAGACAATAACAACTTAGAAAGCAAATATTTCTAAAAAAATAACAAAATTAATAATAAAACAAGAGTTATATAATATCGAAACAATAATAATAAAACAATAACAATATAAAATAGCAAAATGATAAAAAAAATAAAAAACAATATCAAACCGGGTCAAAAAAATTTATCTTTAAACCTTTCACTTTTCGAATAAATGTTTAGGCGAAGTGGGGTGTACAAATCTTTTGTTATCCAAACGATGGGCAGAGCTGCGATTGCACGATTACACATGCAAATCTCACCAAAACGCAGGTTCAAAGGCTGAATTATAAGTTGATTTGTAAAAGTGGGTAAAATTTTGGATTATTTTTGAATCAATATCTCTTTTTTTTTTAAGATTATTATTTCTCTCTTTATATAATATATCTAATATATATTATTTATAACTAAATTTTGAATAAACAGAAATTTTTATATATTTGTCACTAAATATTTATAAATACTTTATTGCTTAAAAATTTATTTTTGTAAACCCCATTTAAATTCCAATAATTATACTTTATACAAAATAACAAATAATTAATCTAAACAATTTCTAATGTAAAAATTGAAAAAAAATTATTTCTAAAATTTTAATACATTCTAGCAGTTTTTAGCTAATATCTCAAATGGATGCTACGATGACCCCAAATACACGAGATGTGTATACAAGGAAATATTGCAGGAAAGTATATCAAATAGTTACTCAGTACACTTGGTTCTCACTATGGAGAAGTAGTAAGGGATGCTTGTATTTCTTCAAGTGTACGCCCCTTGGTCTCCGGTATCATCTTTGCAATAAATATGACACAAACACCACAAATTGCTGAAAATATGAAGAATGTCCCTACAATAATTCCACAAAACAAGTCATTTTTTCTTAGATCAAAAGCTAAAACAAAGTTAAAAACACCAACAGACACTACTCACCTGTTGAGCTCCACTGGAATAAGAAGTTAAAGTTGTATGAAACAGTCCAAGAACAAATATTCCCAGTCAAACCAGCTAAGCTCCCAACTGCACCTTTTATGTTTATGGGGAAAATCTGAAACATAATCCTTTCACTGTTAAATATGTGCAATAAAACATATATTTGGAAGATCTTTGGATGAACATATCAACGTACCCTTGTCCGGAGACAGGGATGTTCCTAGAAAAATTAAGAGTTGGAGCAACATAGGATGGATTTGTAAATGGAGAGAAAGTTAGAAAACTAAGTAAATTAACTTCTACCACTATAATTCAAGGAATTCCTTCCATCCCTACTTGGTATGACCCCATATACACCTGAAATACATGCAACATAATTATCTTTTAATCTCTAACATGTGTAGCTTACATATAATTTTAAAAAAAAAAAAAAAACAAAGAAACTACATTCCCTAATTCAATGCTAGAAGAGAAAGTTACTTACCCAAATGCTAATCAGTGCCAAAATTGGAGTTCCTTCACTCCACAAGGGATGATCCTGCTAGTGGTAACCTAAGTTTTAAATTTTAATGCATTGTTATATGCACAAAGAACAGCCAAAAGTAAAAGAATGTAGGTTTTTTCAAAAGAAACCTGTAAAAGGAATGACATCCCAGTAAGGAAGCTGCCAACACATAATCCAGCTGAAGATACCTGCAAAATGTTGGAATATCAGCCAACTGTTTAGCCAGAAAATTCCTTTCAATTCTGAAAGTTTTTCATTTTTCGGACCAGGAGAAGCGACCGTCTTCCGAACTTATCGATTAAGCTTGCACCAACATCAGCCATTATTATCTATAAACATGAATATAGGAACATTTAGTGTCTGGTATATGCAGTTCATAACTTTAAAACAGCATAGGAGTATAGGACCTTGACAGCAGCCAACTTACTAAGCCCGACATACTTCGATAAGCCTATAGCAAATAAAAAGAATCTCATTATGTTAAATGGTGGAGACTTTCTTTTTCATTTTAATAATGTGATTTAGATATTATTAGGGTTTGGGACACATCATTTACCAGCAGTGGTAAAAATAACTCCCGAGTATTATGCATATGCATTGCCCCCTGCTGAGTGTTAAAGTACCTTCAGCCCAATTGCAATCTGTGTACAATGTGAGAAGTTTATAGATAAAAGAAACACTTATAAAGAGAAACTAGAAAGTTGTTAAATATGATTAAGTTCTGACAATTAGGGAACAAAAATATTTTGGCTGAAACAAATCCAACATTCCTCCCCATGAGAATCGTTTGAGCGAATTGTTATATTCCTGAAAAAGATTTGATCTTATATCTTTTCTTCAAGCGAAAGTGTATCTGTTTTCAGTTACAGAAGTTATGCATATGAAGTTGAAATGCTACTTTTATAGAAGCTGCTTCCTCAAAAACATTGGCTTTCTTTCCCCTGAGGGACCGCAGCGCAGTTTCAAACTCTTCTCGACCAACAGTTACCTACAGAGAAATCAAAGTGAGCAAAACTACATTTCTTCAGGCAATGTTTTGCAGAATATTGTAAAATGCCAATATATATCTATGCGTTGTGTTTTCAGAGTGTTTCTGGCTTAAGTCTAACAACACAAAGCAATCAAACCTTAAAATCTGACTAACCAGCCACCTAGGAGACTCTTGAATGAAGAACAGAAGAGGGAGTTGTACAAGACTCGGAATTATACCTACACGTAAAATCACCCCCCAAAGTTAACTTTAGGTTGCACTTCTAATACATTCACATGGCTAGAAAGTTCAGAAGTTACTGATTAGAGCCAAGTTGCGCCAATTGATGAAAGGACCAATTATATACATCATTGAAAGGCCAATATACTAATAATCTGCAGAATCAGCTGTTAAGAACATGATGCACCAACTAATAGTGACCTGAATTTTATCTAGTTCAGAATTTGCCTGTACTCCAGCAGTAATCTTCCCCTAAGGTTCTTTGGTGTTATCTCAGAAAGATATACGGGTACCTGTCCGGGGTTGAAATATTTATACCATTAGCCATCATCATATGATTAAATATACCAAATGCGAAATGGAATCTTAACATGTACCAAATAACCAGCAATTCCATTCCTGATTCCCAGCAATAATCTTCCTACATCAAGCAACCAAGGAACCTTTCCAACACAGGAAAATACAACACCTAAGCGAATGAAAGCAACGGAGCATATCCATAAAGGAAAAGTTGGTACAGAGAATGGAAAACAGAAGAGACCTTTGCAAATACTATTGCAAGCCATCCCACAATGTAGAATATGTTCAAAACCCACATGGTCTAGTTCAAGACACTGAGGAATTAGACATGATTTTCTGACCACCGTTGGTATTCAATAAATGGCTAGAAATAGTATGGTCAGTTCAGTAATCATATAGAAACTTACGCCTTTACGACCAAGCAGATCTGCAGTCTTCCCACTTACAAATGCCCCTAGAATTGGTCCAAGATTTTAACAGTGAACCAAAAAGTGAAAACTGAACAGCTAGAAAGTTGTTTGAAATCTCAAATTGGCTTCTCTTTATACCCACATAAGAAAAATGATATGCATATCCAGCATTTTGTATTACCTCTGCAATAGAAAGACTGTTATGATATGTCTATAATGATATGTCAAGCAGTATTAGATAGGTAGTTAATCTGTTGTAAAGGTAGTTACACTACCTCATTAAATACTCAGCTGATTCTCTTAATGAACATATATGAAGTCTTATTTTCTTTACATTGAGTATCTTAACATGGTATCAAGAGCTCAGGGTTTCTTGGTATAAATTTTTTTTCTTTGTTTTCATGACGACTGATGGTGTTCCTACTGTTGACACATCGCCCCAGTCTGTAAATGTTGGTGAAGCAGTTCATCCTCTGAGTTCGGGTAACCTTGTCTCGTCGAGTGTTCAGTATTTTACTAAGCATGATACTGTCAAGCTTAACGAACATAATTTCCTGTTATGGAAACATCAGTTGTTGTTAATCCTTGAAGGTTATGGTCTTGAAGGGTTTGTATTAGGCACGATTCTTCCTCCCCCTTCGTTCATATCTGGTGATGATGGTCGTCTTATGGAGAATCCGGCTTTGTTCATCCGATAGCGGCTAAAACTAGCCTTGAAATCTGGACGACTATTGGCAGACGATTTGGTGCAAAGCCCATTATTAAAATCTCGAGTATACGTCATACTTTGTTCTTGATCAAGAAATCTAATCTTTCTATCAAAGATTATCTGGCTAAGGTTAAAAATCTAAGTGATAGTCTGACTGCTGTTGGAAGTCTTGTCACTGAACAAGAACAGGTTAGCATAATCTTGGCTGGTCTTCCCATTGAGTTTGAGTCTATTTGCATTTTTGCCTCTGCTACTCCTATGAGTCTTGACTTAGTTACTGACATGCTTCTAGATTATGAAGCTCGTCAAATGGCTATGTTGACTGATGTTCCTTTGCAAGCTAACTTAGTTTCTCAGCAAGGTGATCATGGCGATATGAAGTCAGGTTCGGATTCTAGTCGTGGTTCGCATCAAGGCCACAGAGGTTCTGGTCGTGGCTGGTCTCGTGGTCGTACCCGAGGTTTTGATCGTGGGTGGTCGAGATCTAAACCACAGTGTCAGTTGTGTGGTAAAATGGGTCATATGGTGTAAACATGTTATCATCATTTTGATGAGAGTTTCTCTGGTCTTGGCTCGAATTCTTCACCGTCAGTCAATTACCATCATCTAAATGAGAATTCTCCATCTCACTGCTCATCATCTCAGTGTTGTGGTCATTTTTCGCAGTCTTCTCCGACTTCCTCACAAATTGGTCGAGCTCCACAATCTTCATTGGCAACTCAGCACTGGTATCCAGATTCGGGTGCAGCTAATCATGTCACTCCAACAATATCCACTCTTACTGATGTCTCTCCTACACAGGTACAGGTCAAGTCTCCATGGGCAATGGTGAGTCTGTTTCCATTGATAATATAGGCTCTTCTAAGATTTTGGCTGGTTCTCAGTTATTACATCTAAAGAATGTGTTGCATGTGCCTACAGTCTATAAAAGTTTGATCTTTGTATGGCAATTTGCAAAGGATAATAATGTCTATTTCGAGTTTCATCCTGTGATGTGTTTTGTGAAGGACATTGGCCATATGCATAATGGCTTATATCGGTTTGATTTTTCTCGAGCTGGAGCATGTAGACCTGGTCTTGCTGCTATTTTGGATTCCCCACTGGTGCACAATGTTGAAGTTTCTTCCATTCTTGATCTTTGGCATAATAAACTTGGACACCCCTGCACAAATGTTCTCGCTCATATATTACGTTCTTGTAATGCTCCTTTCAAGAATAGTGATTTGCCTCTTAAGTGTACATTTTGTAAGATAGGCAAATCTCACAGGCTGCCTTTTACTTTTTCGAAAATAGTGTACTCAGCTCCTTTTGAATTAGTGACATCGGATGTTTGGGGTCCAGCTCATGTGTTGTCTAGTGGATACTCATATTATGTCTCCTTTATTGATCAGTATAGTAGATTTACATGGTTGTATTTTATCAAGACCAAGTCAGAGGTTTCTTGGTGTTTTTCTCATTTCTACAAGATGGTTCAAGTTCAATTTGGCCAGTCCATCAAAATGTTACAGATTGATGGAGGGGGAGAGTTTCGTGTTCTCTCGGCTGAGCTTACTCGTCTTGGTGTTCATCACCGTGTCACATGTCCTCACACCTCTGAACAAAACGGGGTTGTTGAGCGAAGACATCGCCATGTAGTTGAAATGGGGTTGACCTTGTTGGCCAAAGCTTCTATACCTTTAGAATACTGGTCTGATGCTTTCTCCCATGCAATCCATTTAATCAACAGGCTCCCTACTCCCGTGTTGCAGCATATTTCTCCTTATGAGAAACTCTACAAGGCTCAGCCTGACTATACTCAATTGAAGGTCTTTGGGAGTTCTTGTTTTCCTCATCTCCGACCTTTTCAAAAGAATAAGCTTCAGTTTCGGTCTACCAAGTGTGTATTTCTTGGTTTTGGATCTCATTAGAAGGGGTTTAGATGTCTTGCTGCTAATGGCCATGTGTTCATTTCTCACCATGTAATATTTGATGAGATGGATTTTACCTTTCAAGTTGGTTTTCTTTTTTCACAAGGGTCTGGTTCTGTCAAGTTCAGTCATCACCGATCTCATGTACCTGTGGTTACGATGCCTAGTCCTAGCTTTGGTGTGTTATGTTCCAGTGCAGGTGTTCATATTTCAACTTCATCTCCTCATTTTCCTTCTCCTGTCTTGAGGTCTCCTTGTTCGTTCTCCTCTACTAGAAGTGGTTCTGAGGATGTTGTTGCGTCTTCACATAGCATGTCCGAAGCTGTCAGTGTACGACCATCTTCCCCTATCAACTGTCACCCTATGAAAACACGGTCGAAAAATGGTATTTTCAAACCGAAAGTGTTCACTTCTGTCTTAGATGAGAATGAGCCTTCCACGATAACTGAAGCTTTCCAAAGTCCTGCTTGGACTGCTGCTGCAAAGTCTGAATATGGTGCTTTAATAGCGAATCACACGTGGGATCTTATTCTCTTACCTGATGGCCGTCGGGCTGTTGACTGTTGATAAACCATAAAAGTAACATATTTTAAGCCTACATTTAGCATGCTTTTGGATGATTTAAGCCCTGAATTGTGTAATTTGGTGCTCTTAATCCTTTGTTTTCATGTTTTATACTTAGGAGAGCACCTAATGACGAAAAGAACGAAAAATGGGCCCAAAACAAAGTAAATGGGCCATATCACGAAATCCACAAGGCCTGGGTCCAAGACTAGACGGTCGTGCCTTATTAATGGACTCAATACGGCCTGGCCACGACTTACACGGGCGTGTGCCATGGGCGTGTCCCTGTCGTCAAAAAGAGAAGTTTCACTCGGATTTGGATACTTAGGGGCAAAGAAACACATTCCGAAGCCTATATAAACACCCTAAGTATGACCAGAAAAGGGGGACCCAGGGTTTTAGTCAGGGGGCGTCCAACTAGGCCAGAGAGGGTCGAATTGTGGAGATTTACTAGAAAAAAGCTAGTTGATCCATCTCAAGAAGCCGAAATTATACTCAAGACGGAGGATCTCTCCTTCAATTCCTTCAGGGGGTTTTAGGGATTTCTTATGTTTTGTTTTATCTTTTATTTTGAGAGGTTTTCTTTTATTGTTATGAACTAAACCCTTAGATACCTGAGGGGATGAAACCTAAGATGAATCTTGTTATCGTTTGCTGAACTATATGATAAATATTTGACTTGTTCCTAATTATGTGTTCTTAATTCTTGTGTTGATATTTCCGGGATATTAATTCAAGTATGATGTGCTTAGGTGGAGGAGCAAAAGTCTCTGCCGAAGTGTAGATCTAGCATAATTAAGCGGAGTTGATCGTGCACCTAGAGATAGGGTGACGAGATTTTACCCGATTAGGGTGAAACCTAATATAGGAGTCCATAGATCGAGTTAATGCAATTCTAGGGGTTTTAATTAGAAAGAGATTTCAATTAATCAAACTAGGGTTAGACGTTAGTCGCCTCGAGAGAAGGATTAATATAACTTAGGGAATCTTACGGATCAAGTCAAGTGAATAAATCGTCTGGTTCAGAGTTAGATAACAAGTGAAGTCTAGGTGGATTCTTCCTTGGGTGTCCTCTTAATTAATTGGTTTTTCCTCAAGTTATTTTCCCAAATTCTTTCTCTTTGTCTTTGCATCTTTAGTTTAGTAGTTAATTAATTTAGATTAGATAAACAAATCCCTTTATTCTTAGGCTAAATAATAAAAAGAGAGTTAGTATTAGTACTTTTGGTTCCTTTGGGTTCGACATTCCGGTCTTGCCTAAACTATACTACTGTTCGATAGGTGCGCTTGCCTCAAAAATCGTTGTCATAGTTAGTTTCTAGGTTCAATCATTCTTTTTATAAATTTTAAGACTTTGACACGCAATCAACTGTAAATGGATTTTTAAGATCAAACGCCATGCAGATGGTTCAATCGCTAGATACAAGGGTCGACTTGTTGTAAGAGGTTATCTTCAGGAGGCTGGAATCGATTTTTTTGAGACATTTAGTCCTGTTGTTAAGCCAACAACTGTCAGAGTGGTGTTAGCTCTTGCTATTTCTCGAGGGTGGTCCCTTCGGCAAGTGGACGTCAACAACGCCTTCCTCAATGGAGATTTGCATGAGGAGATATACATGACACAGCCACCTGGGTTTGAGCAGTTAGTGTTGATGGGAAATAACTTGTTTGCAGGTTAAGAAAGGTGCTTTATGGTCTTAAACAAGCCCCTCGGGCTTGGTTTCACAAGCTGAGGGAATTTTTGCTAGCAACTCAGTTTGTAGTTTCTAAAGCCGATAGCTCACTTTTCATTCGACGAACAGATACTCAGATTCTCTATGTGCTCATGTACATTGATGACATAATAGTCACTGGCAATGATACATGTGGTATTGATAGTTTTGTCAAGGCTCTTGATGATAATTTTTCTTTAAAAGATTTGGGCCAGTTGAGCTATTTCCTTGGTATTGAAGTTACTCACACTCCGAATGGTGTCTTCTTGAGTCAAAAGAAGTACATTCTCGACTTACTTCAACGTGCTTCCATGGCAAAGTCAAACTCCTCTCTTACTCCAATGGTGACTACATGCAAACTGTCTACTCATGAAGGAGCTCCTGTTGAAGATGACCGACTATTCAGAAGCATTGTAGGTGCCTTACAATATGTGGTTGTAACGAGGCCTAACATTGCGTTCCCAGTCAATAAAGCTTGCCAGTTTATGCATAGGCCTTTGGATACTCATTACAAAGCTGTGAAAAGGATTCTGCGATACCTGCAAGGGACACTAGAGTTTGGCTTGTGTTTCACCCGAACCTCAAAGCTATTATTTGAAGGATATTCTGATGCAATTTGGGCGTCAGACACTGATGATCGTAGGTCGACTTCAGGATTTTATGTCTTCTTGGGAGGAAATCTGGTTTTCTGGTGTAGTAGAAAACAGTCGGTCGTGTCCTGTTCCACAGCAGAGGCGGAATACAGGAGCCTAGCTCAGGTCACTACTGAAATGGTTTGGGTTAAATCATTGCTATTTGAACTTGGTGTTCTAGTTCTTAACAAAGCTATGCTCTGGTGTGACAGCTCAGCTGCAGTTGCTGTAGCCAACAACCCTGTGATGCATTCCAAATTTAAACATGTGGAGTTAGACTTATTTTTTTTGTCAGAGAAAAAGTTACGGATGGTTCCTTTCAAGTTGGTCACATATCTGGACAAGATCAAATTGCTGACATATTGACTAAGCCTCTATCAGTTGGCTTGTTTGATAGATTCGGGAAGAAGCTTCGAGTTGTTTTCAAGGGAGAAGTGAGTGTACCAGAGGGAAGTGATCAATAAGCAGGGGGCATGTTATGATATGTCTATTATGATATGTCAAGCAGTATTAGATAGGTAGTTAATCCGTTGTAAAGGTAGTTACACTACCTCATTAAATACTCAGTTGATTCTCTTAATGAACATATATGAAGTCTTATTTTCTTTACATTGAGTATCTTAACAAAGACTCAGGTCCTCCATGATTTCAGACTGAGCAAGTGATGTATATCCAACCTGTTGAAACAAAAATCATGAAAAGGTTCAAACAATCATTTACATTTCCTTAATACTAGTAAACAAGTAAACTTAAACAACAATATAAAAAATACAAGCTAACTAAAATTGGGTCAGAAGTAGAAGAGGTTGTCAAGTAGAAGGAACATGGTGAATGAGAAGTAACTTATGCTTTGGTATATGCAAAATATGGTTATTGATCTACTTACAACACATCCAACGCCAAAAGAAATGCAAGCTGCCACAATAGTGCTAAGAACAAGCGTAGTGGTGACAATGGAACTATTCTCACCAACTCCTTCTCTAACAAGCAAAGGCTCCGACTGTAACATTGTAGCTCTTTCTTCCCTCATCTATTTTTTTGTCCTGGAAGCGCTAAAAAAATTGAAAGTAGTGAATAATAGGAATTATGAGAATGTTAAAGAGGAACATAAAAATGCTTGGGGATCTAACATTCAATCTGGGTTTCCTTTAACATGTTTTCGGCTACCTACCTATCCTCATGGACCTTGAGATTCCAAAAGAAATGAGCGTGTTTGAATCCTGTCTGACAAGTATCCCAAAATTATTTGGATATTGAAAGATGCAGGTAACTTCAACATGTTTAGCCCGTGGGGTAAGTGTTTCATAGGATCTTTTAGCCAATAATAAATGATGTGGCAGTGGGGGCTCCTTGCATTAATTTAGCCCTGACAAAAGGTGTAATCATTATTTATTACTTTTAGGAAAATGATGGAAATGCCTTTTAATTTGACATATGAAGATTTGTTCGAGGGGCAAATAGATTTAGACGAAAAATAAATAAATAAAGGTATTTTTAAATGGGGTAAAATTCAAGCCTCAGATTTGATTTGAATATGTTATAGGTTAAATTACAACAACAGTCATTTAATTTTGGATAGTCGACAAAACATTCATTTAGATTTTAATTTAGTCACTCAACTTTCGAAAAATAACAAAACAATCGCTAACGTTATTGAAAAGTGATAAATCAATCACTCATTAACATTTGTCGTCACAAGCTTAATGGGATAGCTGACATGACCAATTAACTAACTGATGTGGCCAGTTAACTTGCCACGTTGGACGCGTAGTCAAAGGGTCAAAAAGAAAAGAAAAGATTATTGGTTTAGGTAAAAAGAAGAATAGGAGAAGAAGAATAAAAGAAGAAGAGAAAATGGAAGAGCTTCGTACTAGTGATTCCCAATAGTCAAAAGTTCAGAACTCAAAGACGACTACGCTTCCACAACACCGACACCTCTATGGCTAACGCCCTCCGCCGCATCATGATCGCCGAGGTTCCCACCATAGCCATTGACCTTGTTGAAATCAAAGTGAACTCTTCCACCCTCAACGACAAGTTCATCGCCTATCAACTGACCGGAAGAGTAATCACCGAAGACAAATAAACTTGACTTTGTATCATAGTTGCACCAATCTTAAGCCTTGGAACCACTGTGAAATTGACCCCAACGTCAACATTTCCATCATTGATTTCTCCCGACAAAAGTGAGTCTTCAGTCACATTCTCCATGTAAATCTCTGAGAAGCTACAGTCTTTCTTTACCTGAAAGATTGAAACTTGTTCATGCATTGAAAATCCCAAGCAATGCAAGAGCCAAAACTACTTAGACATCTCTGCAAAAGCTGTGAAAAAAGTTGTATCTGGGAACCTACTAGAGGTAACTAGCTTCCTTTGGTTCAAGTTCCCAAAAAAGGAGCACTCCATTTTAGCATGGACAAGGTTGAGGTACTTGGTTCCGGTGAATCTAACTGAAAAAGAGCTTGGGTTTTAAGCTAAAAATGATTTAGGGTGTGCAGATTTCAAGGTCTTGAATGTGTTGAAATGTTGCTCGTGGTCAAGTCTTTTTGAGTTAGAATCTTTTTGCGACCCCAAAGTCAGGGAAGTCGAAGCCTTCCAACATTGTTTTAAACACAAAGGATTCAAATGCAAAGCACTTATGGCTTTCTCTTGCAAAAATAGCTCCAGGTTCAATGGTTTTAGTAGTTGCATCAAGATGGCTATGGTGGGAACCTTGGCGATCATGATACGACGGAGGGCATTTGCCATGGAGGCATCAGTGTCGTGAAAGCGTTGTCGTCTTTGAGTTCCCGGATTTTGACCCTTGGGAATTGCTAGTACGGAGCTCCTTCCATTTTCTCTTCTTCTTCATTTATTCTCTTATTCTTATTCTTCTCCATTTCTTCTCTTATTCTTCTTTTTCTCTTGTTCTTCCACTACCCGGACTTCTTAAATGGGGCTGTGTAAATGATAGCTATCGTTAAATGACATGTAAAGAAAATGGTTAGAAGGACTATTTTATTATTTTTCGAAAGTTGAGTGATTGAATTGAAACTTGAGTTACTGTTTTCTCAGCTACCCCAAAATTGAGTGACTGTTGGTATAATTTACCTTATATTATATTATGTAATTTATAACATATAAAAATTAAATTTATAATAATATAATATTATACGTAAATATTAAATTGTTTAAGTATAATATTTTAATAAATAAAAAATATATAAATTTATTAAATATAAAATTATAAATAATATAAATAATTTTCAAAAAAAATAAAATAAACAAACTTAATATATGTTAATATGATACTAAAGTCTGACCTAGCTCATGAGCATCTTTAAAGTTTAAATTTTTTAAAATTTGGTTAGATCAACTTTTTTTGTTTCTTTATCAAATTAAATAAAAATTAAAATAAGATTTTGTTCATCTTTTACTTAAAAAAAATCAAATATTTATAAGACATGTTCTATGTATTTATCATATTTATTACTATATTAAAGTGTTTTACTGTCATAGTAATGAATTTATTAAAAGTTCCTCATTTTTAGGAAGTAGTAGAAATTTTTCAGGGTAATTCTATCTTTTCATATATAATTTGGAAAAATACTTATGTATAATGAATTTCAAACCCAAACATTATTATGATTTTAATTTTTTTAATTTTATCATTTCAACCAAAACCATTTCTTTATTGTTATATCATTTTTAATTGTTGCATATATTTTTTCACTCATAAATGTGACAAAATTTAATTTTATATTAAACTTCTAATTGAATTGGTATCACAAGTCAACTACATATCAATTCAGTTGGAAAATTACTAAAATACTTTTACTTTTTTTTTACTAAATAACAAATATTAATAGAAATGTATTTTTATCTTTTTCAAGTTTTTAATAAATTAATATTATGATAGGATAGGAACTTGGGACTTATGAATTTTAAACTTTTAATTTAACCATTTCAACCAAAACTTCATTTGGTTTTAATATAAAATTTTTTATAAATATATTTTTTACATAGATTTGTCATAGATAATATATTGGGTAAATTATAGAATTAGTCACCCAATTATTAGCGCGTTTCTGTTTTGGTTATCCAACTAAGAAAATTTTTAATTTAGCCACTAACGTTTTAGATTATTTCTACTTTGGCTACTCACGTTTTAGATCGTTTCTATTTTGGTCACTCTTTGTTAAATGGTTAATGGAAGTGACGATGTGGCCTTTTTTCTAATTATTATAATAACACATTTAGTCCTCAATACTTACATATTCTATCAATTTGATCTTAATTCTAAATAATTCAATAAATTTAACCATTCATATTTACAAATTTTATCAATTTGATCCTCAAACATATATAATTAAATATAAATATAATTATATTGAAACACATTTAATTAAATCTTGATAAACTTATATGTAAACTTGTGATTTTGATAAACCCAAAAACTCAAAATCGTCCAAAACTCAATAAATTTGTGATTTTATAAACTTCTTTTATTATCGTGTTGATAGTGTTCTCAATAGTAGAACCTGATTTTTCCTATGACATCTAACAAATAATTAACAAAAAAAAAGAAAAAACTTCCTATAAGCCTTTTTCAAATTATCATCTTTTGCATTCTTGTCAACTTAAAGAACCATGAAATAATATCCACCCATCTCTAAGCATAAAATTTATTGTCATCTAATCTGTTTTCAATTTATTTAGAAAAAGATGTAATTTTTTTTGGGTTTTCGATTTTTACAACTTGAACTTTTAGATTTTTTTGGGTAATTTAATTTTTAGATACATATATTTTTATAATTTCTTTTTATATTTTAAAAGATGTATATAATTTTTAAATATTTTCATTTAAAAAATAGATTATGGCATCATTAGTGTCACCTGTCATAACCTAAGAGCGTCATATGTCCTATATTTAACACCATTATAAAAAAAATACCAAAACCCTTGACGGAATAAAAATTTAGGTACCAACTTAGGATACAAAAATTGTAAGTACCAAGTTGGGAGGTGTCAAGTTCCGGAGGCTAAATGCATATTTGAGCATTATATAATTAAATATAAACATGTACAATATTATTTATATAACAATAATTTGTTCTTTTTATAATATATAATTTATATTTAATTATGTGTTTGAGGTTCAAATTGATAGAATGCGTGAGTATTGATGACTAAATGCAGGGACGAAGCTAAAAAAAATTTTTAGGGGGCTGAAATTAAATTGTAATTTTTACAATAGTAAAAATACAATTTCACAATTTTAATAGCCTCTATCTTTATAATTTTTAAAGGACTAAATCAAATTTTTATAATTTTTAGGGGGCCAAAGTGCAATTTTTACCTTTACTAATTTAAAATTTTAAAAATTTCAAAAGGCCTAAATAAAAAATTTTTCATTTTAAGGAGGGCCAAGGCCCCTGCCAGCCCCCTGGTTTTGCCCCTTACTAACTGTGTTATAAAATTAGTTAGAAAAAGGTTACATCATCACTTTCGTCAATTATTTAACGGAGAGTGACCAAAATAGAAATGATCTAAAACATGAGTAACCAAAATAGAAATGATGTAAAACTTTAGTGGCTAAATTGAAAATTTTCATGGTTGATGACCAAAATAGAAACACACTAATAGTTAGGTGACTAATTCTGTAGTTTATCCTAATGTATTTAATTGGAAAATCCAACAAAAGGAAGGGCCGGTTAGATCAACTTCAAGGCGAATACTGTTGGAAAATGTCCAATTTAAAAACAATTTATTGTTATAGCGGAAAATTAAAATTTTGAAAACCGAGCCAATTTTTTATATTTATAGCAATAAATTTTTCCTGAAAAGTATTTGTGCGTTGTGCGAGACGGATCCTTGACGTTCCTAACTATCAACTGAACAACCTTCTTCGCTATTCTCGTACCACGAATCATTTTGAATGTGGGCCCGAACAATTACGAATCAAATACAAATCCAAAAAATAATTTTCTTACTTTCTGTAGGAAAGTAAATATCTTTCTCTATAAAAACCAATAGAATTGTTATTCCTAGAAAATGGAATTTACACTTAGAAAATAAATTCTCACTATTTTCGGATAGAATAGAAAATATCTCAAAATTGTGTATAATTTATTATTATGTTTTTAGCCTTACCAGTATCATCTATTTATAGAGAGAGATAGGAAAGTCCTGGTTAAATTAGTAAATCATAAATAATACTTATTTGATAGAAAGAACTAGTTGTCACATCCCGAATTTCTTATTATAAAATTGTAAGTTTCTAGTAAGAATGTAAATGATATCTTCTCGTTGGCATTACATGATTAATGGAAAAGGAATGTGACCACAGGACATTTGTCATAAGAAAAATGATTTAATTACTATGCGTTAGTAATTGTCATTTTGGAAGATGTAATGAAAACCATGAGATAAATAGGATCATATTGGGAGAACGAATTTTATCTGAAAGAGATTAAAGATATCCTATTAGGGTAACACACTTATGATAAGGTCATTAGACAAGCACTTAATAAAGTACCTTTCGTAATTGATATATAATAAGGGAGAGTGCAGTCATGATACTATAGTGAAATGACTCCATGTTTAAATAAGTTGTAATTAATAGGAAAAGAGTCGAAGCCTTAATTATATATGTCCAATTGATTCGTCAGCTAGCTCGAGATAACCTAAAATGAATTTCATATAGAATCAATAATATGTGGAATGAATGAAAATGATAAGTAAGAGAAAAGGATCACAAGTGTCACTATCTGTAATATGTTTTCTTGCTGGGTACAAAAGATGACTTAAAATTTTATTTAATTTCTTCGAATTATTTTTTAACTAATTGTAATTAAATTGTTGAAGTCAGAAGTGAGAATTAAATCAATTAGTCATTATAAAATTCTTGGATAAGACAATTAAATTAATTTCATCATGGATAATTTCATTCTAACATGGTAAAATTGTTATGATTTTTAACGAAATTAGAATTAGGTTGAGAAAATAAATTAATTGAGAAATTAAATTAGTTAAATTAATTAATTAATATTTTGGGAAATAGAAAATAGTTATTGGTTTTGATAAACTATATTTATAAGTGTTGCATAAAAGTATGAATAACACATATAATTATACCCAAAACATGAAAAGCCCAAATAGGCCTAGTTTTAATTGTGAAGGGCGGCAAACCTTAGATACCCTAGGGATGTCGTTGCCCCCCTTGGATTCTACTAAGAGTAGAATTTGTATTTTCTATTAAAATATTATTTTTTAATTAGACTTTATTCGAACAGAACTCTTGTATTATTTTTCTATACATAATACCTATGAGTTAACCTATTTATAGAACTTTGAGAACACTAATATTCTGTTGAAAAATAATGACAATTTATTTTAAAGAATAAATTCTATTTTTCGGTAAAATACTTATAGTTTCCAATTTATAAACTAATTAACTTTTCCACTGAAAGTTAAAAGAAAAATTTTCATTCTGTGCATTTGGTTCGATTTATTTGAACCCACACTCAAAGCAATTTGGAGTTCGAGGATAGCAGAGAAGATCGACCGGTTGAAAGCCGAGAAACGACCTAGACTGCCTTTGTACAAAGTGTAAGTACCTAATTTTGCCCGGGCTTAATAAAAAATAATAATAAATGTCCAGAATGTTTATTACAGTCCATTTACAACATTTGGCCCAAAATCAAAGCCCAAAATAAATTGCCTTTGACCCAACAGCAGACTACCCAAAACACACCCTTGACCCAAATACTAAACCCACTAACAAACCCAACACCCACGGCCCAAGGGGCCCAAATTTAATCTCAACTGAAGCCTAGGGTTCTCTAGAAACCCTAGGCGCCGCAACACCAGCGCCGCAGTCAGCTCCTCAATCGACGCTCCGCAAGTCAGGCTAAAAGTCACGCCGCAATCGCCGGAGCCTAATCGTCGCACCCATGCCAGGCTTTCGGTCGCGCCAGGATCCGCGTCCGAATCACGCCGCAGCCGCCACCAGGATCTTCGCCCGACTTGCAAAAGGAAACAAATCACAGCAAAAAAGGCAAAACAGAGGCAAAAACAGAGATTTATTTCCTTTTATTTTTCATTTTTGGGTTATAAAAAACCCCTAGATTAAACTTGTAAAAAGGGATAAAGGTACTGTTACGCACGAAAATTATCAAAGAAAATAATAGAGTTTTTTAGACACAAAATATTCTCGCAAAATACAAAGTAAAATAAGCAAACGAACACAACGCAAATACGTCAAAGCAGTAAACCCTATATTCATACACCAAAACTCAACAGACAAAGATTCCATAGGTGATTTCTCGCTTCGATTCTCTGATTTATTTCATTATTTCTTATATTTTTTCATATAAAGTTTGTCGAAAGAGAAAGAAGAGAAGTATATACCTTCTCAAAGGTGCAGGAACCGCCGAACCAAGCCTCCAGCCACCGGCCGTGGAGGCGCGTGTGAGCGTGTGCACACAACCTGGACGGGCGCGGACGAACAAGCACAGTAATCCTTCTGTCTTTTCAGAGAGTTTCAAAGATTTTTTTTTAAAAATCCTAATGCTAATGATTTTTTTTAGAAAACCTAGTATTTATAACATAACGCGAACGGCGTCGTTTTGATAAGGCATGACCCGCGCGTCGACCCGGATCCGAAACAGGGTCCGCGTGTTTTTAATAAAAAGGGAAATTTATAATTTTAGTCCCCCTGCAATTTTCATGTACTTCAATTCAGTCCAATTGAAAATTATTTGTTTATAGAATTGACCCAAAATTTATATTTCGTTTCAATTATATCCTTTAGCCTGTTTTAAAAGAAAATTTCAAATAAGGCCATTTTTTATATCTTGAATAATTGCTAAATTAATCCCTGTAATTTAATGCACTTTTAAATTTAGTCTCTCTATTTTTATTTTAATTGCTATTTTAACCCTTTTTAATTTATTTTTATTGTTATTTAATCCTGATTACTTTATTTATTTATTTTTATATTTTTTTATTTATTATATTAAATATCACATTAAACCTTTTTATATTAATAGTATAAATTTTATATATATATATTTTTTTATGTACTAATCTTTTATATATTATTATCATTATTCATTTTATGTACAAAAATATTTTTACATATTATTAATATTTTTTTATATATATTATATAGTATTAGATTATATCATATATTCCAAAAATCCTTATTTTATTTTATTATCGATATTATCTAACGTATTTTATATATATAATTTATGTTTTTTTATATATTGTTAAAAATACTTTATTTTTATTATTATCATTATTAAATTGTATATTTATTATAAGTTCTTTTTACCTAAAATTTTTGTTACTTTATATAAAAAAAAATATTTTTTTAAGAGCTATTCCTTCGTTTATTGCTATTGCATGTTTATTTGTTTTAGATTGTATATTATTGTTTAGTATAGTTCATTATAGTTGTGTTCATTGTTAATACAATTTGTAGATTATATTGTCATTTATACTTTTTATTTATTCATAATTTGGTTATTTATTTCAATATATGTTGTAATATCCTATCTAAACCATAGCTTTCATAAAAACATCTTTTAAATCGACACATTACATTCAAATGGTTTTCAAAATATAGTGATGTGTGATATTTAGGGAATTTTGAGAAGAATTTTGCCCTAACTTATTGGGTTTGATTTTTCTCATGAAACTTTAAGTATTACATATCTCCATCTTTTAAGAAATTTGAGATTTACCGACTTCAAAATAAAAAACCTATTCTTGGGAATTCAAAGTGTTTTGCCTTAACTTATTAGGTTCGACATTTTGTGTCTCGAGGTAGGAATTTCCTCAAACAAAGACAAGCTTAATTTTTAAAGTAATGACATGCTATACCTTAACTTATTGGGTAAAGTATTTTATTTCTTTGAAATAAGTAAGTCTTAGTTTTCTTTCTAATAAAAGGATCATATTTCGTAATATTCTTTATTTTCGACATTTGGACATGACTTTATCAATTTGGTACCAATTTTTGGGCGTTATGAGGGTGCTAACCCTTCCTCATACGTAACCGACTCTCGAACTCATTTTCTCGTTTTTGTGGACCCAAAAAATGTTTTGAAATAAAACGTTTTATAAGGTGATCCAATCACACCTAAGTAAAAAAGATTGGTGGCGACTCCCGTTTTTGTTTTCAAAGTCGATCCCCATTTTTCTAAACTCGATTTTTAAAATGGTTTCGACACAAAATATAAATATAATTTCAATTAAAAAATTATTATTATAAATATCAAAAGGCTCAATTTGAAAAAAATAATTTAAACATCAGCTGTGCCTAAAAGCATTGTTTTGTAAATCAATTTTTTCAACCATTGGTATCAAACTCAAGTTGTGCTATGTTTATAGTATAAATTGATACCGAATTTTCTCTCTTGCTCCGATTGTTTGATTAAATAAAGATAAGAAGTGACATTTTTAAATTGTAGGCATGTTTTGGATTATTATGTATGTCGGTGAATGCATGGATTATTTTATAATTGTTATGAAGTAATTTTGTCAAATGTTCGTGGTTCTTAAAAATTAGATCGAGTGTAATTTATGTTTTTTAATTTATTGGGTTTGTAATTAGATCGTGAACTATCGTCTTCATAAAAATTTTAAATTTTTATTTTTATAAAATTATAAAAATTCAGGAAACGGATTAAGTCATCTTTGTAACGTAAAAAGTTTTGACAGAACCCAAAGAAGTGAGGCGACCAATGAT
Organism: Gossypium australe; assembly: GCA_005393395.2. NCBI lineage: Eukaryota > Viridiplantae > Streptophyta > Magnoliopsida > Malvales > Malvaceae > Gossypium > Gossypium australe. Next base: position 127,023,829 of record CM016624.1, on the reverse strand, counting down.
ACAATCAAAACCGACCGAGGCAGTGCAAACCTGATAGGAATAGATTGTGGTGGCCAATCGATGGTGAGCCAATCGATAGTGGTCGATGGTGGACGGCGGAAAAATCGACAATGGGCAGCAACGACGGTGGTAGATGGTGGCGGTTGGCGACAATGGTCCGACGGTGGAGGCCTGGTCAAAAATGGGAACGACTTTCGGTTAATTGTTCCAATTTTTGAGTTTTGGGATTAACATTGGCAAACAAGTTAATTTTGGTTTTTGGGATATTTTGATGGAACTCACATTATACTTGACTTTTACCTAGAAGATCCAAAGAATGTTTTGAAAAAAGATATTGTAATTTTTATTATTTTCCCTTAAGTTGGAACCATAGTGGGTTAGAATCAATTTAATTTTTGCAATTTTATAGCATGATATATGAGATTATAAAATATAATTGATGAGCATGTTCATGCATATATAATAAGCATGTCATATAGTATAGGAAAATATGTTACTTGTCATTTAATCATTCATGATTGAAATCGGAATAAAAACCTTGCATAATTTTTAAAATATTGAGCGAGAAATCAATGGTTTTTATGTGATGACATGATAATACTTTGAGCCGTTTTTACTTTGGCCGCACCCCTACTATGACTCATTGAAATTATATGATACAGTACTTGTTATATTTATTATGTAATTTGTATATACAAAAATAAATACAAAATTTAATCGATTAAAAAATTAGTTATTTAGTTTAATATTTCTATTTCTATTTCTATTTTTATGTTGGATAAATTAAAAATATTACACTGAAAAATAACATATTATTTTTAAGTTATTATCAGAATTTTTATTTTTAATTTTTCAATTTTAAAATTAATATAATATCTAAAAATGAGTTAGAAATAATTTTTTTATTACTATTAGAAAAACAAGTGAAGTTATTGAATTAAAGAGGCACCAAAGGGTACATTAAGACAGGCAGGTGATATTGATTCAATTTATAGTATCTGCAATGTGATAACTAAATTTAATAAATACAATTTTGAAATTTTTAATTAACATAAACAAAATACAATTAAGTTTAAAAATAAATAAATGAAGATAAGCAAAAATTCATCAATCTTACTGCCTAAATGCACCGACAAGAAAGAAAGAAAAAGCAGAGCTTTTGTAGTTAGAGAGAAATCCTGTGACTATAAGTTTTCTTTCCTAAAAGGGCTGTTATTATCTGATTGAATTTGTTATGTTTAATTATAAATTGAAATGAAAATGCTGTGCCGTGAAGAAGCTGTTCAAGGTTACTTGGTATTTTACTTCAGAAAGGGGAATAACATACCAGATATTATCACTGAAACAATTACATGTTACAATTTCCCAAGTACCAGTTGGCCTGGCAACACTCAACAATAAGTTCACAAAACTTATTGGAGCACCTTTTACTGCAGCCTTGGAAGAACAGACATCTTATGAAAGTGCAACTCATTCAACAAATAAAACCCACAGGCTTTTGCAAATTACATTGTCAAACACCCAAACTTCTCCTTAACTGTACAGCACCATTGTCAAATCATATCCAACAAAGTCAGTCAGGTTCTGGAATCTGGACCATTTGCTGCAGCAAGTTCAACTGTCAGGATGAAAGTTGACTTGCCTGCTTCCCTCAAGTACTGGATATCTCCATTCATGAGTTTTACCAACTTCCGGCTGATGAGCAAGCTGATTCCCTCCTCTGATGCGTCTTCCTCATTTCCAAACATTTGGTTCAGCATTGCTTCAGGTACTCCGCCACCTGCATGTGTTATCCTGAACCAAAATATACATACAAAATGCCTTTTACTTTCAGTGAATTCATATACAGGTAGAGCTCATTTGTGCATAAAACAACGGAGTGCATACTATACCAGTTCCATATATACATACTACCGATGAATCAATCTAAATAGAAAAGGAAACAAGATGCTTAAATTGGTGTGCAGGGAACATTCTCTTCTTTGAGGTATATTTAGGACATAAGTCAACTATTAGTATGAAACCATGAATGCAAATGAAAGAAACAAAGCAGTACCTGAGCTCCAAATGTGCAAGGTGAACAGACTGTCCTAATTGATCTTTGGTCAAGTTAGCTACAACAACTAGTTGGCCTCCATTTGGTGTAAAATTAACTGATATCAACAAGAAATCAGCTAAGACCTGTTGAAGTCTAACACTATCTCCATATAAGGTCTCGCTCAGGACATCTTCTGCTGTATCATTGACTATTCGGATACGTTTTCCATTGCTCGTCACCATCACTTGACTAATAGAAGCAGTCAATACCTCATGCAGGGTGAATTCAATCATTTCAAGATCCACATAGCTGTTAAGAATTTGGAGAAATGAAAAAGAGAAGAAGTTAAGCACTGAAATAAAAGATATCACAAACCAAAAGTGCTGGGAGGTACTGAGGTATGCAGCCGTATTCCGTCATAGTTAAATTCCAATTCTGGCTGGGTGCAAGGTAAGGGAAACCATAGCTCAGGGGTTAAAGGAAAGTGATGTCATTATGCTAGAAGGAATCATTGGTTCTCTGGGGCACAAGGGAAAGGATATAGGCAAATTCTGATTAACAAGGACCAAATCTAGGATATAAGAAAAGTTGTCTGTCTCGCTGGTGAATGAAGTTCGGGTTATGAAACTCCTACTGGTTGGACACCCGGTAAGTATGAGATTACTATAAACATGGGCATAGAACCCTCGAAGAAGACGAAGCCGTAGAAAATCCAGAAGTAACAAAATCCAGGCCAATAAAATCATGGTTTATGTTAATAGTTTCTTATGAATCTTTTTTTATGCAGGATCTTATGTCTGGCATGGCATCTATGTTTCGAAAGTGTATGCTGCAACAGTTTATCGCTGATCAAAAAACAAAATGAAAAGTAAGTTCATCTTTTTGCAGGACGTTTTCATACCCATCAATGATGGTGTGCAGGTCTGAATCATCAAGTATCTTCCTGAGCTGGTGTTGGCACAGGGTACTAGTCTGCAGAAGGCGTTTTTGTTCAGGTCCCAACTCTGTGCCTTCCATCATTTGAGTAGAAAAAATAATACCAGCGAGAGGATTATGGATCTGCCTTTTCAAATAAGCTAATGCTTTCAATCTCTTCATGGCAGTTTGCTCTGTTAATCGCTGAACATGAAGTGCTTGTTGCAGCTCATGGCTTGCAAGCTGCAAGAAACAAAAGACACCAGTGACAGCACCCTCTCTGTCCAATTTCTTATTCACACATAACAAGCATTCCACATACTTTCCACTACGACCAAAGAAACCAAAAGGAACCTTTTCAGGCTCATTACCAGCCACAGCATTATTAAGTACAACACCAAGATTGACATAAGATTCTTGATTCTTGAGACGACAGCATGCGTTGTGGGTCCCAAAAACCTCCCCCAACAACATTTTATCTACCACTTCATCTCGGTTCCACCCAGTTATCTTTGTCATTGCTGGATTCCACTCAGAGCACCAGCCAAATTCATCTGTTCCAAATATTGGTGGAATCAGCGGGTTTGGATTTTGTACAATTGCTTTGTAATCACCTTCGATCCGGGTAAATTTGTCCATGACAATTTTCTGACCAGTTATATCTTGAGCCACAAAACAAACCCCCACAACATTTTCATGGAGATCCCGGTTCGCACAAGCATTGACAACTAAACTGACGGGGCCAACCTCAGACCTCAACCCATGAGTTTTGATCTCAAAGTGGATGTTCTTTTCTTCCTTGCCTGATCAGGAAGAATTTAAGTGACAAAATTGTTGATGACTTAAAAGAAAACTAAACGGTAACAGGAAAAGGGGAAAGAGAAAAGAAACAGGAAGAAAAGATACCAACAAAGGGAAAATTACATACCCTGCAATGCCAAGGACAACATTTTCTTGACTGTTTCAACTGAAGAATCTTCAAGAAATGTGAGTAAATGCCTTCCAATTGCCTTATCGACTGGAAGACCAGTCAACTCAGCAATTTTCATATTCCACCCATTAACCAGGCCATCAACATCCACAGCCAAAATTGGCACAGTAGCTGTTTCAATCAAACGAACCATCTCACTTGTCACTGCCTCCAGCTCTTGCATCCCCTCTATTTTGAGGTCAGTGAGCTTCGAGTATATGACATTGGTGTTTGTATCTGTGGTCACAACATCTTTGAAAGCATTCCGTAGAATAAGCTGCAAAGAATGGATTGCATCCATTTCATAGTCCTTCCACGGCAAACTCCTTGTCTTGACAACTTCAAGGAAAGCCTTGAATGATGACCTTGGGTGCATTTTCCTATCATCATCTTTCTCGCCAAGTTCCTGCTTTGCACCACCCCATCTAATTTCAGCAGCAGTATGTGACCGGAACCAGAAAAGCATGTCCTTGGGGGTTATCCTCACAGCTGCCATCCCACAAACTACATCACCAAGTCCCAAAGCCCCTGGGAACCCAGCATCATGCAAGCTATCAGTACTCAGACCGGTGGAATCCATATGATACTCAGAAAGCCACGCCGCTATCTCATGTAGTTGGAAATCGCTTGGAGTTACTCCTAGTTTCCATATTTTGTCCTTGTATAATAAGGCAGCCCCATCACATTTCACCAAATCCATTATATTTGGGCTCTGTGATACAATACCGACAGGTGCATCACGCATAAGCATATCACATAAAAGGGTCTGGGTACGAAGGATGTTCTTCTCAATCATTTGGCTTTCCAACTCTAACTCCTTATTGACATGGATGGCAAATACTTGAGCAAGAAACTCACAAGCATACCGGAGTGGGAATGGAACAAACCTAGGAGTGGTGTTATGGCATACTACCAAACCCCACAATCTCTTTCTCTTTTGTTGTGGCTGAGCAGAATCAGTATTATCATCTTCCTCATCTCCATCATTGACAATAACAGCCATAACCAGAGAAGCGATGGAATTCATGTTCTCCATATACTGTAAATGGCAGCTGTGTGGAGCCCTTAGGGTTGAACCACAAAATGTTAGGTCAAAAGGAAGCTTATCATCTTGATATACTTTTACATGTTTTGCTCGACAATCAACAATCATACGGACTTTATTCTTCATAAACAAAAATCGAGCAGCTTGAGGGATATCAGTTGCTGGATAGTGCAAACCTAAATAAGGCTCTAGGCCTGGCTTTGTTATCTCAGAAACCACTTCCCCATGGTCATCATCATGGAACTTATAGGCCATCACCCTGTCATAACCAGTGAGCTCAAAAACCTCCTGCACCATTGTATCACAGAGCCTTTCCATGCTCCCACTAGGTAGAGACTGCAAGTGAGTAATTGCCTTTGCTGCCAGCTTGTACGACTGCAAGGCTCCAGCAGCAGTCATGGGAACTTCATAGGGCTTCACAGGTTCAAAATCAATGATCAAGCTCCCTGTTACCCGATGGATTATTGCATAAAAGGGCTTCCCAGAAGTCTTGCAATGGACCAAGATTGGATTCAAAAGAGAAACCTCCCCAATTCCTAGGGCCTTTAGCAATGCAGAGGAACTGGGGGCAGTAAAAATAGTTTTTATGTCAGTTCCAATGCCAAGAACTGGGCAGTCCCCAACACTCGGGACTGCATGACTAACCATGGTCAACATTTCAGGGGCATTCTCACTGTATGCTACGACCTTGTAAGTTTTCTCATCTAAGGCTAGCAAGCACCCAAAGGGTTGGATAAACTTGCCTTTCTGTATGTTATGGAGATATGCTGTGGTAACCTTGTTTGACCTAGGCTGCTGATCTCCACTTACACGCACTGAACTTGAATAGTCAAAGGAGCTACTGGACTCCTCAAATTCTGCATGGAGTTTGGCATCTACAGTGGTTTGAGCAATAACTCGTGCACTGTGCCTTGATCTACCAGAGTTGTTAGACGAGTGGCTTTGCCTTGATGAAGACATTTTCTCCTGATAATAACAAGCAAAAAAGGACATCTCTATGAATAACAACCACCAGGAAAGAATTCTATACATTGGAAATCGAAATAAGTATTGACAAAGTTGCAACTATTAGTGATTGTGATCATGAACATTACAATAACAATTTTATCATATAGAAATTGTAGCAGAGAAAAATTCTAACTTCTTCTATAACCAGTTTGAGATAAGAAAACTCACTCTGTATTTGGTTGATGCTTTTGCTAGTTTCTCTTTATTTTCTATTCATTTTTACTTTTTGTATTTTGCAAAAGCAGCATCAAGCAAACTGAGCCATAAAAGCCAAGAATATTGAAATCTAAACCTAAATATTCCTGATTTTCCCATAGCATTGGAGAAGAAATTTAGAGGGTCAATGATTCCTTTTTCCATTTTTGTGAGAAAAAGGTAGGAGGATTAAATTTCAGAGAGACACAAATGCACGCAATGAAGGATTTGGCTTTCTAATCATAGAAAGTATGACTTTTCCATCAATTAACTACAGCTTATGGGAAGACCAATTACTCAAGTTCCAAACTTGCAGTTCCATGATCCATAGCTCAAAATTCAATCATACAAGATTCATGAACCTTAATCACGATCACCTTCCCCACCCAACAACCCAAATTGGCTCAGTTAAAACAAACCCATCCTTTCCAAACTCATAAGACATGGTAGAGAAAACAGCAAAAAGAACAAACTAGCTATTACAAAACAATAATCCCCATAGTTATTAAGCTGAAAGCTAAAAAAAAAGTAGCATTTGATTTAGCTAAAGGGGACTAACCTTGGGTTGATAAAGAATAGAGGAAATGGAAAAGGGCAGCTGTTATCTGTGACTGTGATGATGAGTTGCAGAGGCTGTTCGAAGTAGAACTTGGAAACGTGAATCCCAAGCTCGGCCAGCAAACCCAGAATCCATCTCCAATCAAATTATAGAAGAAACCCAACAAAACCCAAAAGGAAATAAGTTATAATAAAAAAGATTAAAGAAAAAAAAAAACTCGACAACCGCCTTGAAAGACTAGCAGCACTTTACCATTACCAATCTCTCAGGGGACCACCATGATAACATTAAATAATACTATAATAATAACAAAAAAGTATTTCATGGTGGCATGGGACCAATCCGACATGAAGAATTGCGTATAATTAAAAAAAAAAAAGAATGGGTTTCCCAAACAAGGATAACAGTGGCAGTTCAGTTATCATTGGCTTTCTATTTTTGTTTCTATATTTTGTTTGTTGAAGTAAAAAAATTCTTCTGCATTATGGGCTTTGTGTCTTTTGTTCCATAAAAGAAATTCTACTTTTATATCGGATAGGGATCATTTGGCTCTTCCCAATTAAATACTTCAATAAACTCATGTTAATTAATTACATGATTCTGAATTAGAATATCAGTGTATTACAAACCTTAACTGATTGTAACACCTCAATATCATATTCAATGAAACAAAATGGTGAGACACATAAATTATAAAACCAACAGGAACAGCTGAGCAGCAAATAGTGAGAAACGCAGAGGCAGCCCATGCCCAATTGCACGTTTTGGTTTTGGGTAAAACCCATTTCTGTTTGCCTTGAGCAAATTCAAGACAAATAACAACAAAAACATGTATTATGGTGAGAGTCAGCAATCACATGTAAATAGACAGATTTTGGGCCATACCAGAATCCAAAGAACAAATACAAATGGTAGACTTGGTTGGCTAAATCAAGTAGGATCTATGCTAAGTTCCACCTTTTCCCTCCCAACCCTATCTCTTTATCCATTTCTAAAAGGATATATAGAGTACAGATGTGTATGATAGATACCCTTTGCGGTTGTCATCTTCAAACCATCATTTATGGGGGCCTCTATGTGGGCTCCCTTTACCCTTTCTTTCCTCCGAAGAAAGCTCCAGCCTCATGATGATCCATGTATATCATCAACTAGTACCTATTTTCCAAAGAACAATTGGGTTCATCTTCAGTCTTTACAACATTTGATTTTTTACCTCTAATTTTAGACATTTTTTCTTAATTGCCCAAATGGAAAATTAAAGGTGTGTTTAATGGAAATTTTCAATATTTAATATTTTAAATGTATATGATAATTATTTATTTATTTTACTTAATTTAAAATTTTCAATAAAAAAGTGTTGAATAAGATAAGTAGATAGGTAACAACTTATACTAAAATATTAAGTTGACTTTATTTTATTAAAAAATTGAATATTATCCTTTTTTTAATGAGATATTCAAATTAATATATTTATATTTGGATTATTATTCTATATACTGTCAGTAGAGTAAAAAAACTCTACAAGTGGGTCTAGGTTGAAGCCATTTATTTTTAAGGTATAATAAAATAATAATTAAATAATACAAAAAGACACTTAACATCATCTTAGATATGCTTGTGGAGTTCTTTTACTCGACTGGTAGTGGAGATAATAATTACCCTTTTATCTTTCATCCAAAACTATTCAAAATAGTATAAAATATTATATTAATAAGATTAAAATTACAAAAACTAAATAACTTTTTAAAAATTAATATTTACTTTTATTAAACAACATAATTATATTCAGTAGTAACCCACATAAATGTCACAATGTGTATTTTATAGGTGATGCGTATTCATCAATTAAGTCACACTACAAGCATTTTTATGTAAAAGATGTTAGACTTTTTAATTTGTATATTGTTGTTTTCTTCAAAAATGTGTGTTTTTTTTTAATATTAAACGATTTTAACATTTGTATGTGTTAAGGTTTATGTGGATTGAAACTCAACACCTATATATATCAAAGTCAAGCTTATTTTTTGTAGAGATTTTAATGGAATTTGATTATCGTTTCATTTCAAGGTCAAGCTTATTTTTTGTAACTTCACTAACTCTTTACTACTAGACCAATTACTTATTTTTGTCTCTAAAACGCAAGGATAAATTTAAAAATCTAGCCGTGATTACTAACTCAATTCGCAAACCTCGATTCTACTAATCCCATTTTTGAGATGTGATAAGGACTATGCAAGCCCCTACAATGTATGCTTTTCTTTAGTTAACTTGTTAGAATTAAGTGACTCGAATCCTTATTTAAATAAAATACAATGATAAAATAAAATAAAAGAAAAATCCCTATAGAACTAGACTTCTTTTATTTTATTTTAGAATAAGGTTTTTTAAACCTTATTAAACTCCATCTATTTTATATTGATTAGAAAAAGGTGTTTCAATCTTACTACACTCCTATTAGAATATGGCTTTACAAGCCTATAAATAGACATAGTCTATTCCTCTTGTAATTAATTCGAATTCGACATAGTAAATTTTCTTCTCATCTGCCCGTGGTTTTTTTCTCGAAAGGGTTTCCATGTAAAATCTGTGTGTTCTTTATCTTTATTTCTCTTTTCTTTGCGATATATTTGTCATTACCGACATTCTATTTTATTTTCATAAATTGGTATCAGAGCTTCCGGGTTGTTCATCTCGATCACGGTAATGGCATCTTTGAAGTATGAAATTCCGCTGTTGGATCGCAACACCAGATTCGCGTTGTGGCAGATAAAGATGCATGCAGTTCTTGCACAGATGGACTTAGAGGAAGCCCTGCTAGGGGTAGATAAGATGCCTTCGACATTGACAGAGGAAGAAAAGAAGCACAATGATCGAAAGGCATTAACACAGTTACATCTGCATCTGTCTAACGAAATTTTGCAGGATGTGATGAAGGAGAAGACCGCCACTGCATTATGGAAGAGGCTGGAACAAATATGTATATCGAAAACTCTAACAAGCAAGTTGCATATGAAGCAGCGTCTTTATGCTCATTACTTGGAGGAAGGTGCATCTGTACACGAACACTTAACAGTGTTTAAGAAATTCTTTCAAACTTGGAGGCCATGGAAGCTCAGTATGATAAGGAAGATCTAGGGTTGATTCTACTTTGTTCGTTGCCCTGTCTTATTCAACCTTTAGAGACACGATTTTATATAGCCACGAGTCTGTCACAGTTGATTAGGTTTTGTAACAGCCCAAATTTGGGTCTAGTCGGAACAGTAGTTTCGAGACCACAAATTCGACGAGTAAAATTCTATTTTTATTATATTTTTATGGTCTACAATTTTACGGAAAGATTTCGTAAAAATTTCGTTCAAAAATTTTGACGTTTGAACACTCAATTTAGTCAAAAGGACTAAATTGTAAAAAAGTGCAAAAGTTGAGTTCTATATATTAAAGGTGTCAAATTGCTATGAGTTTTAAATTAGAAGCCCTTAAAAGGCAATTAGACCATTGAATAACTTGATGGACAAAAATGGGCATGAATAGGACAAAAGTGAAAGAAAAGTCTTAAGGGTATTTTAGTCATTTAGTGTTTTAAATGAATAAAAAGACAAAATACAAGAAAAAAATCTGCTCATCTTCTTCAAGTTGCTGCCGAAAATTTCTAGACTCCATGGCTAAGGGTTTAAAGCTTTTCAAGCTTCATAGTAAGTGTTTTTGAGCCCCGTTTTTAATGTTCATCGTATTTTTGAAATCCTGGTAACTTAGTCTAGCTATTTCTACCATTATTTTGAGCTAGATTTTAATTTTAAAAATTGACCCATGTTGAATAATTGTGAATTTTGATGAATTATGGTAGATTATGCATGTCTATGATTAGAGAAACGAGTTTTATTAGATGATTTTCGATGAAATTGTATAAAAGGGGTTAAATTGTAAAAGTTATAAATTGGTCATAAGTGTGTGAACTAGTGAGAATTTGATGTTTCCATAGAAGAGAAAAATTATCAGCATGTTATAAAACATAAGAATAAGGGCTGAAGTTTAATTTTTGAGTATTGGGGCAAAAGTGAAAATATGTAAAAGTTTAGGGGCAAAATTGTAATTTTGAAAAAGTTGAGTTAAGGATTGTTTTGAACAGTAAATTAATTAAATAAGTGAAATGTGATGTTTTAGACTCCGAAAAATGAGATTTGGACCTAGAACGGGAGGAAAATTGAAAATCGGGAAAGTTGGTAAAATGACCGTTTTGGTATCGAGGTAAGTTCATATGTTTAATAAGCATTTAATGATGCAAGTTTGAATGTTAGATTGAAATTTTAGTTATTAATACTTTAGTATTGATTTTCCAATATAATTCTAATGTTCGATATTGACTCGACATTTTAATGAAAATTGGTATAAATTACATGTAAGATCAAATTAGAAAGATGGCTTTGTGTAATATCAAGAAAGTATTGAATAGAATAATTTGGGGAGGATAAGTTAAATTGATGATGTGATGAGATTGAGAATGTAATTATGTAAGTTATGTGTAAATAATAGTGATATATTTTTATATAAATGGTGAATCAATATTGAATGTGGAAGAAAAATTGTTCATGAATTATTCAAGTGCTAAAGTGTTTAAAATAAGTGTTAAGAGTAAATTCCCGGTTGAACATAGGAATAGAAGTGGATACTGGAGACCAGTGTTACAGTGTTACAGTGAGTCTCGGGTGCTGGGTGATCTAGCATGTGTTGCAGACACCTGATAGCTTGTGTGAGCAGGTCCGTGGACATTTCCAGTGTTATCGACCAGTGAAAAGTGGTAGCTGTAGCTACCTGATCAGTGAAAAGTGGTAGCTCTGGCTACCTGATCAGTGAAAAGTGGTAGCTTCGACTACCTGATCAGTGAATAGTGGTAGCTTCGGCTACATTACAGTGGTAGCTTCGGCTACATATCAGTGTGGCACTTATGTGCTAATTCTCTACGTATCCGTGTATATTCCGAGTGTTCAACGGGAAAATCGATTAAGTGAAATTATGTGTGACTTTGTAGTGATAAGTGTAGTTATATACCTGTGTAACGTATGAGCAATATGCCCAATGTGTAATCAGAAATTAGAAAGATTGTTATAAGTAAGTGATGAATACAACTAAAGGGAGAAAGAGAGTGAGAGCAAAAATTTACAATAAAACTGTTTTGGACAGCAGCAGTGATGTGAATTTGAAAACTCACCAAAAATAGTAGAAATTGAATTATAAGTTGGATGAGATATTGATTTAAAGATTATTGAGTCTATTTTCATATAAAAGAAACAGAGCAAACAAAGGATTTTTATATTTTGAGATACTTAAATTCTTGTGAGATTAGTTCAGAATGATTACGTGATCCCCTGTTCTACCTTGGAAAAATCATTAAAAATTTTAAAAAAATAATTATGGGATATAAGTTATATGCTTGAAATCCTTAATGAGTCTAGTTTCAAATGAAACAAATTATAACATATTTGAATTCTGTACAAGGAGAAAATTGATTCGTAGTGAAAAGTGGTCAGAATAGTCAAACAGTGAAACAGGGGAAATTTTAATGAATAAACTGTTCTAATTGGATAAGCCAAAAATTCTGGAAATTTTATGGTATGAGTATATGTGAGTCTAGTTTTAGGGAAAATTAACGGATCTTAATTTTGAGTTTTATAGCTCGAGACATAAATAATTTAGTGACTATGACTCAAGTAGACAGCTTAAGATGAACATGAGAAAATGGTGGAACTATGTATAATTATGATTGCATTATCTTGAGAACTTGTTGTGAGGATTTGTCATGTTGAGGCTTTGATGAGGCTACAAATAAGTTAGGAAAGTAAAAACTTAGCATTATTTATCCAAGTTATGACAGCTTAGTAGTAAGCTAAATTCATTGCTAATGCTTATTATTATTACATGTGAACTTACTAAGCTTTATAAGCTTACCCCCTTTTCTTTTCCATGTTATAGAGTCCTACTAAACAAGCTCGGGTTTAAGGTCGTCAGAGATCGCTTCACACTATCAAGCTATCTATGGGTATCTTTATTTATAAATGATTTAAGTTATGGCATGTATAGGGGCTTGACTAAGTCATTTTGTATATGTGTTAATTAATTTGACCAAATGTATTGTTAAGTCTGGTAATGCCTCGTACTTGATTCCGACATAGGATACGGGTAAGGGGTGTTGCAGGTTTATGATTCTTTGACCTCGTATGATAAGATGAAGCATCTTGTGGTTAGACCCGACTCTCAGGGAGAGGGTCTCATTGTTTGTGGGAGACAAGATCAGAATGCTGATGATGATCGTGGAAGGACACATGAACGGAATCTTCGTGGTAAATCTAAGTGTAGATTGAAGTCTTCAAACAGAGGTAAAACTTGTAACTTCTGCAAGAAGAAAGGGCACATTAAATCTGAGTGCTATAAGCTACAGAATAAGATTAAAAGAGAGGCTACGAATCAAAAGGGAAAACAATAAGAAAATTCCGGTAAAGCTGATATTGTAGAAGACTACAACGATAGTGAACTTCTAGTCGCTTCTGTCAACAATTCTAAAGTGAGCTATGAGTGGATCCTTGATTCGGGTTGCACCTTCCACATGAGTCCCAATCGGGATTAGATTACAACTTACGAAATAGTGTCTGAAGGTATTGTTTTGATGAGAAATAATGCTTCGTGTAAAATCACAAGAGTTGGAACAATTAAAGTTAAGATGTTTGATGGAGTTGTCAAAATACTTTGTAACGTACGACATGTTCCAGAATTGAAGAGAAATTTAATTTTGTTAAGTACTCTTGATTCAAAAAGGTACAAATACACAGCTGAAAGTGGGGTTTTGAAGATTTCCAAAGGTTCTCTCGTTGTGATGAAAGGGCAGAGAAAGACTGTCAAGTTATATGTTTTGTAGAGTTCTACTGTTACTGGTGATACAGATGTCACTTCCTCTTCCTTGTCAGATGATGATATTACTAAACTTTGGCATATGTGCCTAGGGCATATGAGTGAGAATGACATGGAAGAATTGAGCAAAAGAGGACTTCTTGATGGGCAAGGAGTTTGCAAACTAAAGTTCTGTGAGCACTGCGTTTTTAGGAAGCAAAAGAGAGTTCGATTCACTAGAGGAATCCATAACACGAAGGGACGTTAAAGTATATTCATTCTAATTTGTGGGGGCCATCAAGAGTGCCTTCGAGAGGTGGAGCTAAGCTAATTATACGCTAACTTTTATTGATGATTTTTCCAGAAAATTTCGGGTGTTCTTCCTGAAGTAGAAAAGTGATGTGTTTTCTGCATTTAAGTCTTGGAAAACTAGGATTGAAAAACAGACGGGAAAACAAATAAAATACCTCTGCACAGACAATAGCTTAGAGTTTTGTTCTGATGAGTTTAATAAACTGTGTAAGTCAGAAGGGATCGTGAGACACTTGACAGTTTGTCATACTCCACAGCAAAACGGCATTGTAGAACGAATGAACAGAACAATCATGGAGAGGGTTCGATGTATGTTGTCAAATGCCAACTTACCAAAGTCAATCTGGGCCGAAGCAACCTCTACTGCATGCTTTTTGATCAACTGATCTCCATCCGTTGCCATTAAGAAAAAGACTCCACAAGAGGTATGGTCTGGTAATCCTGCTAATTATTTTAATTTAAAGATCTTTGGGTGTCCTGCGTATGCTCATGTTGATAATGGAGAATTGGAACCGAGATCATTTAAATGTGTTTTTCTTGGTTATAAAGCTGGTGTAAAAGGGTATAAGTTATGGTGTCATGAAAATAGAAAAGTTGTGATTAGCAGAGATGTTGTTTTTGATGAAACTGCTATGCTACCTGACTTATCTCTTAAAGACTCTTCCAATAAAGAAAATCAAAAGCAGGTAGAGCATCAGACTAATATAGAGTTGACTCCTCAAGCTAGTACAAAAATTGAGAATAGAGTTGCTTCATCACCACAATACTCTATCGCCAAAAATAGAACTAGAAGAGAAATTAAACCTCCAAAGAAGTATGCCGAGTCTGATCTAGTTGCTTATGCTTTAAATGTGGCTGAAAATATAGATGCAAACTAAGAGCCATCTAATTATTCTGAGGCGGTTAGCTGTGAAGACTCAGAAAAGTGGATGTTTGCTATACAAGAGGAGATGGAATCACTCTACAAAAACAGAACACGGGATCTTGTGAAACTTCCTAAAGGTAAAAAGGTTGTTCGCTGTAAATGAGTGTTTAAAAAGAAAGAAGGGACTCTAGGAGTTGAAGAACCCAGATATAAAGCAAAGCTTGTTGCAAAGGGTTACAGTCAAATTCCAAGAGTGGACTTCACAGATGTGTTCTCCCCAGTTATGAAGCATAGTTCAATTCGAGCTTTGCTTGGTATTGTGGCCGTTCATGATTTGGAGTTTGAGCAGTTAGATTTAAAAATTGCATTTTTGCATGGAGAACTTGAGGAGGATATTTATATGCAACAACCAGAGGGTTTTACAGTCTCAGAAAAAAAAAAGACTATTTTTGCTTGCTGAAAAAGTCCCTTTACAGTTTGAAACAGTCACCAAGACAGTGATACAAGAGGTTTGATTCCTTTATGACTTCTCATGATTTCAAAAGAAGTAGTTTTGAAAGTTGTGTTTACTTTAAGAAAAACAGTGATGGTTCTTTTTCGTATCTACTTCTTTATGTTGATGACATGTTGATAGCAGCAAAAGATAAAGGAAAGATAAGAAAGGTCAAAGCCCAACTAAGAGAAGAATTTGAGATGAAAGATTTGGGACCAGCAAAGAAGATACTTGGTATGGAGATTCTCAGAGATAGAAAAGCAAGTAAATTGTACCTAAGTCAGAAGGGGTACATTGAGAAAGTTCTTTGCAGGTTCAATATGCAGAGTGCTAAGCCTGTTAGTACTCCTTTAGCAATCCATTTCAGACTTTCATCGGCTTTATCTTCACAATTAGATGATGAGATTGAGAACATGTCACTTGTTCCAGACTCTAGTGTAGTGGGATCTCTCATGTATGCTATGGTTTGTTCACGTCCAGATTTATCATATGCAGTCAGTGCAGTTAGCAGATACATGGCGAATCCTGGTAAAGAACATTGGAAAGTAGTTCAGTGGATTTTAAGATACTTACGAGGTACTACTGATGTTTGCTTACAGTTCGGAAGAACTAGAGATGGAGTCATTAGGTATGTTGATGCTAATTTTGCTGGAGACCTTGATAGAAGAAGATCTCTCACTGCTTATGTCTTTACAATTGGAGGTTGTGCAATCAGTTGGAAAGCTACTTTGCAAACTATAGTCACTTTGTCTACCACTGAAGCTGAGTACATGGCGATTACTGAGGCTTGTAAAGAAGCTATTTGGTTTAAGAGACTCTTTAGTGAACTCAATGAAGACCTTCAAATCAGCACAGTATTTTGTGACAGTCAGAGTGCCATCTTCCTTACAAAAGATTAAATGTTTCATGAGAGAACAAAACACATTGATGTTTGGTATCATTTTGTTCGTGATATTATTACTCGTGGTGATATTGTTATAAGCAAAATTAGTACTCATGAAAATCTTGCAGAAATGATGACTAAGTCACTTCTTATAACCAAGTTTAAGCATTTATTAGACTTGGTTGGTGTTCATTGTTAAAATTAAACTCTTAAGGGGTTTTATGGAAGAGGTAAAGAACTTGTTCGTTGAGAGTTCGCGATGAAGAACTTGTTCATTGAGAATTTGTGTCAAGGTGGAGATTGTTAGAATTAAGTGACCCGAATCCTTATTTAAATAAAATACAATGGTAAAATAAAATAAAAGAAAAATCTCTATAGAACTACACTTCTTTTATTTTATTTTAGAATAATGTTTTTAAACCTTATTAAACTCCATCTATTTTATATTGATTAGAATAAGGTGTTTCAATCTTACTACACTCCTATTAGAATATGGCTTTACAAGCCTATAAACAGACATAGTCTATTCTTCTTGTAATCGATTCGAATTCGACATAGTAAATTTTCTTCTCATCTGCCCGTGGTTCTTTTCCCGAAAGGGTTTCCACGTAAAATTTGTGTGTTCTTTATTTTTATTTCTCTTTTCTTTGCGATATATTTGTCATTACCGACGTTATATATTTTTCACAAACTGGTATCAGAGCTTCCGGTTTTTTCATCTCGATCACGGTAATGGCGTCTTTGAAGTATGAAATTTCGCTGTTGGATTGCAACACCAGATTCGCATTGTGGCAGATAAAGATGCAGGCAGTTCTTGTACGGATGGATTTAGAGGAAGCCTTGCTAGGGGTAGATAAAATGCCTTCGACATTGACGGAGGAAGAGAAGAAGTGCAAGGATCGAAAGACGTTAACACAATTACATCTGCATTTGTCTAACAAAATTTTGCAAGATGTGATGAAGGAGAAGACCGCCGCGACATTATGGAAGAGGCTAGAACAAATATGTATGTCGAAAACTCTAACCAGCAAGTTGCATATGAAGCAATGTCTTTATGCTCATCGTTTGGAGAAAGGTGTGTCTGTGCACAAACACTTAATAGTGTTTAAAGAAATTCTCTTCAACTTGGAGGCCATGGAGGTTCAATATGATAAGGAAGATCTAGGGTTGATTCTACTTTGATCGTTGCCCCCGTCTTATTCAACCTTCAGAGACACAATTTTATATAGCCGCGAGTCTCTCACAGTTGATGAGGTTTATGATTCTTTGACCTCGTATGATAAGATGAAGCATCTTGTAGTTAAACTCTACTCTCAGGGAGAGGGTCTCATTGTTCGTGGAAGACAAGATCGGAATGCTGATGATGATCGTGGAAGGACACAGGAATGGAATCCTCGCAGTAAATCTAAGGGTAGATCAAAGTCTTCAAACAGAGGTAAAACTTGTAACTTCTGCAAGAAGAAATGGCACATTAAATCTGAGTGCTATAAGCTACAGAACAAGACTAAAAGGGAGGCTGCAAATCTAAAGGGAAAACAACCAGAAAATTCCGATGAAGCTGATATTGTAGAAGACTATAGTGATGGTGAACTTCTAGTCGCTTCTGTCAACAATTCTAAAGTGAGCGAGGAGTGGATACTTGATTCAGGCTGCACTTTCCACATGAGTCCCAATCGGGATTGGTTTACAAATTACGAAACAGTGTCTGAAGGTGTTGTTTTGATGGAAAATAATGCTTCGTGCAAAATCGCAGGTGTTGGAACAATTAAAGTTAAGATGTTTATGGATTTGTTAGAACACTTAATGACGTACGGCATGTTCCAGAATTGAAGAGAAATTCAATTTCGTTGAGTACTCTTGATTCAAGAGGGTACAAATACACAGCTGAAAGTGGAATTTTGAAGAAAATTCACTATGTCGAATTCGAATCGATTACAAGAGGAATAGACTATGTCTATTTATAGGCTTGTAAAGCCATATTCTAATTGGAATGTAGTAAGATTGAAACTCCTTATTCTAATCAATATCAAATAGATGGAGTTTAATAAGGTTTAAAAAACCTTATTTAAAATAAAATAAAAGAAGTGTAGTTCTATAGGGATTCTTCTTTTATTTTATTTTACCATTGTATTTTATTTAAATAAGGATTCGGGTCACTTAATTCTAACAATAACTTTTATAGTGGCATGAGCTAAGCTCCTATATTCAGCTTCTATAGTTGAATGAGAGATCACTTCTTGTTCTATAGAGCCGCAAGACACAGGATTTCCTCCTAGAAAAATACAAAACCCAGTGGTGGAACGCTTGTCATCTGGATTAGTTCCCCAATTTGCTTCAGAGTATTCAACTAGAGACAACTGATATGCTGCTTTGAAGGATATACCATAATCCACAGTGGCTTATAGATATCTTATTATACGCTTGACTGCTTTAAAATGTTGATCAAGAGGTTTTTGCATGAATTGACACACCCAATTGACAGCAAAGGCAATCTCCGGCCTAGTAATGACAATGTACTGTAGTGCTCCTATATTACGAGTCATTTTCAACTGTACTGCCAATATGAGTTGGCAAAGTACATGAGCTGACCTTAAGAGTAGGAGTGCCATTTGATTGATCCATATGAAATATTGTCAACAGGTTTAAAATGTATTTCCTTCGACTTAGGAACAATCCATCAGATGTGTAACACACCTCAATACCTAAGAAAATATTCAGTTGCCCCAAGCTTTTTAGGGAAAAATTCAAGTCCAAAGACTTAACAAAGTTATCCACACATGCAGCCTGATTCCCTATTACAACCCACTCTAGTTTGAGCTAAATTAGCATCGTTGTTGTTGACTAAGAATTAGGGTTATTCTTAGTTTAAAAAAAAAAGTTAGTGTCTGAAAAAACACATTAATTTTCTTTGAGTATCGACTGGTTGTGCAATAGCGTGTTCAGTTACAAAATTGTTAAAACAGTAAAACAGAAACAAAAATAGCGAAAGTAAAGAGAAATTTGCACACAATTGTTTGTTAACGCAGTTTAGAAACAATCATATCTGTGGAGCCTCGCTAAATGAATGGTCTCTTATTCTTCAATTGATCCAATCACCTATTGGTGAAAGACTAAACTACCCTTCTACAAGATGTATTTGCAGCCCCAATAGCTAGTCTCAATTAGTTACAACCACTCACTCAAACCTCACTTACACAAGTTGAATTCACTCACAAATAATGCCTAAAATTGAGTGCGAAACCAGACAAAGAGAATACTTAAACAAAGTAACAATTCACAACTTTCTACCCAACAAAAATGAGCACTTTGATTGTACAATATACTGTTTCCTAGGCAGCAAGGATAAGCACCAATAATTGAGATAAACCTGACTTCTACTACTTCACATATTTAATTAATGAAGTCCCAAGTTAATCAGAAAAGAAATCTTTGAAAATAGCCACCCATCACGTCTTTGGGAATGAAAAAAAATCCCACCTTAAACCAATTCAAATTCAACTCCAATCTATACACCTCTTGATACTTTCTATTTTGAGAATAATAGATGTGGTTTTTCATGAGGCCCATTTCCTTAAAAAGGACATCAAATAAAGCTCTTATAGAAAAGGCCAACATATAAGTATGCCCGAGTTGTCTCTTATCTTGATCAATCGAGTTCATAATTAATCAAGTCATTGAACAAACATTGTAGGACAATCTTAGTTCTAACAGTAATTTCATCGAATTTATTTTTCACGTATTTAATGTACTATAGATTTATTATTAAAATTTATGTGAATTCTTTTACACTCTGATAACTCATTTTTATATAAATTTAATATATTTGTTCATTTGCAGCATTTTCATTTAGGAAAATATTCGGTACACTACTAGTGAAGTTTTTAGACTCAATAAGTAGGATCATGGGGTTGACAAGTGTCCTATAGAAGTATTGTGAAATATTAAAAGAAAAAAGAAGACATGTTTACAAAAAAAGACAAGTGACAATTTTTTAGGGCAACTTGTTGAATAAAAAAAAACATTAGAAATTCTATCACACGTGCATGCATGTGAGAACCATATATTTAGAATGTAGAAGTATGTTTGAAGATCCCATCATATGTATATTTTTATTGTTGTTTTTTAAACGAAAATGTAACACCCTAAACCCGACCTAGACATTATGGTTGAATCCGGGAGAGTTACGAAGAAGGGTTTTGAAACCAATGATACTTCATTAAACATTGTATAGTTATTAGATAAAAACGTCCAAGTTTTACTAGACATATTCATTTATATATTCATTACTAAAACTGTTACATGTTGTCCTTCAAAGTTAACCAAATCTCTCGCAATGGAAGTTTGAAAAATTGTTTAAATCAAAACCACACTCGTGTTTTCAAAAACATTTTTTCGTGTAAAACCAGAATTTTGTCAATCATCATATTTAAAAAATCATAGACGCAACCAAACAAAAAATCCAAAATGAACAGTCCCAAAAGTCCATAGAGTCCAAAAATTACAAAACTCTCTTGAAAATTAGAAATTAAGTAAAACTAGTAAATACAGATAAGAAAAATAACAATTTTCCAACAAATTGTCTCCGCTGAGCCTCCGTCGCACCAACTTGCCTATGTCTAAGGATTACCTAAACAGAACAGACAAAAAAATGTGAGTTTTCGTAAACTCAATGTGTAACCCAACAGAAATAGTCATGCAACATATACAGAATCTCATATGTAGACAGATATAGATTTGGACCTAAGTCCTTAACAGATACAGATATCAGAATCAGGTAGGCAAAATAGATATACAGAATCTTACCCCCATCCCCTACACACCATCTCTGACCATCCCATCACACCATGTGAGGTTAAAAACATTCACCCATCCTTACACACCATATAGTGTCGGTGCGACACATAACAGAATAATGTGCAGTCAAGCTGCCAGAAATTAGGCGAAAGGTTGCCGTACAAATTACTTTCTCCACATATACAAATATCACCCCAAATATAGATACAACATGCAGATAACAGATAGAGAATCACGTGATTAACATGCTTGTATATAGATATTATACTTACTTATACAGAATAGTCAGACATGTATATCAGTTTCCTACTTAGATCAGACTATTAGATTAATAGATCACGAACAATTAATGGGTTTAGTTATCCTTTACCGACCCTAGGTAGGCCCATAGTCGATCAAAATGACCTGTGCGACCCTAGGGAAAATTTCAGAATTTTGGGCCCACATGCCCGTATGGCCCACACAGCCACACATTCTCCATTACACGGCCGTGTCTCACACACGACCACACCCTCGACAGTCACACGGCCGTGTCTCGTACACGGCCAGCCACACGGTCGGCCACACGCACGTGTGGCATCGACAGACCCAATTTTCGGCTTTCGTCGAACCTCGTTTTCTCGTGTTTTCGGTACACACCTGGTACAGTTTTGACAAAAATGCTCCCACGAGACAACTAGAACCTAAAATTCAATTAAGAACACTAGTCAATAACTAAAACGATTTATAACTAAGAATCCCCAATCTACCGAAATGCCCACCTTTGACGAACAATGCTTCTCAAATCTAATTCGCCGAATAATGAAAGGTTTCTAGCCCCTCTCCTAAACAATCAACCAAACCCAAGCATTCAAACTCAATATTCATGAAAATTGCAAGCTAATTCCCCTAATAGAAAATCCCTAACACGCAACAAAAAGGGTAAAAAGCTACTTATGAAATACTTCGACTGCAGAACAGACAATTACAAGCACCCGAATTATTAAACAAAGTCGAAGAACTCACCACGCCGCCGTTTGACCAAACGAAAGGGAGAGAAGTAAAAGGAAGAAAGGAAAAAAAAAACACAATATAGAATATGGGAAAAATGAACGTGAATTTGGGGAAGGGAAAAATTTTGGAAAAAGAAATTCAACCACCTCAGAATTCCAACTCCACCAAAACTCTATCGGACTGAGACAAAATTAACATTTACACTTGCACAAGGATTTGAACATAAGATCTCCAACAAGCTAACTCCTTACCACTCAAACCAAAAGCTCATTCTAATATGAGTTTACAAACAATATAACATAAGCCTACTCAACAGGAATAAGGCTAGGATAAAAAAAAACAGAATTACCAAAAATAAAATTTGAACCTAAGACCTCAAACACACAATAGAACACTTAGCCATTGAAATAGATATATATTTATGTCAAAAATTTATAGAAATAGAAATAAATTATTTAGAGCGTTACAGAAAATATTAAAATACCCTCGAATACTATAACTTATTTTATTTACGAAAAGGTATTTTTGTAATTTCTCTAATCGAGTTGCTGTCTGATTAACTTGTGACACTAACCCAATTAAGAACTTAAATAATAGTAAGTATAAATTATTTAAATATTTATGACTAATCCTATATTTATTTCGGATTCATTTTATTTTTTTTATGTAATGTGGTATTTAAATTTTCTTAAATCACATTTTTATGTGTAATATTAAATTTATTAAGGTAAAACATAAAAACACTTAAATAATAATTATATAATATTATTAAATCTTCATTTACTTACCATTAATTCTTTAAATTTCAGGACAAAATCTAGTTAATTAATAATAATCAACGTTATCAGATGATGTTGGAGATGTTACAAATTGGTAGAGGTTGAGAGTTATCTTAATTCATGTAAATAATAGTTGTAACCCAAAATTGTTTCCTCCAACATATACCTCTTTTTTTTTATTTTATTTTATATTTTATATTCGACTCAGCTTGACCGAATTTCTAGCTAATAATAAAATCTATTATTTTAAATATAAAATAGGTAAATATTAATATTTTTTAAGTAGTAAAAGGAAGTATATGACTAGTTCAATTCGGTAAAGTATTAATGTTTTTATAATAGTAAATATATTCGGTAGTTGGAATCATGTTAATTATTGTGTACGTTTCTTCACAATAATTATGATGATAGAAAATACCAATTTAAATTTACTTCATTCATAAAGATGTTACCGCATGGATCGAAATTATAAATTTTTCCACTAATTTTCAACTATTAAGTATTTGAAAAATTTGTTTTAAATTGTTAAGTTCTAAATATTTAATTATTGAGGTCTGATTGTGAGTTATTAAAGGGTAAAATGATAATAAAAAATTCGCAATTTTGGGGTTATTCGTAAAGGACCCAATAACTTCTTAATTAGAATTAGAGGATCTTTTTTAATTGATTGTTTTATCACATTGTGATAAAACAATTAAATGATGACAAAATTATCAAAGATTGAGATTCCTTACTTCTGTTCAAGAGTGTATGTATAGTTTCGTGATTTTGGCTAAATGATTGTTGAATCCTTGCATTGGAATAAATGAAATAAAATGGATTTTTATTGGTACGATCTAATCTATTATAAAAAATCAATCATGAATCTAATGGGTTATTTTGTTTTCTAATATGAAAAATATGAGATTTCATTAAATCAATTATTAGGAAATCTCGAATCAGGCCATTAGACCTTACTACAATAAAGGAAGCACAGACCTCTTCAGTGGAAGAATTTTAGTTGTATTGGTCCCAACTCAACATTAAACAAGTCCGACTATTGCTGAGCAGTTTTTGGATATCAAATGGACATCCCCATAAGGTAAATTTAATGTGGACGATCAAGCTATTAGTTTGATTCAATTGATTTAATCAAAAAATCATTAAAAAAATTTATTTTGTATCCCACTCAGCTTGACCAAATTTCTAGCTGGTAATAGAAACTATTGTTTCTTTTATTTGTATTTAATTATAAAAATGCAAATATTAATATTTTTTAAATAGTAAAATGAACTATCCGACTGGTTCAATTTTTACTGTATTTGATAAAGTATTTTTGTTTTTAATAGTAAATATATTCAGTAGTTTGATTTATCTTGTTACCGCAAAAGTGAACAATAAAGAACAGTGAAAAAAAATCCATAAAATACAAAGAAAAAAATATAGGCCTTTATAAATATAGGCACAGTGAATTGCGGCCGTTTTAGCTCAGCCGGTAGAGTGCTTATGTTTTCTAATTTTTACTACTGTCGGTTATTTCTGCAGTTTTTGCCCTAATCAATTTTATCCCCCCCTTTTTTTTATCTATAAAAAATGGAAAACAAAGCTAAAACTCTATGATGTTCAATAAAGTAAAACTCTATGACCAGCGGTAAAAGCTAAAAATTTAAGGTCGAAATAAAATTTTAATTTTCAATAATTTATATTTTTATAACTTTTAAAGGATTAAATTAGATTTTTATAATTTTAAGGAAGACAAAATGTAATTTTATTTTTATTAATTTAAAATTTTTTAAAGGGACAAAACAACAATTTTTCATTTTAAACCCTGCCACCGATTCGCCTTTGGTTTCAACAGTTTTAATTAAAATAAAAGAAAAACCCAACTAAAACTTAAAGAACAACCAACTAATCTTTGGAGAATTTTAATTAAAATAAAAGACAAACCCAACAAAAACCTTGTGATGTTAGGATAATTTTAATTAAAAGGATCAGACATAAATTGAATGCATGCATAAATTATCAAAATACTTTCATCTTATTCAAATTGATATTGATAAAAGAGAGTTATAATACAAATAAATCTTTTAATTGTTTTAATTTAATCATTGCTTTAATCTATTTGGGTTTACTTTCAAGTATATTATTGATCTATAAATATTCATTCATTTTTTTATCAAATCAATTTATTCAAGTTTTGCCTTTTTTCTTTTTTTTTTTTCAATGATCAATTTATTCATTTTTGTTTCATGTCTTTTGGTCTAAAGGCTGAAAAAGTTGAAGTTGTGGTTGAAGGAGCAACTTTCATTGCTCAAACCGATGAAGATTTTATTTGTGTTACTTTTGATTGGTGGCCTGCAAACAAGTGTGATTACGATCAATGTCATGGGTCAAGTTGGACTTTTTAATCTGGTAATTTTATTTTATATTTTGAGTATATATTAATTAAGGACGGTTTATTTACATAGATGTTTATTAATATGTATATATGTATATATGTATATATATAGATATTCCATTTGTAGGATTTGAAGAACAAGATTCCTGAAAAGGCAGTAAAATGGGAGTATTGGAGTTATTCTAATGCATGTGCCTTGTTGTTTTGTTTACTATTTTTTTTTATACTGATATGAGCAACTTCTAATATGCTAATTAATGTTGGTGAATAAATTATGGTTTCAGCATTTAATCCCTTGAGAATTAGAGTTGGAGATTCGTTGCAAGATTTAAGTGGTGTACAACATTCGGAGTAATGTTTGAGAATTGCCAACCATTTTAAAAACAAGACAAGGGCTTCTTATTTGGTTTTTTCATTGGATGTCTTGACATGAAAAGATGGGATGAGCTAAATGAGTTTTTCAATCAAAAGAGATGGGATGAGCTAAATGAGTTTTTCAATCAAACACGGTATAAATTTATGACATCTTTGAATTTAATGTTATTTTAAAATAATAACTGCGATATGAGCTATTAATGTTATTTTTATGTTGCAGAGCCAAAGTTACATTTGGTTTAAATGCTCTTATCGGAAGAAAAGAGTCTAAAACTGAAAAGACTTTGGATTGGTGATTGGTATTCACATAATGCTCGAGATCTCATGAGTTATACAATTTCCAAAAGATATAAAATTGACTATTATGAATTAGGTATTTAATTAATATTAATATTTTTTTATGTTTTCAAATTAGTTTATATATGATTGACTTTCACCGAATGTAATTTTCTTTGTTTTTTTTTAGTGAATGAATTGTGTGGATTTGGAGTTAGTGCTAAGATTGAAGCTAAACAATATGCAAAAGATATGGCAACACTTAAAAATCTTGTAAAAGAGATTTATCCAAATCCTAAAACTCAATCTAAGGTTTTGGGCCCGGGAGATTTCTATGACAAGAAATGGTTTGATACTTTTTTGGATGCTTCAGGACAAGATGTTATTGATGGAGTTACACATCATATTTATAATTTTGGTCCCGGTATCTATCTATCTATCAATTAAAATATTTTTTATTAATTTATTGTTTTTCCATGATGATTAATACATGTAATAAACTAGATGTGGTTCATTTTGTCCAAGATCCATTTTTCTTGACTCAATTTGCTCAAACATTTAAAGATGTTTCAAATGCTATTGAAAAATTTGCACCATGGTCTGGTGCATGGGTTAGTGAAATGGGTGGAGCTTATAACAGTGGTGGCCAATTAGTGTCGTATACATTTGCTTTTGGCTTTTGGTAAGTGTTTTTTTAAATATTTTGTTAGTTGATTATTTTTGAGGCCTTATTAAAAATGATTAACTTATGACTCCAACAGGTACTTGGACCAATTGGAAATGACATCGGTTTATAACCACAAAGTTTATTGCAGACAAGCTTTGACCGAGGGCAATTACGCTCTTCTTAATACTACCACATTCGTTCCTAATCTAGATTATTACATGTAACTTTCATATATTTTTCATCGTATTTTTTGTTAATTTAATTTGTTTTAATTTTATTTACTAAAATATATTTTATAATGCGCTTTTGTGGCATAAAGTTATAGGGATTAAAGTTCTTTCCGTCACACATAAGGGTTCTCCATATTTGCGTGTATACTCTCATTGTGCTAAAAAGGAGGTAATTTTTATTATTTTAGTTGACTCAATTGATTTTAATTTAATTTTTTATTTATTAAATTTTTGTTTGGTTGCAGCCCGGGGTTTCTTTCCTTTTCATCAACTTATCGAAAACTATCTCTTTTGAAATTGATCTTTTTCATGATCTAAATCTAAATGGTGGGAGTCCAAATTTTGAATTTAAAGGACATAAAGAGCGAGAAGAATCATTTGACTCCAAAAGATGGAAACATTTTAAGCAGTGTCGTATTGTTGAATGGAACACTATTGGAACTTTCAGACTCGTTAGAGATACCAAAGTTGAAGCCAAAGCTTGTGAATGGATATGGTATGGTGTTATTCATTGTTACATATAAGTAAAACAAAACAATATCCTTAAACCTTAAATCCCAAACTTTAAACCCTAAATCCAAACTATAAAACCCTAAACCATAAACCCTAAACTATAAAACATAAACCCTTAACCTAAAATAATAAACATTATATCATAAACCCTAAAACTCTAAACTATAGACATTAAACCTTAAATTCTAAACTCTAAACTCTAAACCCAAAAATAAAATATATATTTTTGTGGCGCTTTTATAAAGAACGCCACTAAAGCTCAGATCTATAGCGGCGTTTTTATGAAAGCGCCGCTAATGCTCAGATCTTTAGCGGCGTTTGGGCCAAAAACGCCGCTATTGCTTAACTTTTTGCGGCGTTTTCTTTTGAACGCCGCTAATGTATAATGTTTGCGGCATTTTTTTATTAAAACGCCACTAAAAACGCCGCTAAAAGTCTATTTTGGTGTAGTGTTAAGCTCAATCCGATCTAATATATGAGCCCTAAATTTTGTGTAAGCTTGATTACTTTTTGTAAATAGTTAACCCAATCAGTTTAAAGTGTTGATAACATATTTATATGTAAAGAGTTTTAGATACTTGTATATTATTATTTATTTTTTAAAATTTATTTTAGTTATTTATATGCTTTTTGTTAAAATTTTTAATCTTGGATAACATATTTTTAATGCTTACATTGTTATATTATATTATAATTGATATAACTTTATGTGATATAAATTGCATAATATATAATATAACATAATTAATACAAAATTTAAAATGGACCAACTTTGAATATTGAAGGTGAAGACATATCTATATCTTAATCTCGATAAGTTTTTTTCCCAAAGACAATTTTTGAACATAATATTTTTAACCGTAGTTAGAAATTTGAGAAAGTGCTAACATAGATTTTTTTAATTGTTTTAATAATAAATTTAGCGCTTTAATGTTTACAAATTCTATCAATCTGATCCTAAATATAAAAAAATTCAACAAATTTAGCTCTCAATATTTACAAAATTGATCATTTTAGCTCAAAATTTAAAAAATTACAATTAGAGAGATAGTGGCATTGTCTTTACTGTTTCATTCGACAAATAGTCAATAGTGTAATTAAAGTAAAAGGTGGAGGTTTACAGGACTATGCAGGCGAATACAATGTATGCTTTTCTTCAATTAACTCTTTTCATCTTTATAATCCATCTTTATTAACTGTGAGTACCAATTTCAAATGAACAATATTATTTCGAGAAGGCAAGGGCAAAGGAGCTCGAGTGTGAGGCGAATCTTGAAGGAAAATCTTCCAAATTGAAAGCCAAATTAAAGAAGTGTAAGCAATTAGCAAAATCATTGGGATTCCAAGCTTTCTAAAACTAGAGAGGTTATTGTCACAAGGTGTATATAAACATCAACCTTTATGTATCCCTTGTTTTGTGTTTGCGATAGATCAAAATAGTAAAGAAGAAAAGAGAAGATGAGAGAAAACTTTCTACTTGTTTTATTATTTAAGTTCTAATAATCCAAAAGGACCGATCCATCTTATTTATACAAGATTAGTTAATGAATTAGTTAAAGAATTCAGTACTAACAATCAATCCTAACTAAACCTTAGCTAATTCACTAACTGAAATGAACACAGTTACAAAACTAACAAACTAACTTAACAAAACGAACTAACAACTAATTTCTAACGGGCTGAAGCAACTATACAACTTCAACAACTTAACCACCTCTATACCTTAATATTCACCCAACTGGATGCTTTTCTGCTACTTTTCATATCTACTAACAACTCGAAGTTTGGTCTTAAACTTAATGAAAAAACTAGTTGACAAAGGCTTGGTGAGCACATCTGCTATATGATCCTGTACTAGGACATGACCAATAGTTAATGTGGCGCCCCAAACCCGGCCAAGACGGCCTGAATCAAATTTTAAAAGTCACATTAGCCACCGAAGCAACTGTCCATTGAAAGCATTACATAACACACCAACCAACCACACACACCTCACATTTGCAACTTTAATCATAATAAAAATATACTTAATAACATGCCTTTCTAGTCACATCATAAAAAAACAAGCACAATAGTTTAGGTTTAAGTCACCTGCGAACCCACTTACTGAAAATCCAACAGGTCGCGACTTACCCGCAACTCCCAGCTCGAAAATAGGTCTTGGGAACCCCTAGTTTGGCAAACCCCTAACACTGGTGAGCATAGACGCACATCTCTTTTTTGTACTGCTAGACTAACTAATGGAAGGGACATACAGCACTCCCCACTTTGAGGTACTCACTTGCTTTGGCGAACCCAACTTCCCTGTTGAACTGACCTGCACTAACGAACTCACTAACTCGGTGTAACCACCATCACTGGCTAACTTAACGATTAATGAACTTCTTATTGATTGACGTACTCATCCTAGTTTGACGATCCCTACTGGTGAGCTCTTAAGTGGCGAACTCTCATGGTTTTGACGAACCCTCACCTTGGCGAACACACATTTGTTTGGCGAATCCACTAATGGCAAACACTAGCCCTAGCGAACTCAAGGTTTTTAGCGAATCCACCCCTAATGGTAGACACTATGGTATGGCAATGACCTACTCTCTTGCGACTCATGGCTCGCATTATGCTTCGTTGGTCCGCAGGTTTTGGTTAACAAGTTATTACCCTTATTTCATGCATGATAAGTCATCAATTTACTTCAGCATACAAAAGGCCCAAGGGCGTACCTTAGCTCTCAACAATCTCTTGGCTACATAAACTCGTTAGTTTATCGAATTAATAGCAACCATCATGTATAAATATTTCAGTCATTCAAGCACTCAACAAGCAATTATAAGAGTCCAAAATCTGAAGTTAAACAGTCTGTAATGTCTGTTTACAACTCGTAAAAAAATTGTTTGAAAGTCTAAATCTAATTCTAAACCTATAAGATAGTCCCACATTGCCTTCCGCTTTAGGGTTTGAAAACAGGTCACATACTCGGAAGTATTTTCCTTCAGATGGATCACTGGGTTGCCACAGTTCACCACAAGTCCCACTAGCTACTTATTTGTAAGGTATATAAGGAGTATGAGCTTATTGAAGCTCATTGGGCGCTCATGCATATAACACATAAAAACACTCCAACATGCTAATAATTAATCATTCTACAATAGTTCACATTATATACAATACTCATGCACATTGTTGTGATATATTGGCAACTTGTGATTGTGAAACATATAAGTGGACTCTATCATCATACTTTGGATAAACAAATCTCCGTATAGCGCATCGCTTTTGACTCAAAGAGCCTTACACATAAGTGTAGCACGAATGCTCACACTCCCCAAAACACTTCATGACTCATAGAGCCTTACGCTTCTTCGGTTAATGGAGCTATGCTCTATATTCCCTTATCTCTCTGTCGAAACCATTTTTAATTTTAAAAAAAAGGGGATCGACTTTAAAAACGAAAATGGAGTCACCACCAATCCTTTTTTTCTTAGGTGTGATCGGATTACCTTATAAAACATTTTATTTCAAAACATTGATTTTGGCCTACGAAATTCAAGAAAACGGGTTCGGGAGTCGATTACGTAAGAGGAAGGATTAGCACCATCGTAACGCCCAAAATTGGTACCGGATTGATTAGTTATTGTCCTAATGTCGAAAATTTGAAAAGATTTGAAAACATGTTTTTTTTTTTTAAAACTTGAACAATTTGAGTTTGAACTTTGAGATTCCTTTGTTCCGAAAGAATACAAACATCACATCCAGCACGTTAGGACATGATGTTTTAAACCCTCGTAGCCAACATCATCTCATGATTTATAAAATTCATTAAAAGTATATTAGTTATTTAGTCAAACAGAAAATCGAAACCCAGCACGTTAGGGCACTGTTAACACAAAACATTGCCTTATTTAAGAAAAACTTTTGGATAAAATGTAGTAATTAAAGGAGATAGATAATTTTAAACAAAGATTTAAAAAAAATAATATTAAGTTATTACAAAAAGTGCAATTTACTAAAGTTACAGGTCATATTGACAATTAACACTAACATAAACAATTAAGTAAAAGGATGACAAACAATAATAATAATGTTAAGGTAAACAAAGATAATGTATTCAAAATTTTTTTAAAAAAATGAACAATCAAAATAAAAAAATATAGAGTAGATAATAGCAATTTAAAAAGAATCTATGAAAAAATTAAAAAAAAATTTATTCACAAGATTAAATTCATGTATAAAAAATAATAACAATATAAGGTAAATAATATTCTCAAAACAATTAATGAATATTATCACAATTTAAAAAAAATAAAAAAAGTATAAAAATGATATCGATAAATAAAAAAAGGTTAAAAAACGCATAAGTCAACCTAACTCTCGCAATATGAGGATTCAACGAAATTTCTCCACCAAAATCTAACTCGAATGGAAGCAACTCAAAAAGAAACAAAGATGAGCGAAGAACAAAATAAGAACAAGCCACAGAAAATAAGAACGCAAAAGAGAGAGAAATTTGAGTGAATGCTCTCAAGAATTTTTATTACTCAAAACTCAAGTGTGTTTTACAATGAAGGGAGAGGCCTCTATTTATAGTTGAGCCTCCCCAAATCCAACGGTACAGATCAATTACATCAACGATTAAGATTAAAAGGTATCTACAAATTAAATCTCTAAGATTACAAAATCATATCTTCTAAGATTGCATACCATATCTTCTAAGATTGCATATCATATCTAAGATTTGCATACCATATCTAAGATTGCATATCATATCTTCTAAGATTACATACCATATCTTCTAGGATTGCATATCATATCTAAGATTTGCATATCATATCTAAGATTGCATATCCTTGAAGATTGTGTTCCCATATACGTCAAGCTTGTAGATGGACATTTAATCTTTTCAAGTAATGGGCCATTTCGATCGGGCCAAATGATATGTTTTGGACTGGACTTGGACTTTGTTTTATTATTTTGGGTTTATTATTTTTTTGTATGGGCCCGGGCTAAATTGGCCTATTACACTCTCCATTGTATCTCCGAGCCACAATGCCCATCGTAATAATAAGGGTGAGTAATCACAATCTATGGCATGCCAACTATATCCAATGGTTCCTAGAGATCACAATGCCAACATATCTTTCTTAACACATTCAAAATGCACAAATAAGATAGGGATCACAATACTGCTGAGCTCGCACATAACAATTCGCTTAATAGCACAATTTGCATTTAGTGGAGCTCGCATTTCTACAGGGCTCACAACGCACACATATAGGTTCACACTAACATCATGTTCACATTATGATATAGTGCTCGCATACATTTAAAGCTTGCATAAAAATTAGGGCTCGCATACAATATATGGGTTGACACATATCATATAGTTTGCACATAACATGGGGTTTGCACATGTATGTAGGCTCGCATGAAACATTAGGCTTGCACATACAGGCTCGCACGCATTAAGGTAGTAAGGTTTGCGAAGTTCAGGTGATAGGGATCGCATAGAATTTAAATAGGGTTCGCATATGATTAACAGGGTTCACCTGTTAAATAGAAGGGTTCGCATGTCTCGCCTAATTTTATGCTGCACTTATGGGACATGTAAATACTTTGTGAGTCAATCTAAGGCATTATAAGGAGATCCGCTTATCCAATAGAAAATATTTTGTTTATGAAATTGTGTTTTCTGAAGGACAATGTTTTACAGTATAAGCTATCTGACAGTAAGTATTAGCGAATTAGGTTTCACATAAGCATGGCGAACCCAGTTCGCAGTTCAATGATTTGCCAAAGTTCTTATTTAACTTATGTTTTATACTACAATGTGGTATTATTTCTTGTATATTCATTGAGTTCGCAAGAGCTCACCCACTCTTTTCTAGACACTGCAGATAATTAGATCACAAGGTAAACAATGGCGAGGCAAGTGATCTTGTAACAAGCTAAAGCTGACCCTATAATAAGATCTGAGTATAGTGTGTCACTACTTAAAATTAAACTAAGTTTAAAATATTTCGATGGAAGCTTTATATAATTATTACAAGCTATAAATATAAAACATATGTTATTTTTTGCTTTACTAAAGTTTGAATGAAATCATCAATAGTTTAAAAATAACGTACAAGCCATATGGTGTATAAGCTTAGATATAATAACTTCATTAAACAGAACATGATACTTCAACTCCTAACTTTGATATTAAACAAAGATGTTTTAAAAACAGAGTCTTATCCAAAAAGATGTTCTTTATACAAATAATTTCCAAAATACCGTTATACGCCACTCCCACGAGTTATGCATGATACCGAACAAAACAATCAACTCACAACAGTAGCAGCACTCTGGCATAGTCCTTCTAATAAAATTTTCCTTCAATCAGCAAGCTTAAGAAGGAAAAGATAACAAAGTAAGTTCATGTGAACTTAGCGAGTTCCAAAGAGAAATCACACAATACATTACTTATAGTACAGTTGAACCTGTCTGAGGAACATACACATATTAAGCATAGTACACCAAATGGCGTATACAGAATATAGACCGACTCAATGCGCCAACTTACATATCACTTGGGCATATACTCTACGCCAACTTAGCACAACTTAGACAGATCCATCTTCATGTCAGTCACGTACCTAGAATTTAGAATCAGAAGCGTATCATTTAATCTTATTCACATTCATTCTCCCCCTTAATTCCTCATATCTTTTTTTGTTCATTCACAACAATATGTTTTATCATGATCTACCAATCCGATTTGCAATATAGCTGACCTATAGGAGGCTACACAATCATATCTCCTCATTTCCATCATCACATCAGTTCATATCATACATATGAGAAGCATATGGCAGTGGCCTAAGCATGAAAGATGGTGCTTACTTCATATCACAGACAGACTGCACTCAGACTGATGACTTGGGATAACCTTTATCCACACATACATCTTTCATCCATTACAAAGGAGGATTACTTACCTTGATTTTTTTTATGAGTTCATACCTAAAGCACAAACTTCTAATCTTTAAGAGAGCTAAAGGCAATAGCATGGTTATTTTAAAATTGAAAAACTGATCGAGTTCGCCAAGGTTATGGTGAGGTGACAAAGGTTGAACTTCACTAAAAAGCGAACCCTAGTGATTGGCGATCTACTATCCACGAACCCATAATGTTATTGAGTTATAGAAATCTTGCGAACCAAGTTCGCATAACTTAAGTTCTTAGAGGTCACTTGTGAGATCAGCCTTGTTATAAAAAACTTACCCCTTTTAAAAAAGGACTTAGAATGTGCAAGCTATTCAATGGTGCGATGTAATAGCCCGTTTTCTGTGGTGGTGGAAACAATTGTTTTGGGGCCACAAATCCGATGAGTGAGTCCGTAAATATCATTATTTAATATTTACGAGTCAAATATAGTATTATATTGAATTTTGATTTGATAGTTTTTGTTAATTGAACGGATATTTAAGTATAAGTTGTTTGTCCTTAAAGTCAAGTGGTTTTGGAAAATGAGTTATCGGGATCCTACTTTTGTAAACTGAGCCTGTAAATATTTTTATTAAATATTTACAGAGTTACTATATAGGTGTATTGAAGTTTGGTTTGAAAATTTTAGTGATTTGATAGTTCGCTAAGGAAAAAGGATTAAATCGTAAAAGTTACAAAAGTTAATCGCTATTAGGTTATAAGTGTTAAATGTGTATAAAAACATGAATTGGAGGCTTTAAAAGGTAATTAAACCTTAAGTAATCTAACTGGACGGTTAAATGGTTAATTTTAAGTATTTTATATGTTTAATTATTAATAATTATATGTTAAGTAATAAACAAAAGAAAATAGTCATCTTCCTTGTTTGGATACCACCAAATAAACACCCAAAACACCATTGCTAAAGCTTCCCAAGTTCGACCTTACTAAACTGCATGCATGTAAGTCATTTTGTTAATCATTTTTAGTAATTTTTATATTTTTAAGATCGTTGCAGCTTAGTCAAGCTAACACATAGACTAATTTGTAAAACTATTAAATGTTTTGAAATTAGTCATTGATGAATTTTGATGTTTTTGAAGTTGAATGATAGATTTAAGAGTTTTGTTGTTAAATATGACTATTTTGTAAAGAAATGTTGGTTAGTTTTAAGTTTAAGGACAAAGTTGATAAAATAATAAATTTAGCATGAAATTCTTGTGAAATTTCAATAATTATGGGTTGTATATGTATAAGTAAAAATTCTCCTAGCTTGTTTTTGGGCTTAATTTTGATAATTGTATAAGTTTCAGGATTAGGGACTAAATTGAATAAAAGGTAAAAGTTTAGGGTAATAGTGTAAATGTTGATAAAGGGTCAATTACATGAATTTTAATATTTTATGGTATTTGAATTGATTAATTAAGCTAAATTATTATATATAGATCAAGAAACAGATCAATAAGTTGATAATTGTGGGAAAGAAAAAGTTATCGAGTAGTCATCATCGAAGTGTTGGTAGCTACTACGATTAGGTAAGTTCGTATTAGATTTTTTATGTTTATTGATGTTTTGAATAAAAATTGTATATGTATATTTGTGTATAATGAACCTGGTTGATTGAGGTAAGTTACAAATGTAATCAAAGACTTGAATGGCAAAGTATGGCATATGTATTTGTTTAATTTGAAACATGTTATGTTATGGAAAGTTGTGGTCAAATTGTAACACCCCAAACCCGGCCCAAACACCACGACCGGATCTGACATGTCACTAAGAAGATTTAGTAAAACATGTCGCATCTTTGGAAAACATTTGTCGAGTTTTAACATTTATACCAGAAAACTTAATAATTTGATAATTTATATAAGATATAAATTTTATATGATGCCTTTATGAATTAAAAACCGAAATTAGAACATGCCTTAGTTTAAATTTTTATCGAATAATTCAAGTGTCTGTAAGTAAAGCCCAAAAACTGAAAATACAAAGTAAATAGCCAGCGGCCTTATTACAATAAAATATAACCCAAAATACTAAATATAAAAAAACAAAATAATGTCTTTTGCAGTATCCAACATAATCTCATGCATGGCCACCTTGCGCTCCTCTCCAGCCCGGTCCGATGCTCTAGGTGTCTCCTGAAAAATGTTAAATAATAGGGTGAGTCACAGGACTCAGTGTGCAACCCTCGTGCACCATCAGAATGGGCCTTAGCCCCACAGAACAGATAACAAAATATAATATATCAGGTATTATGCAAAGCCCAACCCAATCCTAGGTTTCCATCCGCTACAAACCACCCTTACCTGCCAATCACACCATTGGGGATTTCTACAATCAACCCACACCGCTATACACCATCGATGGCAGTCATGCTGCAGTTAGCTGCTCATCGTCAGATCATGGCAATAGCCACTGCAACAGATCATGGCAAAAAGCCACTACAACAGATCATGGCAAAAGCCACTACAACAGCACACTTCCCCTTTCATTAATCACCCAACCCCATGCAATCACAGAAACCGGCATACATGTTTACCATATCAAATCAACAGAACCATTCACTTTAGAATGACAGAAATCACTAACCTGCTGATTCGCCTTTACCCTCCTCGGGTTTTCAGTAGCCATGCCGGTATTTCGGTATTTAACAGAATATAACAGATTTATAAATATATTCTAACAGGCAATCCAAATGGTGTGAGAATGTTACACACCTGATAACGCGTGGTACTACTCTCTATGTCGATACCCTCACTAATCAGATCTACTGGCCTTTGTCTACAACTTGCTCAAAAACCAGGAGAACATGAAGATAAGGCCTCTCCTATATTCGGTCAAGGGTTAGTGTTTTACCCGAATTATACGCTTTAAATTAACAGATCTCCTTACCTTGAAATCCCGAAAGTAATACGATCCGAGTGCTACTAAACTCTGGCTTAGAAATCTAAGCGATTGAATCTCCTTCAAATCACGGAATGCCGCAAATGAGAGAAAGCACCCGATTAGTTAACCATATAGCCATTCGGCTAAGATCTCTAAAAGCCGAAAAAAGATTGAAAGAACAACATATTCAACACTTACCTCTTCAGAAGATTTCGGCTACCCCTTGCAGGAAGATTCGGCAAACACAAGAGAAGAGATCTAGGAATTTCGGCTTTTAGGAAAATCCGGAAAAAGTATGAACAATAGAAATACTGATGCGTTTTCGGCTTTTGGAAGAACTAGGAATTGCAAAGATGGGCAAGGAAGTGGATAGTAGATTCGGCCAAAGGGTTTGAAAGAGAAGAGAAGGTAAATGGTAGGGGTTTCGATTTTTGACAGAGAAAGAAAAAGAAGAAGAAAAGATGTTTCTAGTTTGCCGAAAAAGAGAGAAAACTTAAGGATATTTTCAGAGAACACAATGAAAAATTCGGCACACCCCCTTGTCTATACTGAACCGATTTCCCCCTCTTCTGTGTTTGATTTTCGGCCAACTCTGCAACCAAGAGATCACTCTTATCATTCTATCCCTTTTCCCTATCAAAACACCCATCCAAAAGAGGCTTAATTATCTCCAACTCTTCCCTCCTTTATCAGCTTTAATTATCCACATAATTTAAAACATAAAATCCCTAAATAATAGCCTTGTTGCCGTCTCCTCCTAGCTCCCTTTAGTGCCAAAATTGGCCCAACTTAATGGGCTCCAAATGGCCACAAATTGGGCCTCTCCCTTTTTCTATTGACGCCATCTATAACTCCCCTTTACTGCGCCCCTTATTGCTGGGCCACAAGCCCAGTATGTCAATTAAACTACCAAGACTTTATTTTAAGCCCTAGAGTGTCTAAGCAGAATATTTAATCAAGGCCTCAGCCCAAACCTGAACCCCATTTGCACCTCAAATTCTCAAATTAACACCTTGGACATGTCTACACATTAAACGCATAAGCCCACTAATTAGGGATGTTACAGTTCTACCCCCCTTAAAATAAATTTCGGCCTAGAAATTTACCTGATCAGAAGAGATGAGGATACTGTTGTCGCATAACATCCTCTAGCTCCCACGTCGCTTCCTCCGCGCCGTGGTTCCGCCACAAAACCTTGAACAAAGGGATGGACTTCCTTCTCAACACCTTTACGTCTCGATCCAAGATTTGCACTGGCTCCTCCTCAAAGGACAAGTCTGGCCTTACTTCAATTTCTTCCACTGGCATAATGTGCGATGGGTCAGAACAGTAACGTCTTAGCATCGAGACATGAAACACGTCGTGTATCTATTCCAACTCTGATGGCAACTCCAATCGATACACCACTGGGCCTACACGTTCTAGTACCCGATAAGGTCCAATAAACCGGGTACTTAGCTTACCCTTCCGACCAAACCTCATTACCTTCTTCTATGGTGATACTTTCAAAAAGACTTGGTCTCCCACTGCGAATTCCAACTCCTTACGCTTATGATCCGCGTATGATTTCTGTCGATCAGATGCTTCCTTTAACCGAGCCCGAATTATCCTAACTTTTTCTTCCGTCTCCAAAACTAGTTCTGGACCCAACACCCGACGTTCTCCTAACTCTGTCTAACAAGTAGGAGTATGACATCTCCGTCCGTATAACGCTTCATAAGGCGCTATCTGAATACTAGATTGATAACTGTTATTGTACGTGAATTCTGCCAAGGGTAAATACTCCTCCCAACTACCCCTAAAATTAATGATGCAACCCCTTAGCATATCCTCCAAAATCTGTATTACCCTCTCAGACTGACCATCAGTCTGCGGGTGAAAAGCAGTACTAAAGTCTAACCTGGTTCCCATTGCCTGATGCAGAGCCTTTCAGAATCGTGACGTGAATTTAGGGTCTCTATCTGATATGATCGACACAGGTACACCATGCAGTCTCACAACCTCAGCCACGTACAGCTTAGCCAACCTTTGCAGAGAATAATCCACACGAACCGGTACGAAGTGAGCAGACTTCGTCAGTCGATCAGCAATCACCCAAATCGAATCCTTTTTAGTGGGCGTAAGAGGTAACCCACTAACAAAATCCATTGTTATTCTTTCCCATTTCCACTGTGGAATCTTCACCAGCTGCAACAACCCCAAAGGCAGCTGATGTTCCGCTTTCACCTGCTGACACGTCAAACATCTACCCACAAATTCCGTTACCTCTAGCTTCAGACCTGGCCACCAGAATTGCTCTCGCAAATTCCGATACATCTTAACCCTTCCAGGATGCATAGCGTATGGGCTACTATGCACCTCCTAAAGAATCATCTGCCTTAACTCCACATCCCTTGGCATACAAACTTTCATACGAAAACACAGGACTCCATCACCATTAAACTATAGTCCTCTCCTTCACCACTTTGCACTTGCCGGAGTCGAGCACTCAAAGCATCATCTAGAAGTTACTTCTCTTTGATCTGACTTGTTCACATAGGTCTCACTTGGAGCTCAGCTGCCAAACTTCCATCCTCATACAGACTAAGATGAGCGAACATCACCCTCAAATCCGCTATCGCGTTCCTACTCAGCGCATCTGCCACCATATTAGCCTTACCCAGATGATATTCGATTGAGCAGTCATAGTCCTTCAAGAGCTCAATCAACCTACGTTGCCTCAGATTCAACTCCTTCTGGGTAAGGAGATACTTCAAGCTCTTATGGTCCGTGTAAATAACCGACTTCTCCCCATACAGGTAGTGCCTCCAAATCTTCAGAGCAAACACTACCGCCGCCAATTCTAAATCGTGCGTAGGGTAGTTCAACTCATGCGGTCTTAACTGTCGAGATGCATATGCAACAACTTTTCCATCTTGCATCAACACACATCCTAAACCCGTGTGTGACGCATCACAGTAGACGGTAAATTCCTTACCCGCCTCTGGCTGAATTAACACCGGTGCTTCAGTCAAAATCTTCTTCAGCTTCTCAAAGCTCTCCTGTTGTTTGTTGGTCCAAACAAACAATACTCCCTTCCTCAACAACTTAGTTAAAGGTGCCGCTATCAATGAGAACCCTTCAAAAAACCTTCTGTAGTACCCGGCCAATCCCAAGAAACTTCGAACTTCCGCCACAGACTTTGGCGGTTTCCAATCCAATACAGCTTCTATCTTCCGAGGATCCACCCTAATTCCCTCTGCGGCAAATACATGCCCTAAGAAAGTCACTTCCTTCAGCCAGAACTCACATTTACTGAACTTTGCGTACAACTGCTTCTCCCTCAGAATTTGCAACACCACACGAAGATGTGCATCATGGTCCTCCTCGGACTTGGAGTAAACCAGGATA
Organism: Gossypium australe; assembly: GCA_005393395.2. NCBI lineage: Eukaryota > Viridiplantae > Streptophyta > Magnoliopsida > Malvales > Malvaceae > Gossypium > Gossypium australe. The sequence continues at coordinate 126,983,421 of CM016624.1, read as the reverse complement.
TCGCCGATGAACACCACGACGAACCGATCAAGATACGGTTGAAATACCCGGTTCATCATATCCATAAATGCCGCTGGCTCATTCGTCAACCCGAACAGCATCACCAATAATTCGTAATGACCATACCGAGTCTATAACGCCGTCTTATGAATGTGTCCTTCCTTTACCCTTAACTAATGATATCCCGACCGTAAGTCAATATTAGAAAAGACCGAAGCTCCTTTGAGCTGATCGAACAGATCGTCGATTCTCGACAGCGGGTACTTGTTCTTAATCGTTAACTTATTCAGTTGACGGTAGTCCACACACATACGCATGGATCCGTCCTTCTTCTTCATGAATAGGACCGGCGCTCTCCACAGAGACATACTCAGTCGAATAAAACCTCGATCCAATAGTTCCTGGATCTGAGCTTTTAGCTCCACCAGCTCCTTTGGCGCAATTCGGTAAGGAGTAATGGACACCGGAGCCGTACCTGGAAGTAGCTCTATTCCAAACTCCACTTCACGATCTGGAGGTAACCTTGGCAACTCCTCAGGAAAGACATCTACGAAATCCTTCACTGTTCTTACCCCATCGACAGTCACCTCCTTAGCGTCCAAAGCACTAACAAAAGCTAGAAATGCATTGCATCCTTTCCAAATAATCTTAACAGCCTTCAGTGCAAATACCACGTTGGACAAATAATTCCTTCCTTCTCCTAACACAACCACCTCCCCGCCTTCTGGGGTACTCAACACCATACGCTTAGTCTCACAATCCAACTTAGCACGGTGTTTAGTCAACCAATCCATTTCTAAGATAAGATCAAACTCTCCAAACGGTAATTCCATTAAGTCTGCCGGGAACACTACCCCTTGAGTCTCTAAAGGTACATACTTAAATAGTTTGTCCACTACCCTAGATTGTCCTAAAGGACTAACCACAGTCATCTTCCTAGTAGTTGTTTCAGAGTCTATACTTAGGGTCTCAGATACCGAACATGCAACATAAAAGTGGGTTAACCCAATATCAATCAAGGCAAGAAAAGGGTTATCGGCAATAAGAAACGTACCGGTTATGACGTCCGGTGCGTCACCATCCTCCCGTCGACGAGCTGCATAAACTAGACCCGGCTACCTCGCGTCTACATTACCTGCACCCCTACCAGGTGCTCCACGACCACGACCAGCCCCATTTCCTCCTCTACCTAGGCCACGACCCCTCGGTACTGGTTGATCACCTCTCCTAACCTGATCAGAACCCCGTCCCGCGAGCTGTGCCTGATTCACCTAGGGATAGTCCTTAATCATATGCTCCGTGGATCCACACCTAAAGCATCCACCGGTTCTCCTTCTACAGTCCCCATAATGTACCTTCCCGCACAAGTTACATGATCGATTTTGACTCCCAGTAGCAGTTGTTAGAGCACGAGCTGGCCCATCAGACCTAGGCCTTTTCTGAAAATTTTTGGATGATCCCGATGGCACAAAGTTCCTCTTATTCCTATTCCTCTCCTTATCCTTATTTTGTTTCTCAGTCCGCTTAACCTCCTCAGATATCTTAGCTTTCTCAACCAAAAACGCAAAGTCTCTTTCTCGCTGCGGTGCTACTAATACCCTCAGTTCATCCCTTAGTCCATCCTCGAACTGTACGCAACGCTCATAGTCAGTCGCCACAATCCCTCGAGCGTAATGGCTCAACCGTAGAAACTCCGCCTCGTACTCAGATACAGACTTACTTCCCTGCACCAAATTTAGAAATGCCTTCCTCTGGCCGTCCACATAGCTGGCCCTAACGTACTTCCCTTGGAATGACTCCTTAAAGAGATACCAGTCAATCCAGTCTGCAGTAGTACCCTCCTTTATCGTGAGCCACCACTGATAAGCGTCGTCTCAAAGAAGAGACACGACCTCCTTCAACTTCTCCTCTATAGTGAAGTCAAGGTCATCCATTATACGCTCACTTGCCTCTGACCAATACTCAGTTGTATTAGGGGCTACGCCAGAAACACCCCTAAACACCTCCGCTTCGTTGGCTCGGAGTCGTTCCGACACAGATTTTCGAGCTCCCGAACTCGTGCCTGCCCCAGCAACTCTTTCAAGGACCCGCAACATCGCCTGAGATACTGCATCATCTCTGACCGTCTCCCGTAATTCTCCCTCCACAGCTGTGGATCCGGCATCTCGTTTCTTGACCCGTGGCCAGACCCTACTAGCTCTGACAAGGTCATCCTACCCCTACCACGTCCACGCGATGGACGTCCTCGACCCCTTGTACTCATTCTTCCGATCGGCGTTTATCTGATTAGAAATTTTATGAATTATTAACTCTTCCCACTAATTATCCACGAACAATCTTATGAAAGGTAGTTTTAGGAGTGATTCTTTCGAATTCGAACCTATCTACAGTTTCAGTCCCGAGTTTACCTCCTAATTCTAAAAACCACATACATTCACACCTCAACATATATATCACATCTATGAAGTCACATTCAACACATAGGGTATTTTCGTTATTTCACTACCTAGGGGTTTTTCCAAAATTTTGTCCTACAGGGTATTTTTCAAAATAAAGTATCTTGGAGATTTTCGAAGTAGAGGTATATATATATTTTTTAAAATAGAGGAATTTTTTTTAAAAAAAACAGGGGTATTCTGGAGAATTTGATTTCAAAAGAATGATAGTGGCATTCAGGTGTTTGTTGTTTTTTTTTCCCGATGACTTTGTAAATCGGGATATTTCTGGGTAAGTTTGCAAAAAATGAGTACTTTATAAAATTTTGGTTGTTTTGGGGATTTTCACAAACCAAGTGTATTTCGGAACTTTTACAAAACCTGGGGGTATTTGGATAATATTGCGAAATAGGATTCCTTGGTAATTTTTGTGAAATAAGAGTATTTTGGTGATTTCGTGAAGCAGGGTATTTTTGGAATTTTTTTTCAAGACTAGGGGCATTTTGGTAGTTTTTACAAAACTAGGGTGGCTGGTCCCTTTCGACTTTTAGTTAGAAACTTTTGGCCCATTAACAAGTCCTCACGGTTAAGGTGAACAGTCACTACGCACCAGGTAGGATTCCAGCGAAGAGGAGGTGAGTCACTACGACTGCTTAAGTACCAGGCTCTTCCAGATCCAATCCTAGACATGTGCATGCCTGTTGCCCCACCCCAACCCAGCGACTTGTTCACGGGTTTGTTTAGTTGACTTAAGTCTTATGATATTTAAGAAGTTGTTTAAGCTAAGCCTAGAGTCCATCAAGTTCTACTTCAGATAATCTACGTCCCTTGAAGCCCATCAAGCCCACATACATATATAACACACAGTGAGTTCAGAATACTTACCTGGCGGACTTGGGCCGGAGACGCAGGTGCCATGCCGAGGTAACAAACCTGTATCATTTATAAATATGCATGTTTCAAAACCCATTTTTAGAAAACATTTTGAGCCCAAAACCCCAAAGTCGAGTTTTGAACCGGGCTCTGATACCAATTTGTAACACCCCAAACCTGACCCAAACACATGACCGGATATGGCATGTCACTAAGAAGATTTAGGAAAACATGTCGCATCTTTGGAAAACATTTGTCGAGTTTTAACATTTATACCGGAAAACTTAATAATTTGATAATTTATATAAGATATAAATTTTATATGATGCCTTTATGAATTAAAAACTGAAATTAGAACATGCCTTAGTTTAAATTTTTATCGAATAACTCAAGTGTCTGAAAGTAAAGCCCAAAAACCAAAAATATAAAGTAAATAGCCTGTGGCCTTATTACAATAAAATATAACCCAAAATACTAAATATAAAAAAACAAAATAATGTCTTTTGCAGTATCCAACATAATCTCATGCATGGCCACCTTGCGCTCCTCTCCAGCCCGGTCCGATGCTCTAGGTGTCTCCTAAAAAAATTAAATAATAGGGTGAGTCACAGGACTCAGTGTGCAACCCTCGTGCACCATCAGACTGGGCCTTTGCCCTACAGAACAGATAACAAAATATAATATATCAGGTATTATGCAAAGCCCAACCCAATCCTAGGTTTCCATCCGCTACACACTACCCTTACCTGCCAATCACACCATTGGGGATTTCTACAATCAACCCACACCGCTACACACCATCGATGGCAGTCATGCTGCAGTTAGCTGCTCGTCGTTAGATCATGGCAATAGCCACTACAACAGATCATGGAAAAAAGCCACTACAACAGATCATGGCAAAAGCCACTACAACAGAACACTTCCCCTTTCATTAATCACCCAACCCCATGCAATCACAGAAACCGACATACATGTTTACCATATCAAATCAACAGAACCATTCACTTTAGAATGACAGAAATCACTAACCTGCTGATTCGCCTTTACCCTCCTCGGGTTTTCAGTAGCCATGTCGGTATTTCGGCATTTAACAGAATATAACAGATTTATAAACATATTCTAACAGGCAATCCAAATGGTGTGAGAATGTTACACACCTGATAACGCGTGGTACTACTCTCTATGTCGATACCCTCACTAATCAGATTACTGCCCTTTGTCTACAACTTGCTCAAAAGCCGGGAGAACACGAAGATAAGGCCTCTCCTATATTCGGCCAAGGGTTAGTGTTTTACCCGAATTATACGCTTTAAATTAACAGATCTCCTTACCTTGAAATCCCGAAAGTAATACGATCCGAGTGCTACTGAACTCTGGCTTAGAAATCTAAGCGATTGAATCCCCTTCAAATCCTGGAATGCCGCATATGAGAGAAAGCACCCGATTAGTTAACCACATAGCCATTCGGCTAAGATCTCTAAAAGCCGGAAAAAGATTGAAAGAACAACATATTCAACACTTACCTCTTCAGAAGATTTCAGCTACCCCTTGCAGGAAGATTCGGCAAACACAAGAGAAGAGATCTAGGAATTTCGGCTTTTAGGAAAATCCCGAAAAAGTATGAACAATAGAAATACTAATGCGTTTTCGGCTTTTGGAAGAACTAGGAATTGCAAGGATGGGCAAGGAAGTGGATAGTAAATTCGGCCAAAGGGTTTGAAAGAGAAGAGAAGGTAAATGGCAGGGGTTTCGATTTTTGACAGAGAAAGAAAAAGAAGAAGAAAAGATGTTTCTAGTTTGCCAAAAAAGAAAGAAAACTTAAGGATATTTTCAGAGAACACAATGAAATATTTGGCACACCCCCTTGCCTATACTGAACCGATTTCTCCCCTCTCCTGTGTTTGATTTTCAGCCAACTCTGCAACCAAGAGATCACTATTATCATTCTATCCCTTATCCCTATCAAAACACCCATCCAAAAGAGGCTTAATTATCTCCAACTCTTCCCTTCTTTATCAGCTTTAATTATCCACATAATATAAAACATAAAATCCCTAAATAATAGCCTTGTTGCCGTCCCCTCCTAACTCCCTTTAGTGCCGAAATTGGGCCAACTTAATAGGCTCCAAATGGCCACAAATTGGGCCTCTCCCTTTGCCTATTGACGCCATCTATAACTCCCCTTTATTGCGCCCCTTATTGCTGGGCCACAAGCCCAGTATGTCAATTAAACTACCAAGACTTTATTTTAAGCCCTAGAGTGTCTAAGCAGAATATTTAATCAAGGCCTCAGCCCAAACCTGAGCCCCATTTGCACCTCAAATTCTCAAATTAACACCTTGGACATGTCTACACATTAAACACATAAGCCCACTAATTCGGGATGTTACACAAATTGATCATGGTATATAGATAAACTCATGAAAAGATTAAAGCATATAAGTTAAAACACGTTTAAAATCAGTGAATAGCTAGGATACAAATGATATGTCATTACGGTATTCCAGACATTGAGTGTCAGTGATTATAGTTTCCAAGTACAATGTACCGGTGTCATAATTCTAGGCACTCTGTGCTGGTGATTTCAGGTCTAAGCACTAAGTGTCGGTGATTATAGTTTCTAAGTTGTAATACCCCAAAATAGGGCCTAGGAGTTTTAAGGGTATTTTAGGAATTTCAGTCTTAGAGTAGTTGAAATTTTTACGACATGGTATATTGGTAATGTTTTTTTTTATTATGGTTTTTAGAAAATTAATTCAATTCTTGAAAATGATTTTAAATACCTTTAATTTTGAAATTAGAACTGATTTGTAAAAGAGTCAAAACTTAAAGTTTTTAAGAGACAAACCAAATTTTATTTTTCACCCTATTTTCCTCCTTTTTATTCACCAAACCCACGTTAGTCTTCTCCATCTTTTTTGTTGTGCCGTCCCTTATTCTTCCTTGCTCTCCAATTCAATTTTTGATTTCCAAACTCTAATCCTTTGATTGCTATCACTTTCCAAATCATTAGACCTCCATAAAATCCAAGAAAACACCCAAAAACACCATATATTCCTCCATTGTCAAGCTTATGGATTTTTTAGGTTTTCGATCAAACGCTCTGTTTTTTCCCATCTAAGGTAACGATTCAATTCCTAATTAGTTTTAAATGATATCTAGTCTTTTAAACGGAATTTTTAGCCGTTAAATTCTATGTTTTAAACAAAATCCAAAAATTGGGTTGTTAACGGTGAAATTTAGGATTTTCGGTAAAAATGTGGTTTCAATGTGTTTTCAATTAGTTTTGACATGATTATAAGGTTTCCAAACTTACTTTGAAATTTCATTAAAGAATTCTTGAGTTTTAATGAATTTTCGAAAAATAGCCGTAAAACATGTCGAAAAAGTCGATATCATGAATTGAGTATTTTATTGTAGTTTAAAGGTTGAAAATTAGTTGTAGGTGAATTATAAGATGAATGAAATTGGTTTTAGGTGAAAAGATTGAGTATAGACCGAGATGTTTGATTCTTAAGTTTGCTATGTTAAAGGTTTCGGTTACATGAGCACTTAGTTTAGGCTTATGTTTTTGATTGCTTGTGGTGAGTCCTTGTCTGATTTTTAAATGTTTTGTTGTGTTAAAACTTCGGGTTCATTAAGACCTTATGCGAGTAGATATAAAGGCAAGGAAAAGCTAACTTGAGCTTTCGACTTTTCGGCAAAAGCAAAATTGGTGAGTGTTTGGAATAATTGCTCGTGGACATGATTCAATGTGTTAATTGGGAATTTAATAGTAGCCTAAACGCTTACTTTAAATTCTGAGTGTAAACTTTCTCATACCTATGTTAGCTTGTGAACTATGTGCTTATGTGTTTGTGAATATGTGAATTGATATGAGATGCTATAACATGTGATGTATGGTTATGATAACTGTTGTGAAAGTGAAAATGTGTACATGTTATGTATATGTTAAACGTTAGTAACAGTGTTTTGCAATAAATGCAAATATGTAATGATAGTGCACGGATAATCGGTAAGTGATATGTGTTTGATTTTGGATATTTTGGCCTTGTGATCTTGAAATTGTTGGATATAGTTGGCATGCCATAGGTTTTTGAGTACTCACCTAAATGTACAATGATTTTACGTGTTGAGGCCCTGGGACATGTTGGAGGGATAAGGGAATGTGAGCTAAACTCCATTCGATGGGACATGTGAGGGGAAATAAGGAGAGTGTTAGCTTTATGCTTCACTTTTGAGACATGTTTGACTCGATGAGTCTTATGTGATGTGTTGGAGATTTGTGTATCTGATGAGTGATGGTAGAGCTCACTTTTATATTTCATAGCTCAAGTGCCAAATTATCTTAAAATGTATATATATGTGTATTGTGATGTATGCCTAAATGAGTAGGTGGTTGCTATGCAATTTATCTATAAACATGCTATGAGTATTGTGATATATGCTTGAATGTTGTGTGATTATATGAGTATTGTGGTATATTCTTTAATGTGATGTGATTATATGTGTAATGTGATATATGCTTAAAAGTGATCATGATTACCATGTAAATGAACTAGTAATAATGCATGAGTAAGTATATTATGACACTAGAGTTAGAACTGTTGAGGTTGTGCTATATGGTTGTTTCATTGATGCTTGTTGAATTGTTTGCATAGTAGTTGTTCTAGGCGTTCACTGAGCTTGTTAAGCTCACCCACTCCTAAATTATGTTAATATCTCTTTCGAGACTAAAAACAACTAACTCTAGGTTGATTAATTGAAATCTCTTTCTAATTAAAATCCCTATTGTCGCATTAACTCGATCTATGAATTCCTTTATTAGAGTTGACTCTAATCCGGCAGATTTACGTCATCCTATATCTAGGATTGCATTCAACTCCGCTTAATTGTGTTGATCTACTCTTAAGTAGGGACTTTTGCTCATCTGAATAAGCACATTCGACTTGAATCAATAACCTAAATTATTAAAACAAGAATAAGAACAAGTATTTATCTTATAAATCAAATAGTAATAAGATTCATCTTAGGTTTCATCCCCTCAGGTATTTAAGGGATTTAGTTCATACTGATATAGGGAAACATCTTAAAGTAAGGAAAACTACAAAACATAAGAAAACCCAAAAAACTTCAAGAGAAATTGATAGGAAATCTTCAATCTTAATGGAGATCCTTCTTCCAAGCTACTCCTAATGGCGTCTTCGAGTATTTTCTTCTTTCTACTTTGTGTCGCCTTTTAGGTCCTCCCCTAGGGTGTTTATATAGGCTTTGGAGCACCTTTCTTGGCCCACAAGTAATCTTTTCCGAATGGAATTAGACTTGGGTTCGGCAAGGACACGCCCGTGTACAAAAGCTTAGGCCGTGTTTGATTCTGCTCGTCACACACGGCCGTGTGTGATAGTTCAGGCCGTGTTCTATTCTGCTCGTCACACACGGCCGTGTTGATTTCTGAGGTAGGCCTAGTTTGTCCCTTTTTAGCCCATTTCTCGTTCTTTTCGACTCCCTAAGCTCTCCTGAGTGTAAAACATGAAATTAAAGGATTAGGAGCGTCGAATTCATCAAAACTAATGAACATTCATCCAAAAATAAGCCAAGCATGGGATCAAAATATGTATAAATTATGGTTTATCAAATATCCTCACACTTAAACCTTTGCTTGTCCTCAAGCAAAATCCTTAACTCACAATTAAAATTAACTTCCTTAATTCATAATTCTCGTCAATACTGTCTCATCATATTCACAGATAATTTATACATTAATAATTTAACTAAAAGAGTCCTAAAGATTCAAACAATTTAAGTCACAAATTTTTATAGCACAAAAACATTGGTGTTTCCCCTTATCTAAATAATTACCTTTGATTCAAAACCGACAAGACTTGACATCCTCACTAAAGATTCACTCAAATCACTCAAAGTGTTTAAGGTTCATATTAAGCACTCAAAAGTCAAACATGAAAAGTTATTACCATAGGCTTGCACGAAAAATCAAATCTCCACCACTATAAAATTAGATGATACACAAATCAAAAGGTCTTTAAAAAGGGTTGTAATGAGGTTTGGTTTAGAGATGTGGATAAAGGTTGAATTAGAGGGTTAGAATCGAGATTGAATTGGCAATTCACCTAACTAGAAAAATAACTTAATACTAAATACTTACAATAATTGAAAACCTATCAATAGTAGTACAAGCTTCTACTCGTGTGAAAATAATCGCTTAAGCTCGTAGAAGTAACTTTTTTTTAAGAACAAGTTTTTAACAACTGAAATAAAGAACATAGTTAGACAATTGCTCAAATCAAATCTCGACAAAAAGGAGCTAGAAAAATAGGAAAAATTCTCAATGAATCTAAAAGAATGGGTCTTGGGTTAATATTAAGGGTAAATCAAGAAACGGTTTATTTGGATCAAAGGGGTTCACTATGGGTTAATTATTAAGGTAGGCTTTTTTTGGGGGGTAAGTGGTTTAAAACCTATTTTCCTTTATCATCTCAGTATATCAAATCAAGGGTGTGGTCTCGACATGCATAATCGAAGCAAGTTCTAGAATAACAAATCAATATTGACACACTCATAACCAATAAGGTGAGCAAGAAAAATATATGCTCTAAAAGGCTCGAAATCTCACAAAAATTATGGTTTTTGATGTCAACCTTGCAAATTTCAAACTTTAAAGTAATATTTAAATTTAGGGAAACAACCTAAAAAATTTTTAATTCTGAAAATAGACTTATCATGCTTGATTCTCTAATGTCTTAAAGTTTAAACGACCAATGCACAATTACCTATGACTTAATCCAAAACATATCAATGAAAATCATAAGTCAATAGAAGTTTCATTCTAATAGTAAAATGAGAAAGTTACTTAAGAACAAGACATAATCCAAGGATTTTCTAATAATACTATAATTAACCACCCCACACTTAAGATGTACATTGTCCTCAATGTACAAAGATAGATAATTGCAATATAAGTAGAAAACCATAAGAGAGGGAAGGAGGTGAAACTTCCTGAATTATGGATGAAATCCTTGGAAAGTGAAAATTGTAGAAATAGGTCCAATGAGAATCATGATGAACTAGGCAGAGGTGAAGGTGGGGGAGAATACTCCAGTAGTTTGTTCGTTCCTTAGTAGCACTTTGAACCTTTTGAAATTGCGGAGTCATCAGTAAAGTTTTAGGGGGTTTTATTAATGGATTTCATTGTGGTTACTCGATAATAAACAACCAAAGATATAAAGAAATCAAAATATACTAATATAAATTAAAAATAATAAAGATAAAGAAAGAAGAGTTTAAAAATTAAAATAAAAGAAAACGAAAAAAAATAAATGGACTTAAAGGTCCTCATCATCAGAAGGTTCGCGATGTGGGGCTGGTGGTGATATGTGGAAGTGCTGACAAATCTGTTGTAGAGTAGCCTCGAGGCCGTCGAATCGTCGAGCGGTGTCATTGAATTGTTGAGTGCAGTAATGCTCGAAACGAGTAAGGCGCTCAGAGATGTCAGTCAATGAAGCAGCCGCATGAATTGGTCGGTGAGGCGGTGGTGGCACAGAAGGTGGCTACTCATGATGTAAAGGGACATCATTAGTAATGTCCTCTAGGTCGTCCTGATCGGTGGCTCGTGATAGACGGTACTGAGGAGAATGAAACCCATGACGACGCTCAATCATCCTCATATGAAGCATCGTCGAGATGCCCTGTGGGGACATCTGCCCAATAAGCGTGAGCGAGGAGGATTGAGCTGCGGTGTTGAGGAGGCCAAAGTATCGAGCTAGGCGCGTCACAGATGGGCCAATGGAGAGGATTCCTTTCCTATGTCGCTCCGTCTGATGCTGAATGGTGAGGGAGATGAAGCAAGCTAAATCAAACATGTACCCATGTGCCATGCACCATAAAAAGTAGGCATCGTGAGTATTGACGAGCCAGTGCTCTCTCGCCTACCTGTCAAAGTGTGAGCCAAGATGGCGTGTAAGTACCTCAAGGATGGGGCGAGAGCTAATGCCTTGGAGCGACTGGGGTCATAGGTAGCTGAGGCAGGGACTAAGTCTCTCCAGCAGGCGAAGGGGAGTAGTGGATGTGGTGATGAAGGTTCTCGAAGTCGTCGTCCTCCATGAATTCCTCGGTATAGAGTCCCAAAGCGACCCCAAACTCTAGGATACTCAACTCTCGCACTAGGCCTCCAAGGCAGAACTGGACTGTGCCTGGGTCGTCGAAATTTGTCATGACCGCCTGATGGTGGAAGGTGGAATAGAGCTCCAAAGTAAGTTCTAGATAGGTCGGCTCGACAATCTCGAAAAAGTGCCCCCATAGATCAGTAGTCAATAGGGCCCGAACTGCGTCAGTTAGTTGGACCTACTCTAAGGCGGCCCAATCAATACATCTCCCCACGTCGAGGGGTCGTGCATGAAGTATCTGAAAAAGTTTCTCCTGGAGACCGAAGGGGAACTGTAGAAAAGGGTGGCGCACTTCGGCAGACGCACTCACCGAGGTAGCTCTGGGTCCCCTCCGCTTTTTTGAAGCGGGGACAACAGTCTTTTTCTCACGTGGGGGAATCATTACGTACCTGAAAATGCAAAAGAATTTCAATAAATCAAGTATCATTGCCAGCCAAAAATGTACTATCCTGGTAGTCCTAAATAGTATAATCCTATAATAGGGAATTAGATTATTAAGTAATGCTAAAATTAGACAGTACGAATTTATGGTAGGCTTAATACAATAGTATTAACAATGGAATTTTAAAAGGAATAAACTAAAATAAAATTAAGGGTCTGTTTGTTTGGTGGAAAATATTTTCTGGAAAACATTTTCTGAATTTTCCAGCGTTTGTTTGGTGGAAAATGAATTCCTAAAGGAAATCATTTTCCAAACACGGGTAAAATCTCTTCCTTATTTCTGGAAAACGTCTTACCGATTTGGAATCAGTAGGACATTTTCCATTCCCTTCTCTACACTCTCGTCTCAGCTTCAAAAATTTCGTCGCGTCTGTTGTACTTCCCACTCCGTCTCTCCCACTCCGATTTGCTAACTTCCCACCCCGTCTGCTGCTACTTTTGATGGCCTTCGACCCTCATCCTCCAAAGCCCAAAACCTCAAGGTACCATTTCTCTCTAATCTTTTGATCATTTATTTATGAGATCGGTTTTGATGCTTCTTACATATGGCAAGAATGTGGAAGAAAATGTGTCATTGGTTCACTTACTTTGCTTTTACTTGATTTTTGCTTCTGGGTGCTAAAGAAAGTAACACATTCGCAGGGTATTGGCTTAAGGTATGGCATCTTCTTTATCTTCTTTATCATTTTCGTTTCTTCTTGTTCTTGAAAAACTGCTTAAGGTATGCCATCATTTTGGTTCTGTATTTTTATACTGTTGAATACCCATTTGTTTTTTGTGCTGAATTACTGGTGGGTTTTATCTGAAAATGAAGCAACATTGGTTTGGGTTTTGTGCCTTTATTTGTTTCTTTATTTTTAATTTTTTTTCTGGGTTTGGGATTGAAATATGAAAATGATAATCCAAATGAATAAAATGAAAAAAAAAGAAAATAATTTGATGTTTATGCTTATAATTTCTTTCTGGTAAATAATAACAGTTAATGTTAATTTGGTATTCAGAAGCCCATAAGCCTGACTGTGAAGATGTATTCATGGACAAGGATGAAGTTCCAGGAGCTTCTGAACAAGATAGAAAAAATGGAGAAAACGAGGTGGGTGGATGGACAGAGGCTGTTGATACTAGTGCTGATGAAAAGCCTGCTAATGAGGACAAGGATGAGGTTGTTCCAGATGAAACCATTCACGAAATTACGGTTAGCAAAGGATTATTAGGTGCGCTGAAGCTGTTTAAAGATCGAGGAACACTTAAAGAACCTATTGAATGGGGAGGCCGAAACATGGACAAGAGAGCAAACTTGTTGGCATTGTAGACGATGATCACCAAACTGATAATAGATTTAAAGATATTCGCATTTAAAGGACAGATGAATTTGGTCGAATTGTAAGTACTTCAATCTGGTCTATTGGTTTCTTAAGTCTTTGTCGACGTTTATATATTTATAAAAATGAATGTGTTATATTTACATTTGGACTTACAAACTTTCTCATAAATTTCATGGCAAGGGGCCTGGCAAAATAAAGCAAGAAAAGTGAATGAAGCAATATCAGGAAGAGTTGAAGCTGAAGCAAATGAAAAATTCAGACACACCTTCACTTTCAGTGGAAAGGATGAGGGAAGCTCAAGCTCAGCTGAAAACACTCTACCTTGTCCTTAGTGGTCACGTCAAACCAGGGTATGTTCTTTATTTGCTGGTTTTTAAACATTTTAGTTCAAGAACTTGAAGAAATCCACATATCATATTAGCTGCCTGGAACTAGGATTTGTTATCTAGCTGCTGCTTCCTTTTTCTCTGTTATTATTTTTTTCCTAAATGGATATTTTATGAACTTGGAAATCAACTTGATCTGCTCTGTTGGTAATAATTCTTATGATTATTAGGTCTGATGTGCCGTTGCAGGGACTTGGCCTTGTGCAAAATGAAGCTTGGTTTACCATTTTATGCTCTGTGATATGTGTTGCCATTGCATATAATTTTGATCATCAATTAATTTGATTGCTTGTTTATTACATTTTCAGTTGGGTTGCAATTGTACCTCATTTCTTTCATGTGATTAATTTCCAGGCAAACCAGTGATCCTGCAAGTGGCTTTGTGATAAACTGTAAAAGTAACATATTTTAGGCCCACATTTAGCATGCTTTTGGATGATTTAAGCTTGAATTGTGTAATTTGGTGCTCTTAATCCTTTGTTTTCATGTTTTATTGTTAAACGGTAAAAGTAACATATTTTAATCCCACATTTAGCATATTTTCAGATGATTTATTCCTTGATTCATGTAAAAAGGTACTTTTAATCCTTTCTTTTCATGTCTTATACTCAGGAAAGCACCCGAGGACGAAAAGAACGTAAAACGGGCCCAAAACGGAGAAAATGGGACACATCACGAAATCCACACGGCCTGGGTCCAAGTCCACACGGCTGTGCCTCATTGATCTACTAGAACATGGCCTAATCATGATCCACACGGACGTGCCCCATTCAACAGGTTTGAACGCCTGGCCTCGATTCACACGGGTGTGTGACATGGCCGTGTCCCTGACGTCAGAAAGAAGAATTTCACTCGGAAAAGGATACTTAGGGGCCAAGAAACCTATTTCGAAAGCCTATATAAACACCCTAAGTATAACCTTGAAGGAGGCGATTAGCTAGGCCAAGGAGCCAAGCCGAAAAGGTCAGATTTGTAGGAATCACTTGAAGATAGCCAGTTGATCCATCTCAAGAAGCCGGAATTCTACTTAAGACAGTGGATATCACCTTCAATTCCTTCAGGGGTTTTAGGGATTTCTTATGTTTTGTTTTATCTTTTCTTTTGAGATGTTTTCTTTTATTGTTATGAACTAAACCCTTCAGATACCTGAAGGGGATGAAACCTAAGACAGATCTTGTTATTGTTTTCTGAACTATGTGATAAAAACTTGATTTGTTCTTAATTACGTGTGCTTAATTCTTGTCTTAATATTTTTGGGATATTGATTCAAGTTGAATGTGCTTAGGTGGAGGAGCAAAAGTCCCTGCTTAAGAGTAGATCTAGCATAATTAAATGGTGTTGATCGCACGCCTAGAGATAGGGTGATGAGATTTTGTCGGATTAGGGTGAAACCTAATATGGGAATCCATAGATTGAGTTAATGCAATTCTAGGGGTTTTAATTAGAAAGAGATTTCAATTAATCAACCTAGGGTTAGACGTTATTCGCCTCGAGAGAGGGTTTAATATAACTTAGGGAGTCTTACGGATCAAGTCAAGTGAATAAATCGTCTGGTTTAGTGTTAGATAACAAGTGAAGTCTAGGTGGATTCTTCCTAAGGGTATCATCATAATCAACTGAGTTTTCCCAACAGTATTTCCTCAATTCGTTCTTTTTTCTTGAGTCTTTAGCTTAGTAGTTAGTTAATTTTAGATTAGATAACAACTTCACTTATTTTAGGCTAGATAATAAAAAGAAAGTTAGTATTAGTACTTTTAGTTCCTTTGGGTTCGACAATCCAGTCTTGCCTAAGCTATACTACTGTTCGATAGGTGCACTTGCCTCAATCGTTGTTAGAGTTAGTTTCCAGGTTTGATCATTCTCATTCATATAAATTTAAAACTCTGAAATCCAACGATCAAGTTTTTGGCACCGTTGCCGGGGAACTAAAATATTAAGAAAGCTCTATTTTTATTACTTTAGCCATTATTATTATTTTTTTATTTTTCGCAATTTAGTTTTTTTAGGTGAAATTTTGATTTTGCTAAATTTTCTTTCTTTTCCCAGCAGGTACCTCTAGTTTATGACTTGAAGGAACCCGAAAGGAGCATTACTATACGATAGTGATATTGAAGCTACCGCTCGCAGGAATCATAGAGAAATTAGGCGAACCCTAAATTATACAGAGGAAGAGCGAGAAGACAGATCCAATCCTATTGAAGGGATGGACAAGAATAATCCACCACCACAAGATGTGGTAGAAAACAATGCTCCGCGTACTATGTATGATTATGCTAAACCTCATTTAACAGGAGCAGAATCGAGTATTGTTAGGCCCGCTATAGCTGCTAATAATTTTGAATTAAAGCCTAACACTATACAAATGATTCAACAATTTGTTCAATTTGATGGTTTGCAGGACGAAGACCCGAACACTCATATAGCTAATTTTTTAGAGTTCTGTGATACCTTCAAAATAAATGGCGTTTCTGGTGATGCCATACGTCTTCGATTATTTCCCTTCTCATTAAGGAATAAAGCCAAACAGTGGTTAAATTCATTACCACGAGGGTCAATCACTACATGGGATCAGATGATCGAAAAATTTTTATTAAAATATTTCCCACCAGCCAAAACGGCCAAATTCATTATACGACGCATGGGAGAGATACAAGGATCTCTTGAGAAGGTGCCCGCACCATGGTTTACCATTGTGGCTCCAAGTCCAAACTTTCTATAACGGTGTGAACCCCTCAATGAGGCAACTAATTGATTCAGCCGCCGGTGGAACCCTGAACAATAGAACTCCTGAAGCAGCCTACAAGTTTATTGAAGAGATGTCACTAAATAATTATCAGTGGCAGGTCACCAGGACAAAACCAACAAAATCAGCCAGAGTTTTCAACCTAGACGCAGTAACCATGCTATCAACGCAGGTAGGAATGATGAATAAAAAGCTTGATAGTTTGTGTTCTTCGCAGGTACATCCAGTAATGCAGTGCGACGCAAGTGGAATTGTGGCGAATCCTGAGTACCCACCCTAGCAACCGGGCATAGAGAGTGAACAGATGAACTATATGGGTAATAATTTTAGATCTAATAATAACCCTTATAGTAATAATTATAATCGAAGTTGGAGGAACCACCCAATTTTTTCATGGGGAAGTCAAGGAAATCAAGGAAATCAAAGACAACAACCTCCTCAAAATTTCCAAAATCAGCCCTATCCACAGGGAAAGAGGCCGAACCTCGAAGAGATGCTGACAAAATTCATGGCAGCCACAGGGACCCGTTTCCAAAAACCGAGACAACGCTCGATAATCAACAAACATGAATCAAAGGGATCGAGAGCCAAGTTGGAGAACTTACTAAGTCAGTTGGACAACTTACCAAGATAAGTTTCAAAATTCGATCAGAGATTTCTGAACGACCGCAAGGGCGTCTACTGAGCAACACTGAGATTAACCCAAGAGAGCAAATCCAAGCCATCACAGCTCATGATAGTATAGGGTTAGATGAACCCAATCCAATATAAGAAAATGAGGTAGAAAAATGTAAAGTTGAGGTAACACAAGAAAAACCAAAACCGGTAATCAAAGAGTACCAACCTCGCATTCCTTATCCCGAAGCGATGAAGAGAGATGATACAGAGGAACAGTTCGGTAAGTTTCTTAAAATTTTAAAGAAATTACATATCAACTTACCTCTTCTTGAAGCTATTTCACAGATGCCAAATTCGAGGAAATTTTTAAAACAACTCTTGATGAATAAGCGTAAGTTAGACGAGGAGCCACATATGGAATTAAACGCAGTATGCTCAGCAATGTTACATAATAGACTACCGCAAAAGCTGAAAGATCCCGGGATTTTTACAATTCCATGTTTAATTTGTAGACTAACTGTTGATAGTGCATTAGCTGATTTAGGGGCAAGTATAAATGTCATGCCTTATAAAATGTTTAAACAACTAGGTCTAGGGAAACCCAAACAAACTAGGAAGAGCATCCAATTAGCTGATAAAACTGTTAGAATTCCTAGGGGTATTATCGAAGATGTTCTTGTAAAAATTGATAAATTCGTTTACCCAATAGATTTTGTTGTCTTAGATATGGATGAGGATAATTTGGTTCCCCTAATTTTAGGAAGACCCTTTTTAGCAACTGTTAGGACTAAAATTGATGTTAGCACAGGAGAACTAATACTTCAAGTAGGTGACGAATCGATCAGTCTACAAGCTCTTGACTCGGCCAGGACAACAATTGATGAAGGTGAGAAAGTAAATTCAGTTGATAACCAGATTGTTCCATCTTCACCATAGGAAACACCACAAGATTACAAACTTGAGCCGAATCATGGACCCCATGCCAACAAAGACGAATTACACAAGGAACGAAGCGTTAGGGTCGACAAACTAGGAGAGTGGACGACGCACTTTAAAGAAGAACCGAAACCGCGGGAAGTAAAGCCGAAAGAGCCCCCAGAAGAGCTCATAGGAACAACAAACCACTTCAAAATAGGAGACCAGGTACTGTTAGATAAGCAGATCCTCACAACATCACATCAAACCTGAACACGAACAAAGAAATTCCTCTTGAGGTATATAATATTTTCCCATACGGAACAGTCGAAGTAAGCAACCATATATTCGGCACTTTCAAGGTAAACGCTTCTCGACTTAAACTTTATCAAGAAAATAAAACTGAAAGCATGAGGGAAGTCATTCAAGCTTTTAAACCACCATGAGTTTTGCGAATACAAGGAAAGTCTAGCTTAAGACTTTAAACGAGCGCTTCTCGAGAGGCAACCCGAGTACTAACCCTATCAACTTTTACATTTTTTTATTTTGTCTTATTTGTTTTGTTTTAGGACCTAACTTTAAACTAACCAAAAGGGCAGATTTCCAGACCACACGGCCTTGCACACGGCCGTGGCCGTGTGGTAGTACAGAATCTCCGTACTGACAATGGCAGAGACGGTACAAATCAGACCTAACTAATTTTTGAAGTCACGGACCCAACCACTCCAACACGGGCACCGAAAAAGCCCACGGTCGTGCGACGCGGCCGTGGTCGACGCTAACTTCTCAGAAACGGGCGTGGTAATCCGTGAAACGGGCGTGGGTGAACCAACACGCCTAGACACACGGCCGTGCGAGGCGGCCGTGTGAATCAACATGCCCGCGGTCCAGGGGCATGGAGGAGCATCAGGACCCGAACTCTATTTAAACCCACACCCCCTTTCCCCTTCTTCTCACCAACTCCCCATCTTCTTTCTTCCTTCTTTTTTCAGATTTCTCTCATTCCCAAAACAAAGTCTCTATATTCTTGAGCTACACATATCCATGTTGAAGAAATGGAAGAAACAAAGCAAAGTCTCCCCAAGGGAGACCGATCTACATAAGTTCATGCCGGTCGCTTCATTCCACCGACAAGCCAAGGGTCTTTGAGACCATTTAGTTTTAATTTTACTTTTCTGTTCTCCTTTATTTTCCTTCTCTTTGACAATCTTATGCTTAGTTTAGTTTATTTTAATTTAGTTTCTTAGTGCTAGGTTCGTCAGGCTGCTTGGGAATCAGCCACTTCCGCCACCGCCAGCACCTCCGCAACCTAAGGAATGACACCCACCTCGCGAACCATCCATCAATAAGGACTTCTCGGTCTATTAGTCTTTTCTTTCATTTTTATTTTCCTTCTTAGTCCCCCTCTCTTTTTCTTTCTTGTTTTTAAATATATAATTAGTTTATTTTAAATGTGTTTCAATAATCCCTGGCTAATTTTTCACGAGCTTCCCAATTTCTTCATCTAGCGTAGAGTTTAGAAGAAGCTACCACCTCTTGGAACTTCCACCTCAAGGAAACCATCCAAATTCAGGAAGTTTCACCATACTCTCCTTATTAGGTTTTACATACATCTTTGTACATTGAGGGCAATGTACATCTTAAGTGTGGGGGGTGAATATTTATTTCGAGAAAGTGCCAACTTTTTGCATTATTCTCAAATCCGGCCTAACTTTCTTCATTATTCTCAAATCCCTGAATTATATTTTGTTCTTAAGTAATTTCCTCATATTACTAATTAGGAAGAAATTTCTGATGAATTATG
The DNA here is from genome assembly GCA_005393395.2 of Gossypium australe. Lineage (NCBI taxonomy): Eukaryota > Viridiplantae > Streptophyta > Magnoliopsida > Malvales > Malvaceae > Gossypium > Gossypium australe. The sequence goes on along the minus strand of CM016624.1, from coordinate 126,963,701 downwards.
ATCTTTATTGACATGTTTCTGAGTAAGCCATAGTTAATTGTGCATTCATGATTAAATTAGAAGAATATTAGAGAATCAAGCATGATATGTCTATCTTTCAGAATAAAATTGTTGAATAGGTTGTCTACCTGAATCTGGATGTTACCTTGAAGTTTGAAATTTACGAGGTTGATGTCAAAAACACCCATAATTTTTGTGAGATTTTGAGCCTTATAGAGCATATATTTTTTTTCTTGCTCACTTTCTGATTATGAGTGTGTCAACATTGAACTGTTATTCTAGAACTTGCCTCGATTATACATGTTGAGACCACACCTATGATTTGATATACCGAGATGATAAATGCACCTAGGTTTTAACCCACTCACTCCACTAAAAAGCCTACCTTCCTAATTAACCCCTAGTGAACCCCGTTGATCCTAACAACCCTTTTTATTGACTCATTCACTAATATTACCCCAAAACCCTTTGTATTTGTTATCATCATTCCTTTTGACTACCATTATATCGAGATTTGATTTGATTAGTTAACTAAATATATTATTTCAGTAGTTGAATTTATCTTTTATTTCTTGATTTGTTCTTAAAAAAATTTTATATCCAGTATTAGTAATATGAAAGAAAGAGCTTATACAGTTAAAGTCTATTTATCAAAAGAAAAGTTCGTATTATTAGGGTTATTACTTTTCAAGTAATGTAGTTACTTATTATTAGTCAATATTTCTAGATAGGTAACTTGTCAGGTCAATCTCGATTCTAACATTCTAATTCAGCATTTATCCACACCTTTAACGCTAGCCCCGTTACAACCCTGTTAAAGACCTTTTGATCTGTTTATCATCTCGTTTTATAGTGCTCTTTTCCTGAACCCTAAACACTTCGAGTGATTTGAGTGAATCTTTTGTGAGGATGTCAATCCTTGTCGGCTTTGAATTAAAAGTAATTATTCAGGTAAGGGGAAACACCTACGTTTTCGTGATACAAATGTATGACTTATATTGTTTGAATCTTTAGGACTCTTCGAGTTAAATCATCCATGTATAAATTATCTATGAATTATGATGAGACATCGTTGATAGGAATTATGAATCATGGAAAGTTCGTTTTAATTGTAAGTTGAGAATTTTGCTTGAGGACAAGCAAAAGCTTAAGTGTGGGGGTATGTGATAAACCGTAAAAGTAACATATTTTAATCCCACATTTAGCATATTTTCAGATGATTTATTCCTTAATTCATGTAAAAAGGTCCTTTTAATCCTTTCTTTTCATGTCTTATACTCAGGAAAGCACCTGAGGATGAAAAGAACGTAAAACGGGCCCAAAACAGAGAAAATAGGCCACATCACGAAATCCACACGGCCTGGGCCCAAGTCCACACGACTGTGCCTCATTGATCTACTAGAACACGACCTAATCATGATCCACACGGACGTGCCCCATTTAACAGGTTCGAACACGGTCTGGCCTCGATTCACATGGGCATGTGACATGGCCGTGTCCCTGTCGTCAGAAAGAAGAATTTCACTCGAAAAAGGATACTTAGGGGCCAAGAAACCTATTTCAAAAGCCTATATAAACACCTTAAGTATAACATTGAAGGAAGCAGTTAGCTAAGCCAAGGAGCCAAGCCGAAAAGGTCAGATTTGTGGGAATCACTCGAAGATAGCCAATTGATCCATCTCAAGAAGCCGGAATTCTACTCAAGATAGTGGATATCTCATTCAATTCCTTCAGGGGTTTTAGGGAATTCTTATGTTTTGTTTTATCTTTTCTTTTGAGATGTTTTCTTTTATTGTTATGAACTAAACCCTTCAGATACTTGAATGGGATGAAACCTAAGACAGATCTTGTTATTGTTTTCTAAACTATGTGATAAATACTTGATTTGTTCTTAATTATGTGTGCTTAATTCTTGTGTTAATATTTTCGGGATATTGATTCAAGTTGAATGTTCTTAGGTGGAGGAGCAAAAGCCCCTGCTTAAGAGTAGATCTAGCATAATTAAGCGGAGTTGATCGCACGCCTAGAGATAGGGTGACAAGATTTTGCCGAATTAGGGTGAAACCTAATATGGGAATCCATAGATCGAGTTAATGCAATTCTAGAGGTTTTAATTAGAAAGAGATTTCAATTAATCAACCTAGGGTTAGAAGTTATTCGCCTCGAGAGAGGGTTTAATATAACTTAGGGAGTCTTGCGGATCAAGTCAAGTGAATAAATCGTCTGGTTCAGTGTTAGATAACAAGTGAAGTCTAGGTGGATTCTTCCTAAGGGTATCATCATAATCAACTGAGTTTTCGCAACAGTATTTCCCCAATTCGTTCTTTTGTCTTGAGTTTTTAGCTTAGTAGTTAGTTAATTTTAGATTAGATAACAACTTCACTTAGTTTAGGCTAGATAATAAAAAGAAAGTTAATATTAGTACTTTTAGTTCCTTTGGGTTCGACAATCCGGTCTTGCCTAAGCTATACTACTGTTCGATAGGTGCACTTGCCTCAATCGTTGTCAGAGTTAGTTTCCAGGTTCGATCATTCTCATTCATATAAATTTAAAACTTTGAAATCCAACGATCATTTATACACAGGAGAGCACCAAAGGATGAAAAGAACGAGAAACGGGACCAAAATAGAGTAAATGGGCCATATCACGAAATCTACATGGCTTGGGCCTAAGACCACACGGCCGTGCCTCATCAACAGACTCGAACACGGCCTAACCGCGATTCACACGGGCGTGTGCCATGGGTGTGTCCTTACCGCGGCCAAGAGGATTTTTACTCGGAATAAGATATTTGGAGGCAAAGAAACACATTCCAAAGCCTATTTAAACACCCTAGGAGGAATTCTACTTGAATTAGGATACTTAGGGGCCAAGTAAGGCATATCAAAGCTTATATAAACACCCTAGGGGGCAACTTAAGCGAGGAGTTCGACAGAAGCCTTCTGCCAGGGCTTTTGTTGGGGGAACCCAAGGCTTTAGTCAGGGGGTGTCCAGCTAGGCCAAAAAAGGCATATTTGTGGGGATTTACTCGAAGATAGCCGGTTGATTCATCACAAGAAGCCAGAATCATACTCAAGACGGAGGATCTCTCCTTCAATTCCTTCAGGGGGTTTTAGGGATTTCTTATGTTTTGTTTTATCTTTTCTTCTAAGATGTTTTGTTTTATTGTTATGAACTAAACCCTCAGATACCTGAGGGGAATGAAACCTAAGATGAATATTGTTATCATTTGCTGAACTATATGATAAATATTTGACTTGTTCTTAATTATGTGTTCTTAATTCTTGTGTTGATATTTCTGGGATATTAATTCAAGTGTGATGTGCTTAGGTGGAGGAGCAAAAGTCCCTGCCTAAGAGTAGATCTAGCATAATTAAGCGGAGTTGATCGCACGCCTAGAGATAGGGTGACGAGATTTTGCCGGATTAGGGTGAAAACTAATATGGGAGTCCATAGATAGAGTTAATGCAATTCTAGAGGTTTTAATTAGAAAGAGATTTTAATTAATCAACCTAGGGCTAGATGTTAGTCGCCTCGAGAGAGGGATTGATATAACTTAGGGAATCTTACGAATCAAGTCAAATGAATGAATCGTTTGGTTCAGAGTTAGATAACAAGTGAAGTCTAGGTGGATTCTTCCTTGGGTGTCGTCTTAATCAATTGGTTTTTCCTCAAAGTTATTTTCCCAATTTCATTCTTCTTTTTCTTAGAGTCTTTAGATTAGTTGTTAGTTAATTTTAGATTAGATAATAATCCACTTAATTCTTAGGCTAAATAATAAAAAGAGTTAGTATTAGTACTTTTGGTTCCTTTGGGTTCGACATTCCGGTTTTGCCTTAACTATACTACTGTTCGATAGGTGCGCTTGCCTCAAATCGTTGTCATAGTTAGTTTCCAGGTTTGATCATTCTTTTTATAAATTTTAAGACTTTGACATCGTAAAAACGACACGATCACTTTGCTACTGTTGAGAAGGATTTTTCGGGAGGCTTGACGCCTATGCTTGGTGATAGAAAGGTAAGTTAATTCTTACTTTATACATTTACTGAAAGCCAATCATGTTTCATTGCCATAGAAATTTTTTCATTGGAATTTAAGTGAAGGTCTAGTTCTTTTTATTTATTGGATACTTCTAGTGATTATGATGCTGAACTCTTCAATCATCATTAATAGGGATGATACCAGAATTCAGTATTTTAGTTTAATTCATATTTCAATTCAATAGGTTGAGCATTTCTTGAGAATCAAGCGCAAGGTTGAGGCAGGGAATTCAGGCACACCAAAGAAGCCTAAAACTTGAAAATTGTAAGATGTTGTATGGTTTGGGTATAATGAAAGATGAAGATAGGAGATGGCTGCATCCTTGTGGTCCAGGTATATGTAGCCAACTGTTGAACACAAATCCAAGTTTTATAACTACTTACCTTGCTATAAATTTACAATTTTTAGTCTAGATTGAGATCAAATACAACACAGTCTGGTCGGGCATCAACTGCAAGCTCTTCAGTGAAGTTGAAATCACCAAATAGGAAACTCCAAACTGGTGGAGATCCTATAAGCACACAAGAATCAGTTGCAAATTAGAAGCAAACAAAGAGCTTTGGTATTTTGTTAGTTTGATATTGGACATTGGATTTGGTTGGTATTAGTACAGAGTTTGTGCTGGTATAGCCACTGTTTTGTTTTTGGTAAAGGCAATATTTTGGTGTTGGTTGATATTGCTATAGGCAGTTTGTTATTGTTGGGTTCTTTTTGTTTGTGTAAATGCTGGATGGGTTGATAAAGGCCTACAATATTTCCACTCAATAAAGGACATACAAGGATTAATCCATACTACTGATCTTTGTACTTGTATAATTGACTTATTAGCTCGACGTGGAAATATATGAATTAACCCATACTACTGATGATAACTATTGTATAATTGACATATTAGCTCGATTTTATTGCTTTGGTTGTTTTCAATTTATGAAAGTAAATATTTTAGCTTAATAATTGAGTATTCATTTATTTAATTTGATTTATTTATTTATAAATAAATCATTACAATATATGTAAAAATAATTTAAAATATAAAAATTTATTATGTATATAAATTTATTAATATATGAAAAAACAACTTTTCCAGAAAATATTTTTAGGAAGTCTGCCAAACAACAGAAAATATTTTACACAGATTCATCCAAACACCAGAAAATATTTTCAGTAAATTATTTTCCAGAAATCATTTTCTGGAAAACATTTTACTTGCAAACAAACAGACCCTAAGTAAATTAACAAGATTACTAAGAAGTAGTATCAAAATATTCATTAAACTTAGTAATGGAATAAAATCAATCTAAATAAAATAAACCATCAAAAGAACTAAGGAATTTGAAATAGAAATTTAAATTGTAATAATAATGAAAATAATAATAAGAACAAAGAATAAGATTAAAAAAATAAATAAAAATGAAAGAAAGAAGCAAAAATGATGGAGAAGGGTGAACCGATGGGAGGTGTTAAGGCGGCGCACGGACGTGGCGGTGGCACACAGGCTTGGTGGTCGTACACGAGCGTGGACTGCAGAGGCTGGTGTGCGTGGAAAAAGGAAGTGAGAAGAGGAAAGGAAAGGAAGAGAAAAAGGAAAAGGGAGCGAGAGTTTCGGGTTGGGGAAGAATGGAGAAAGGAGGAAAGTGGAGGAGGAGGGCAGTGGCCGTAAATGGGGTGCGGCGGCTAGGGTTTGGGGGAAATAGTTTTGGGAAGGGAAGTGAACAGGAGACGAGGGGTTTAAATAGGGATTGGGGCATACGGTAGAGGCCCACGCGCGTGTGCCCTGTGTTTAGCCTGCGTGTTTCGTAAATGCAGGGTAAGGGCATGTTTGAGTCTTGGCCAACCCCCGTGTTCCCTGGGCGTGTTCGGCCACACGGCCTAATCGCACGGCCGTGTGATGCTTCTTTCGTTTCTCCTATGCTCGTGTAGAGGTTCCCATGCTCGTGTTAATTAATCAGTGTTGACCACGGCCTATAGGCACGGGCGTGTCGTACGCCCGTGTGACTTATTTAGTTTCAACTACAGCTTCTAGGCACGGGCGTAGTGCACGCCTGTGTCATTCACTCAGTATTGCTCACAGTTTTAAGGCACGCCCGTGTGGACTTATCGCATCCCGTGTTCTTTAGCCAGTGTCGACCACGGCCGTATCGCACGGCCGTGGCATTTTATCGCAGCCTGTGCTTTGGGGAAAAATTTCGTCCTGTGTCCGCATAGTCTCTGCCACATCGATATACCTACTCGTGGTGTCTACACGGCCATGGCCACACCCGTGTGTAAGGCCGTGTGGGAAGGGAAACCTGCGCCTATTAATTTGGTTAGTTTTTAGTTAGGTGCTTGATCGCTGAAATCAGAGTTTTAAAATTTATAAGGAGAATGATCGAACCTGGAAACTAACTCTGACGACGATTAAAGGCAAGTGTACCTATCGAACAGTAGTATAGCTTAGGCAAGACAGGATTGTCGAACCCAAAGGAACTAAAAGTACTAATACTAACTTTCTTTTTATTATTTAGCCTAAAATAAAATGAAGTTTCTTTAATCTAAATTAACGACTACTAAGCTAAAGACGCGAAGACACAAAGAACGAATTGGGAAATAACTTGAAGAAAAACTCAGTTGATCACGACGATACCCTCAGGAAGAATTCACCTAGACTTCATTTGTTATCTAACACTGAACCATACGATTTATTCACTTAGTTTGATCCGTAGGACTCCCTAACATATATTAAACCCTCTCTCGAGGCGAATAACGTCTAACCCTAGGTTAATTAACGAAAATCTCTTTCTCGAATAATAACCCCCTAGAATAGCAGTAAATCGATCTATGGACTCCCATATTAGGTTTCACCCTAATCCGGCAAAATCTCGTCACCCTATCTCTAGGCGTGCGATCAACTCCGCTTAATTATGCTAGATCTACTCTTAAGCAGGGTCTATTCCTCCTCCACCTAAGCACATCAAATTTGGATTAAGCTCATATAATTAATAACAAATTAAGTATTTATCATATAATTCAGAAATCAATAACAAGATTCATCTAGGTTTCATCCCCTTCAGGTATCTGAAGGGTTTAGTTCACAACAAATAAAGAAAACATCTCAAGAGAAAAGATAAAACAAAACATAAGAAATCCCTAAAACTCCCTGAAGGAATTGAAGAAGAAATCCGCCGTTTTGAGTATAATTCCGGCTTCTTGGGATGGATCAACTGGCTAACTTCGAGTGATTCCCACAACTCTGACCTTTTCGCTTGGCTCCTTGGCCTAGTTTGACGCCTCCTCAAAGGTGGTACCTAGGGGGGTATATATAGGCTCTTGGAATGCGATTCTTTCTCCCTAAGTATCCTTTTCTGACTAAGATTATTCATTGCCACGATAGAGACACAGCCATGTCACACGCCCGTGTGACGAATCTTTGAGCCGTGTTCGAATTTCTTAATTGATGCACGGCCGTGTAAATCGGGGGTGAGGCCGTGTTATAAATGCTTGACAAGGCACGGCCGTGTGGGCTTAAGTCCAGGCCGTGTCGATTCTGTGATATGGCCCATTTACTCTGTTTTGGTCCCGTTTTATGTTCTTTTCATCCTCGGGTGCTTTCCTGGCTATAAGACATGAAAAGAAAGGATTACGAGCACCTTTTTATATGAATCAAGGCTTAAATCATCCAAAAGCATACTAAATGTAGGATTAAAATATGTTGCTTTTACGGTTTATCAAATACCCCCACACTTAAGCTTTTGCTTGTCCTCAAGCAAAATTCTCAACTTACAATTAAAACGAACTTTCCATGGATTCATAATTCCTATCAACAATGTCTCATCGTAATTCATAAATAATTTATACATGGATGATCTAACTCGAAGAGACCTAAAGATTCAAACAATCAAAGTCATACATTTATAGCACAAAAACGTAGGTGTCTCCCCTTATCTAAATAATTACCTTTGATTCAAAATCGACAAGGATTGACATCCTCACTAAGGATTCACTCAAATCACTCGAGGTGTTTAAAGTTCAAAATTAAGTTCTCAGAAGTCGAACCTGAAAAGTTTAATCCCATAGGCTTGCCTGAAAATCAAATCTCCACCACTGTAGTATGAGATGATACACAAATCAAAATGTCTTTAACAGGGTTGTAACAGGGCTAGGGTTAAAGGTGGGATAAAGGCTGAATTAGAAGGTTAGAATCGAGACTGACCTGACAAATTGCCTAACTAACAAAAATTGAACTAATCCTAAATAATTACATTAATTGAAAACTAATAATACGAGCTTTTTCCTCAAGATGTGAAATTTTAACATGTAAGCTCATTTAATTATAGAACTAACAATGAATATACTTCATTTTTTTTAATTAAGAACAAACTAAATATTAGAAGGAATGAATCTATTACTTTAAAATAAAGATAACAGCTAGACAACACATCAAATCAACTCTCGATATAAGGGTAGTCAAAAGGAATGGTGATAACAAATACAAAGGGGTTTTGAGTTAATATTAGTTGGTAAGTCAATAAAAAGGGTCGTTAGGATCAACGGGGTTCACTAGGGGTTAGTTGTGAAGGTAGGCTATTTAGTGGAGTGAGTGGGTTAAAATCTAGGTGCATTTATCATTTCAGTATATCAAATCATAGGTGTGGTCTCAACATGTATAATTGAGGCAAGTTCTAGAATAACAGTTCATAGTTGACACACTCATAATCAATAAAGTGAGCATGAAAAAGAATATATGCTCTAATAGGCTCAAAATCTCACAAAAATTGTGGGTGTTTGGACATCAACCTTGTAAATTTCAAATTTCAAGATAATATTCAGATTCAGCTCAACAACCTAGCAAAGTTTTTAATTCTGAAAAATAGACTTATCATGCTTGATTCTCTAATATTCTTCTAGTTTAATCATCAATGCACAATTAACTATGACTTAATCTAAAACATATCAATAAAAATCATAGATCATTAGAAATTTTATCCTAATTAGTAATATGAGGAAATTACTTAAAAACAAGACTAAATTCAGGGATTTGAGAATAATGAAAAAAATTAGACATTTTTCCCCCACACTTAAGATGTACGTTGCCCTCAATGTACCAAGATAGATAATTGGCAATTAAAATAAAATCAAAAGAAAGGGGAGACAGTAACACTTCCTGAATTTATGGATGATCTCCTCGGATTGACGGAGGTCGTGGTCACGGATGACTTATGTGGTAGGGAATTACTCCTAGTGATTTGTTCATTTATATGGAGTGTTCATTTGATACTGCGAAGTCACCAGTTAGAAATCTCAGAGGTGTATTTAAATAAATATATGTTAGGAATACTCGAAGGTTAGATGTGAATGATAATCATGATAAAAGTTTGCAAAAAGTTCAAACTAAGACAAGTAGAAATTAAAGTAAATGGAAAATAAAAGTAAAAAAACATAAAATAAGGAAAAGAAAGACTAGATAAAAGGACTCAGAGGTCCTCATCATCGGTCGGGTCCTGTTGTGGTGTCGGTGATGAGATATGGAAGTGATGGCATATCTGCTGGAAGGTGGCCTCAATCCCATCAAAACGTCGAGCAGTGTCAATGAACTGCTGGGTACAGTACTGCTCGAATTGGGTGAGGCGTGCAGAGATCTCAGACCATGGAGCTGATGCATGGGATGGCCGTTGGCTCAGGGTTGGTGCCTCCTGTGATGGTGGTGGGACATCATCAGTAATGTCCTCGGGCTCCTCCTCGTTTGTGGGGATGGCTAAGCGGTACTAAGGAGGGTCAGTTCCACGACGATATTTAATCATCCTCATGTGTAGCATCATCTGGATGCCCTGAGGTACCATCTAGCCCATCAATGTGAGTGAAGTGGTTTGTACGTCTGTGTTGAGAAGGCCAAAGTGTCGAGCTAGTCGTGTGATGTACGGACCCATCGATAAAATCCCCTTCCGGTGTGGCTCTGTCTGGTGCTGAATTGCACCGGCTATGAAGTATGCGAGGTCAAAAACGTGCCCGCTTGCCATGCACAATAAGTAGTAGACGTCGTGCGTATTTACTACGCTAGTGCTCTCTCGTTGCCCTGTAATAGTGTGAGCGAGAATGGCATGAAGGTACCTCAGATATGGGGGAAGTGATGTCACTATGGAGTGACTGGGGTCGTAGATGCCTGTGTTGGGGTTTAAGCTGCGCCAACAGTTGATGGGGGTGCAGTGGAATTGACGGTTGAGCTCGGAGAGTGGGTTTTCTATTATAAACTCATTTGGGTAGAGTCCGAGTGCCATCCCAAATTGCAGTACGCTCAGGCGACGTACCGTGCCCCCTAATCGGAATTGCACTGTACCCAGGTCATCATATTGCGCCATCACTGTCTGCAGGGTAAAAGTGGTGCAGAACTCAAGTGTTAGTTCTAAATATGTGGGCTCGATGATGGAGAAAAATTGTTCCCATGGGTCGGTCGAGAGGAGTGCTCAAATGTCGGTTGCTAGCCCGACCTGTTCCACGGCGTCCCAATCAATACACCTTCCGGTGCCGAGAGGTCTTTCCCAGAATGCCTTGTATCGTTCTTTCTGGGCTTCTTGAGAGACTTGGAGGAAGCGGTGTCTTATTTCGGCAGAGGCACTAGCTGAGGATGAGCCGGGTCCTTTTCTCTTTTTTGAGCTCGGGGCTGTTGATCTCTTTCCTCGAGATGATGACATTGTACTTGAAATCAGTAATCAAATATAAAACAAGTTCTTTTGATCAAGCCTCAACAAAAATATAGCAAGAATATTCCACACTAAATCAGATGAAAATAAAATTTGAAAAGTTAGAATACTAAAACTAGCTTAAGCATGTTACTCATCAGAAATTATTTGATAGCAGTGATTATTTCAAACAAAGAAATGTATCAATCATATTAGTTCTAAAATGCAAGAATTTATTCCTAAATATTAAAAGTAGAAAGAAACTAAATTATGAAAATGAAACAATGGTTGGAGTATGATAGAAGTGAATTAATGAAGAGTGATCAGTAGTGTTTTGGGATGGGGTAACGTGAACGGTTAGTGCACGGTCGTGGAATGGTGGCGCACGGTGGTGTCACAATTTTTTCTGCAGATGCACAGCTGTGGCGAGGGCGTGGCCTGCTGCAGCACGGTGGTGCTGAGAGCATGGGGTGCGGTTTTTGTATGGTTTTATGAAGGACAACGAAGTTTGAGGGTTTTTTAGGGGGTACGAAGGATGTGGTTGTGGCCGGATTTAGAAAAGGGGGCTGAGAAATTGTTTAGGGTTTATTTTGGAGAAGATGAGCGGTTGAGTTTGCTTAAATAGGGGCCGTGCCACGGGCAAGGGCCACGCCTGTGCTTGATTTTAATTAGCCCATGTTTTTCGGGATTTTAAATTTTAGGCGCGTCCAGGTGGGTTTGCCACGGCCGTGTTGCAGATGACACGCTCGTGTTCTTATTCACACGGTCGGTTGGAACGGGCGTGTTTATCCCGTGCTTGACAAGTCAGTAACCTCGCACGGTTGGAAGGAACAGCCGTGTCTCGCCCGTGCTCAACAAGTCAGTAACCTCGCACGGGTAGTCGGCACGGGCGTGGTCTTTTATCGCAGTCCGTGTTGGGAAAACAAATTCTTCTTTGTTGTGCACGGCTATTGGCCCGCCCGTGGTCTGTCTCCTGGCTTCCATACGGCCACGGGCACGCCCGTGTGTAAGGCCGTGTGTTCGAAAACCTGCACTTTAGATTAATTAGTATGAAGTTAGATGCTGAACAGTTAAAAGTATAATTTTAGAGAAGTTAGTGCTCGGGTTGCCTCCCGAAAAGCGCTTGTTTATAGTCTTAAGCTAGACTTTCCCTGTTTTCGGTTCTAAAAGAAGGTTCATGGAGCAGAAGCTCCTCTCTCATATCTCCAAAATCTACACCATTATAAATTTTGATTCGGTGACCATTTACCTTGAATGTGCCTTTAGTGGGGTGAGTTACCTCGATTGCGCCGTATGGAAAAATTGTTTTGATCATGAATGGGCCTGACCGTCTTGATTTCAGCTTCCCAGGAAATAATTTAACCCTTCAGTTATATAGTAGGACCAAGTCCCCTATTTCGAATTGTTTCACCTTCTTTAGACGAGAATCGTGGCGTCGCTTTGTTGCCTCTTTGTATAGTTTCAAGTTCTCGTAGGCCTCAACTCTCCATTCGCCTAGCTCGTTCATCTGCATCATTCTTTTCTTTCTTGCAATTCTAAGATCAAAATTTAAATTCTTTATGGCCCAAAAAGCTTTGTGTTCTAACTCGAATGGTAAATGACAGCTTTTCCCGTATACAAGTTTGTATGGGGACGTCCCTAGGGGGTTTTAAATGCTGTTCTGTAGGCCTATAAAGCATCATCTACTTTTAATGCCCAATCTTTCCTGTTTGATTCAACCGTTTTTTTCTAGAATGCGTTTAAGTTCTCGGTTTGCTACTTCAACTTGCCCACTGGTTTGAGGGTGATATGGGGTAGCTATCCTGTGGTGTACTCCATATTTTTTTAAGACCCTTCGAATTGATTATTGCAGAAATGAGTGCCCCTATCACTAATGATAGCTCTAGGTGTTACGAATCGAGAGAACAGTTTCTTGAGAAACTTAACTACCACCCTAGCATCATTAGTAGGCAAAGCTTCGGCTTCCACCCATTTTGACATGTAGTCGATTGCCTGATCGCTGTAAAATCAGAGCTTTAAATATTTATAAAAGAATGATCAAACCTGGAGACTAACTCTGACAACGATATTAAGGCAAGTGTACCTATCGAACAGTAGTATAGCTTAGGCAAGACCGGTTATCGAACCCAAAGGAACTAAAAGTATTAATACTCACTTTCTTTTTATTATTTAGCCTTAAAGTTAGAGTGAAGATTACTTTTGACGAATACTACACTAAGGAAACAAAGACAAAAAGGACGAATAGGAAAATAACTTTGAGGGAAAACTCAGTTGATTACGACGATACCTTCAGGAAGAATCCACCTAGACTTCACTTATTAATTAACCCTAAATTATATGATTTATTTTACTTAGCTTGATCCGTAAGACTCCCTAACCTATATTAAACCCTCTCTCGAGGTGAATAATGTCTAACCCTAAGTTAATTAGTGGAACTCTCGTTCGCTTAGAATAACCCCTTAGGATAGCAGTAAATCGATCAATGGACTCCCATATTAGGTTTCACCCTAATCCGGCAAAATCTCGTAACCCTATCTCTAGGCGTCCGATCAACTCCGCTTAATTATATTAGATCTTCTCTTAGGCAGGGTCTATTCCTCCTCCACCTAAGCACATTAGATTTGGATTAAGCAACATAATTAAGAACAAACTAAGTAATTTATCATATAACTTAAAAATCAAATAATAAAATCCATCTAGGTTTCATCCCCTTCAGGTATCTGAGGGGTTTAGTTCATAATGAATAAACAAACCATCGCAAGAGAAAAGATAAAACAAAACATAGGAAAAATCCTAAAACCCCTTGAAGGAATCGAAGGAGAATTCCGCCGACTTGAGTATAACTTCGACTTCTTGAGATGGATCACTTGGCTATCCTCGCGTTATTCCCTAACTCTGACCTTCTCGGCTTGGCTCCTTGGCCTCGCTTTCGCTCCCCTCAACAGGTGATACTTGGGGGTTACTTATAGGCTCTTGAAACGCGATTCTTTCTCCCTAAGTATCCTTTTCCGACTAAAATTGCTCTTTCCAGCGTCAGAGGCACGGCCATGTCACACGCCCATGTGAATCGAGACCTGACCGTGCTCGGATTTCTCTTGAGGCACGGCTGTGTGTGGCGGGGTTGATGCCATGCTCTAGGTGTTCGTCAAGGCACAGCCGTGTGTGCTTTGGGCTAAGCCGTGTTGATTTCGTGTTAAGGCCCATTTACTCCGTTTCAGGCCCGTTTTGTGTTCTTTTCATCCTTGGGTGCTTTCCTGGGTATAAGACATGAAAAGAAAGGATTAAAAGCACCTTTTTATATAAAACAAGGGGTAAATCATCCAAAAGCATATTAAATGTGGGATAAAAATATGTTACTTTTACGGTTTATCAAATACCCCAATCTTAAGCTTTTGCTTGTCCTCAAGCAAAATTCTTAACTTACAATTAAAACGAACTTTCCATTATTTACGATTTCTATCAACAATGTCTTATCATAATTCATAGATAATTTATACATGGATAATTTAACTCAAAGAGTCCTAAAGATTCAAACGAGGTAGGTCATGATTTTGTTCCTCGAAAACATAGGTTGTAACACCCCAAACCCGGCCCAAACACCATGACCGGATCTGGCATGTCACTAAGGAGATTTTAAAAGAAGTCGCAATTTCGGGAAGTATTTTTCTCGAGTTTAACCTTTTATTCGGGAAAACTAAATGAATGAGTACTTTGTAAAAGAAATACCTTTTATATTGATGCCATAGTGAATTAAAAACCGAAATTTGATACATGCCTTAGCTTAATTAAAACGTAAGTTTAAATGTCTAACAATATTAAAAGCCCAAACTAAAACCAAAAAGAAATAGTGGCCCGTGCCCTTATTACAATGAAATTTAAAACCCACTAATTAAAAATATTAAAAATAAAAGAAAATAAGTAAAGTCTTTTGCTATATCCAAGTAATCTCTCGCATGGCCACCTTACGCTCCTCTCCAGCCCGGTCCGATGCACTAGGTGCTACCTAAAAGATATTAAATAATAAGGTGAGTCACCAGACTCAGTGTGCAACCCTCGTGCACCATCAGATTGGGCCTTAGCCCCACAGAACAGATAACAAATATAATATATCAGGAATTATGCAAAGCCCAACCCAATCCTAGGTTTCCATCTGCTACACACCACCCTTACCTGCCAGTCACACCTATGAGGATTTCTAACATCAACCCACACCGCTACACACCATCGATGGCAGTCATGTTGCAGTAAGCTGCTCATCGTCAGATCATGGCAATAGCCACTACAACAAATCATGGAAATAGCCACTACAACAGATCATGGAAAAAGCCACTACAACAGATCATGGCAAAAGCTACTACAACAGATCATGGCAGAAGCCACTACAACAGATCATGGCAGAAGCCACTACAACAGAACACTTCCCCTTTCATCAATCACCCAACCCCGTGCATACATAGAAATCGGCATACATATATATCAGATCATATTGACAGAACTATTCACTTTAGAATGACAGAGATCACTAACCTGGTGATTCGCCTTTACCCTCTTCGGGTTTTCAACAGCCATGCCAGTATTTCGGAATTTAACAGAATATCACAGATTTATATGCATACTAATCAAGCAATCTAAATGGTGTGAGAAGGTTACACACCTGATGTCACGTAGTACTACACTCTTAGTCAATATCCTTGCTAACCGGATCTACTACCCTCAGTCTATAACTTGGCTTAAAAACCGGAAGAGCACGAAGATTAGACCTCCCCTACATTCGGCCAAGGGTTAGTATATACCCGAATTTACACGTTAAACTCAACAGATCTCTTTACCTTGGAAATCCCGAAAGTGACACGATTCGAGTGTTACTGAATTCTGACTTAGAGATCTAAGCGATTGTCTCCTCTTCAAATCCCAGAATGCCGCAAATAAGAGAAAAACTTAAGATTAGTTTCCTTATAGCCATTTGGCTAGAGTCCCTAAAAAGCAGGAAAGGATTGAAATCTTATGAATCAACACTTACCTTCAGTTTCCTTCGAGATTCGGCACAAGCAAACACCTTAGAGAGAATTCGACAAACACAGGAGATGAGATCTAGGGATTTCGGCTTTTATGAAAATCCCGGAAAAGATGAACTGATGCACTTTCAGCTTTTAGAAGATCTGAGTAGAGTGTTTCAGCTTTAGCTTAGAAAGAAAGTAAAAAGAAATCAAGAGAAGGCTTAGAGATTTCGCCTGAAGTATTTGAAAGAGATGAGAAAGAGATTGTCAGAGAGTTCGGCCAAAAGGGAAAAAGAAAAGAAAGAAAGTTGAGAGGGAGAATGGAGTGGAGATTTCAGAAGAGAAAGAAAGTTGATGTGAACTTAGCAGTAACTTTTCGGCACACCTCTCTGCCTATATAAAACCGATTCGTCCCTCCTTCTGAATTTGATTTCTGGCCAACACTAGCTTCCAAGAGATAACTCTGATCATTCTATCCCTTATCCCTATCTGAACACTCATCCATAAGAAGCCTACCTAGCACCAACACCTCCTTTCCTTTTATCAGCATATTATCCTCATACTTAAAACATTAAAATCTCCTAAATAATAGCCTTGTGCTGTCCCCCCTAGTTCCTCCTTAAGTGCCGAATTTTTCCCAGAAACATGGGCTCCAAGTGGCCGAAATTTGGGCCTCCTCCTTTGCTATTGACGCCAACTCCCTTTCCTCCTAGTGGCGCCATTTTCCTCTAGGCCACAAGCCCACTATGTCAAATAAGCTACCAAAACTTTACTTTAAGCATTAGAGTGTCTAAACAAAATATTTAATCAAAGCCTCAGCCTATTCTTGAGCCAAATCTGGACCCCTTACCCTTAAATTAACAAATTGAACTTACAACACACAAAATGCACAGGCCCATTAAATCAGGATGTTACATAGATGTCTCCCCTCTTTTAAATAACTACCTTTTCAATTCAAAATCGACAAGGATTGACATCCCCACAAAAGATTCACTCAAATCACTCAAAAAGTGTTTAAGGGTCAAAATTAAGCACTCATAAGTCGAACATGAAAAGTTAATCCCATAGGCTTGCCTGAAAATCAAATCTCTGCCACTGTAAAATGAGATGATAAACATATCAAAAGGTCTTTGACAGGGTTGTAACGGGGCTTAGGTTAGGGTTATGGATAAAGGCTGAATTAGAAGGTTAGAATCGAGATTGACCTGATAAATTTCCTAACTAGAAAAAATGAACTTAATCTTTCATTAATTAAAAACTAATAATACGAGCTTTTTCCTTGAGAATTGGAATTTGAACATGCAAGCTCACTTAATCATAGAACTAATACTGAATATACTTCGTTTTTTTTAAGAACAACTAACATAATAATAAGGAAGAATTTTTACAACTGAAATATAGAACATAGTTAGGAAACTTGTTCAAAATCAAATCTCGACAAAAAGGGTAATTAAAAAATGGTGATAACAAATACAAAGGGGTTTTTTTTTGTTACAATTAGTAGGTGAGTCAATAAAAAGGGTTGTTAGGCTCAACGGGGTTCACTAGCGGTTAATTATAAAGGTAGGCTTTTAAGTGGAGTAAGTGGGTTAAAACCTAAGTGCCTTTATCATCTCGGTATATCAAATCATAACTGTGGTCTCGATATGTATAATCAAGGCAAGTTCTAGAATAACAGTTCATAGTTGACACACTCATAATCAAAAATTGAGCACGAAAAAGAATGTATGTTCTATAGGGTTCAAATACTCACAAAAATTATGGGTGTTTTGATATCATCCTTATGAATTTTAAATTTCAAGGTAGTATTTAAATTTAGGTCAACAACCTAGCAAAAAATTTAATTCCTGAAAAATAGACTTATCATGCTTGATTCTATAGTATTCTTTAAATTTAATCATCAATGTATAATTAACTATGACTTATTCTAAAACATGTCAATAATCATCACAAATCATCAGAAATTTCATCCCAATTAGTAAAATGACAACTTTGCATAAAAACAAGACTAAATCAGGGATTTGAGAATGATGAAAAAAATTAGGTTATTTTATTCCACTTTTACCCTCAGGGATTTGAGAATAATGCAAAAAGTTAGGTCTTTTTACCCCTCCACACTTAAGATGTACATTGTCCTCAATGTACAAAGATAGATGATGACAATTAGTGGATAAATCAAAAGAGAAGGGGAAAGAATAACTCCCTAAATTGTGGATGTTTTCCCGGATGAGTGTCTTTGGTGGCGATGATGGTCAGTTGAGATAACGAACCTGTGCTAGATTAAGAAATTGGGTAGCGCCTTGAGAAGTAGCCAGGCTTTATTAAGACCTAATAAAAATGAATTTAATATAAAATAATAGAATAACAAACTAAAGGGAAGGAAACTAAGAAGAAAACTAAAATGAAAAGAAAATATTAATGGACTGTGAAGTCCTTATTGAAGGATGGTTCGCAAGGTGGGTGTGACTTCTAAGGCTGGGGCAGAAGTGAAGAGGTTATCGTGGTGGTCGGCGTGATTCCCTAGCAGCCTGGCGAACCTGACACTATGACACTAAATTAAGTTAAATTAAATTAAACATAAGATTATTAAAGAAAAGGAGAATGAAAGGAAAGAGAAATGAATAATAAAAACTAATTGGTCTCAAAGATCCTTGGCTTCGTGTTCAGGTGAAGCTGCCGGTATGAACTCATGTTGATCGTTCTTCGTTAAGGAGCCTATGCTTAGCTTCCTCCGCTTCTTCAGCATGGTGTTGGCTTGCTCAAGGATCTAGAGTCTTAGCAAGTGAAGAATTTGAGATTGAAGAGAGTGAGAAAATAAGGATGAAAATCAGATGGAAGGAAGGGGAAGAGTTGAGGGGTTTCAATAGAGGTTCAAATCTGGTGCTTCCCCACGGCCGTGGTCCTAGGGTGTGTCGAATTACATGGCCACCTCACACAGTCGTGTTATAGGGGGTGTTGTCACCCTTTTTGGCCATGCTTGGTCCTTCCATGCCCGTATTTATGAATTCTTTCTTTTGGCACGGTCATTATGCACGGGCGTGTCTCCCCCGTGTTTTATAAATCAGTAACCTCAGTAATTTCACACGGTTGTGTAGCACGAGCGTGTTCTGGTCGTGGTGTGCAAGTCAGTAGCTTTAGTAATTTCACACGGTTGTGGGCACGGGCGTGCCCTTTCTGTCGGTGCCCGTGGGGAGGGTTTGTTGGATCCATGACGTTGGGGAGGGTGGTTGGGCTGACTGCATGGCATGTGTCCTGTCAGTGTGGTGGTTTAGGTAGTCTACACGGCCACGGACACGGCCGTGTGTAAGGTCGTGTGGCCTGGAAAACTTGCATTTTTGGTTAGTTTAAAAAGGAAAAAGAGAAGAAAAAGGAAAAGATAAATAAAAACAAAGGAAAAAAATAAGGTTAGTGCTCGGGTTGCCTCCCGAGAAGCGCTCGTTTATAGTCTTTAGATAGACTTCCTCGTGTTTGAAAATTTTAGGGAGGTTTAAAGGTTTGAATATCTTCCCTCATACTTATAGTTCCGTTTTCTTGATAATGTTGAAGTCGAGAAGCATTTTCTTTGGAAGTGCCGAACATTGGATTGCTTACCTCGACTATGCCGTTTGGGAAGATATCATGTACTTTGAGAAGGATCTCTCTCTTTGCTTTCAGGTCTGTGATAGTGATTTGGGGATCGGTTTTGTCTAACAATACTTGATCTTCTATTTTGAAGTGATTTGATGTCCCCATGAGCTCTTCTTGTGGTTCCTCGGGTTTTTCTTCGTGTGAATCTAGCTCTCTTTTGATTTCTGTCTTCTGATTCTCTAAATTGTCTATATGAGCTGATTCAGGGCTTAGGCTTTGTGCTGTTTCCTGTGATGAAGATTGAATAATATGGTTATTAACTGAAATGGCTTTCTTACCTTCATCGACTGTTGTCCTGGCCGAGTCGAGAGCTTGAAGATTAATTGATTCATCGCCTACACGAAGTATGAGCTCACCTGTAGCAACATCAATTTTAGTTCTGGCGGTTGCTAAAAAAGGTCTTCCTAAAATTAAAGGGATTGAAATTATCCTCATCCATGTCTAAGACAACAAAGTCTACTGGGAAAACAAATTTATCGATTTTTACAAGAACATCTTTGATAATGCCCCTAGGAATTCTAACAGTTTTATCAGCTAATTGAATACTCATCCTAGTTTGTTTGGGCTTCCCTAGACCTAGTCGTTTAAACAGTGAGTAAGGCATGACGTTTATGCTTGCCCCTAGATCAGCTAACGTATCGTTAATATGTAGGCTACTAATTAAACATGGAATTGTAAAACTCCCTGGATCTTTTAGTTTCTGTGGTAGTCTGTTATGTAATATTGCTGATCATGTTGCGTTTAGTTCCACATGGTGTTCTTCATCTATTCTACATTTGTTGGTCAAGAGCTGTCTTAAAAATTTTCTCGAATCTGGCATCTGAAAAAGAGCTTTAAGAAGAGGTAAGTTAATATGTAATTTCTTTAAAAGTTTAAGAAACTTACCGAATTGTTCCTCTGAATCGTCTCTTTTTATGGCTTCAGGAAAAGGTATGCGAGGTTGATATTCCTTAATTACCGGTTTTGGCTTCTCTTGTGGTACCTCTATTTTACCTTCGTCTACTTTCTTTTCCGGTATTGAATTCGGTTCAGCTAATTCGTTATTGTCCTGAGTTGTGATTGCTTGAATTTGCTCCTTAGGATTAACTTCAGTGTTGCTTGGTAGACGTCCTTGCGGTCGTTCTGACATTAGTTTTACGAGTTGTTCGACTGCATTAGTCACCTCCTTGACTGACTTAGCAATTTCATCGAGTCGTCTCTCATTACTTTTGACTGATCTATCAGTTTCTTGAAGATGTTCCTCGAAGGATGGTTTCTTTTCTTATGGATAGGGCTGATTTTGGAGGTTTTGAGGAGGTTTTTGCCTTTGATTTCCTTGGTTTCCTTGTCCTCCTGACGAAAAATTTGGGTGGTTCCTCCAACCTGGATTGTAAGTGTTACTATAAGGATTATTATTAGATCGAAAATTATTACCTATATAGTTCATCTGTTCATCTTCTGCTCCTGGTTGGTAAGGTGGGTACTCAAGATTTGCCACAGCTCCACTTGCATCGCACTGCATGACTAGATGTACCTGTGATGAACAAAAATTATCAAGCTTTTTATTCATCATCTCTAGCTGTGTTGATAGCATGGTCATGGCATCGATGTTGAAAACTCCTGCCGATTTTGTCGGTTTGGTCCTTGAAGCTTGCCACTGATAATTGTTTAATGACATCTCCTCAATGAACTTGTAGGCTGCTTCTGGGGTTTTGTTGTTCAGTTTTCCACCGGTGGCTGAATCTTTAAGTTGTCTCGTTGAGGGGTTTACACCGTTTTAAAAGGTTTGGACTTGTAGCCACAAGGGTAGGCCATTGTGTGGGCACCTTCTCAAGAGATCTTTGAATCTCTCCCATGCGTCATATAGCGTCTCTACATCCATCTGCACAAAAAAAGAGATATCATTCCGTAATTTGGCCGTTTTGGCCGGTGGAAAATATTTCATCAACAACTTTTCGGTCATTTGATCCCATGTAGTGATTGACCCTCGTTGTAACGAGTTTAACCATTGTTTAGCTTTATTTCTTAATGAAAAAGGGAATAACCGAAGACGTATGGCGTCATCAGAAACGGCATTTATTTTGAAGGTATCACAGAACTCTAAGAAGTTAGCTATATGCATGTTTGGATCTTCGTCCTACAAACCATCAAATTGAACAAACTGTTGAATCATTTGTATTGTGTTAGGCTTTAATTCAAAATTTTTAGCAGATATAGCAGGCCTAACAATACTAGATTCTGCTCCTGTTAAATGTGGTTTCGCATAATCGAACATTGTGCATGGAGTGTTGTTGTCACCCATATCGCGTGGTGGTGGGTTGTTTTCGTCCGTCCCTTCAGTAGGATTGGATTTATCTTCTTCCTCTCTCTCCGTGTAATCTAGGGCTCGCCTGGTTTCCCGACGATTCCTACGAGCGATAGCTTCGATTTCGTTGTCGAATACCAAAGGTCCCCTCGGGTTCCTTCTAGTCATAAACTAGAGGTACTTGTTTGAAAAGAAAGAGAGAAAATTTCAGTAAACAAAAATGAAAACAAAAAGAAGAATAAATTGCAAAAAATAAAAATTAAGGCTAAAGTAATAAAAATAAAGCTTTCTTAATATTTTAGTTCCCCGGCAACGGCGCCAAAAACTTGATCGCTGTAAAATCAGAGCTTTAAATATTTATAAAAGAATGATCAAACCTGGAGACTAACTCTGACAACGATATTAAGGCAAGTGTACCTATCGAACAGTAGTATAGCTTAGGCAAGACCGGTTATCGAACCCAAAGGAACTAAAAGTATTAATACTCACTTTCTTTTTATTATTTAGCCTTAAAGTTAGAGTGAAGATTACTTTTGACGAATACTAAACTAAGGACACAAAGACAAAAAGGACGAATAGGAAAATAACTTTGAGGGAAAACTCAGTTGATTACGACGATACCTTCAGGAAGAATCCACCTAGACTTCACTTATTAATTAACCCTAAATTATATGATTTCTTTTACTTAGCTTGATCCGTAAGACTCCCTAACCTATATTAAACCCTCTCTCGAGGCGAATAACGTCTAACCCTAGGTTAATTAGTGGAACTCTCGTTCGCTTTTAATAACCCCCTAGGATAGCAGTAAATCGATCAATGGACTCCCATATTAGGTTTCACCCTAATCCGGCAAAATCTCGTAACCCTATCTCTAGGCGTCCGATCAACTCCGCTTAATTATGTTAGATCTTCTCTTAGGCAAGGTCTATTCCTCCTCCACCTAAGCACATTAGATTTGGATTAAGCAACATAATTAAGAACAAATTAAGTAATTTATCATATAACTTAAAAATCAAATAACAAAATCCATCTAGGTTTCATCCCCTTCAGGTATCTCAGGGGTTTAGTTCATAATGAATAAACAAACCATCGCAAGAGAAAAAATAAAACAAAAATAGGAAAAATCCTAAAACCCCCTGAAGGAATCGAAGGAGAATTGCGCCGTCTTGAGTATAACTCCAGCTTCTTGAGATGGATCAACTGGCTATCCTCGCATTATTCCCTAACTCTGACCTTCTCGTCTTGGCTCCTTGGCCTCGCTTTCGCTCCCCTCAACAGGTGATACTTAGGGGTTATTTATAGGCTCTTGAAACGCAATTCTTTCTCCCTAAATATCCTTTTCCGACTAAAATTGCTCTTTCCAGCGTCAAAGGCACGGCCATGTCACACGCCCGTGTGAATCGAGACCTGACCGTGCTCGGATTTCTCTTGAGGCACGGCCGTGCGTGGCGGGGTTGAGGCCGTGCTCTAGGTGTTTGTCAAGGCACGGCCGTGTGTGCTATGGGCCAGGTCGTGTCGATTTCGTGTTAAGGCCCATTTATTTCGTTTTAGGCCCGTTTTGTGTTCTTTTCATCCTTGGGTGCTTTCCTGGGTATAAGACATGAAAAGAAAGGATTAAAAGCACTTTTTTATATAAAACAAGGGGTAAATCATCCAAAAGCATATTAAATGTGGGATAAAAATATGTTACTTTTACGGTTTATCACGGCCACTAAGATGTATTTATTTCTAAATGAACTAGGGAATGGTCCCATAAAATCAATACCCCATACATCAAATATTTCACATGATAACATATATGTTTGAGGCATCTCATCACGTTTAGAAATATTACCTGTTCTTTGGCATTTATCACACGAATTGACATACCTGTTGGCATCTTTAAATAGAGTGGGCCAATAAAAACCTGATTCGAGTATTTTATGTGCTGTCTTGATGCCACTGTAGTGTCCTCCTGAAGGTCCTGAATGGAAATGTTCCAGGATTTTGCTTGCTTCTGCCTTTTGTAACGCATCTTCGAATTACCTGATCTGCACATATGCGGAAAAGAAAGGGATCTTCCCAAAAATAGTTTTTTGCATTAGCAAAGAATCGTTTCTTTTGGTGATGTGTTAGTCTTTTTGGCAAGATGATAGCGGCTAAATAATTCGCAATATTTGCAAACCATGGTACCTCTGAATGTGTTATAGAAAAGAGTTGTTCTTTAGGAAACGAGTCGTTTATTTCACTTTCATCGAGCTCTTTGGTGTGTGGATTTTCAATTCTAGAAAGGTGATCCGCTGCAAGATTCTCAGCTCCCTTTTTTATCTTGTATCTCCAAGTCAAATTCCTATAAGAGTAGAATCCATCGTATGAGACGAGGTTTTGCATCAGTTTTAGTTAAAAGATAAGGAAGAGCTGAATGGTCAGTGTAAACAACAACTTTAGACAATATTAGATATTGCCTAAACTTGTCAAAAGCAAAAACTACAGCTAGTAATTCTTTCTGTGTGGTGGTGTAGTTTTCTTGTGCGGGTGTTAATGTTCTTCTAGCATAATAGATCGGCTGAAAATGCTTGTCTCTTCGTTGTCCCAAAACTGCACCTACTGCAAAATCACTTGCATCACATATTAGTTCAAAGGGTAAATTCCAATCAGGTGCAATTATAATCGGAGCATTTATTAGTTTATCCTTAAGGACATTAAATACATCTAAACATTCTTAATTGAAATTGAAAGGAACATCTTTTTCTAGTAATTTTGTTAAAGGCTTAGCTATTTTAGAAAAATCTTTAATAAATCTTCTATAGAACCCTGCATGTCCTAAAAAGCTTCTAATGGCCTTAACTGAACTAGGGGGCGGTAATTTTTCTATGGTTTCAACTTTTGCTTTATCTACCTCAATTCCTTTACTAGAAATCTTATGTCCTAACACAATCCCTTCTCTAACCATAAAGTGACATTTTTCCCAATTCAAAACAAGGTTTGTTTCCTCACATCTCATTAGAACTCATTTTAGATTTTTAAGGCAAAGATGGAAAGAATTTCCGAATACCGAGAAGTCATCCATAAATACCTCCATAATGTCTTCCACAAGTTCGTTAAAGATTGCCAACATTCAACGCTGAAAAGTAGCAGGAGCATTACATAATCCAAAAGGCATTCTACGATAAGCAAACGTACCGTATAGGCATGTTAATGTTGTTATCTCTTGATCTTCTGGGGCTATTGGGATTTGGAAGTAGCTGGAAAGTCCGTCCAAGAAGCAGTAGTACATATGCCCGGATAGTCTTTCTAACATTTGATCTATGAAGGGCAGAGGGAAGTGATCTTTTCTAGTGGCGTCGTTCAACTTCCTATAGTCTATACAGACTCTCCACCCTGTAACTGTTCTTGTAGGGATTAACTCATTCCTTTCATTGGGCACCACAGTCATACCTCATTTCTTTGGAACTACCTGCATAGGGCTTACCCAAGTACTGTCAGAAATAGGATAAATTATTCCTGCATCTAGAAGTTTAATTACCTCGGCTTTGACCACTTCTTTCATATTGGGGTTTAGCTGTCTCTGGGGCTGCACACACGGCTTGTATTCTTCTTCCATTAGAATTTTGTGGGTGCAGAACGATGGGCTTATACCCTTAATGTCAGAGATTTTCCAAGCTATGGCTTTTTTATGTTCTCTTAGTACCTTTATCAACTCCTCTTTTTCCTTGGGTTCTAGTTCTGAAGAGATAATTACCGGTAGCGTAGAATTGTCCCCGAGGAATACATATTCTAAGTGTCTCGGTAATTGTTTCAATTCCAGATTGGGCGGCTCATCAATGGAGGTTTTCTGTTTTAATTCGTCATTGTCTTCAATGCTTTCTTCTTTCATTTGTCTAAATGAAGATGTATTCAAATCCATCTCTTCGCCTTCATCTTCTTCCCCTTTTCTTGAGTCAGGCACAGTTCCATCGTATCGTTATGTATGATTTCCTGTAATGAATTTTGAATGATATGATCAGTAGTATCAACAAAATAACAGGAATCATCTTGTTCTTTAGAATATCGTATGGCATCATAGATTTGAAAAATAATTTCCTCATCGCCTATCCTTAATGCAAGTTTACCGTCACCTACATCGATAACAGCCCTAGCAGTAGCTAAAAAAGGATGCCCTAAAATTAAAGGAACATCAATGTCTTCATCCATAACTAACACAACAAAATCAACAGGGAAAATAAATTTATCAATTTTCACCAAGACATCTTCGATAACTCCTCTAGGATATTTAATAGATCTATCAACTAACTGAATTCTCATCCTAGTGGGTTTTGGTTCCCCAAGATCTAGTTGTTTAAACATTTTGTAAGGCATTAAATTAATACTGGCACCTAGATCAGCTAAAGCCTTCTTAATATTTAAGCTATCAATTAAACAAGGAATAGTAAAACTTCTTGGGTCTTTTAATTTGGTTGGTAACTTGTTTTGGAGGATGGTTGAGCATTCTTCATTAAGTTCCACCGTCGATACTTCTTCAAGCTTTCTTTTATTTGTCAGGAGATCCTTTAAGAATTTTGCGTACGTCAGCATCTGTGAAATCGCTTCAACAAAAGGTAAGTTAATATGCATTTGTTTAAAAAGTTCGAGAAACTTACCGTATTAGGCATCTAATCTTTCTTTCTTCAACTTTGCTAGATATGGGATTGGTGGTTTACTTTCTTTGCGTACTGGATTTACGCCCTCAACTGCCTCATCCTTTGTTTGGTTATCTTCATGTGGTCTCTTTGGTTCGACTAACTCTTTTCCACTTCTTAGTGTAACTACTTTTACCTGTTCTGTTTCTCTAGAAAGAATCTCTGCCCGTATTTCGCAAATCATCTCAGTAAGTAGTCCAACTGACTTAGTGAGTTCTCCGACTGACTCAATGAGTTTTTCACCCGACTCTTGTTGATCTTTAAGTGTTTTCTCAGTTTCTTGGAAACGGTTTTCTGTGTTTGCCATGAATTTTTTCAGCATCTCTTCGAGGTTTGGCTTCTTCTCTTGTGGATAGGGCTGATTTTGGAAATTTTGAGGAGGTTGTTGTCTTTGATTTCCTTGATTTCCTTGACCTCCCCATGAAAAATTTGGGTGGTTCCTCCAACATGGATTGTAAGTATTACTATAAGGATTATTATTAGATCTGAAATTATTACCTATATAGTTCATCTGTTCGCTCTCTACGCCCGATTGGTAGGGTGGGTACTCAGGATTCACCACAGTTCCACTTGCGTCGCATTGCATGACTGGGTGTACCTGCGAAGAACACAAACTATTAAGCTTTTTATTTATCATCTCTATCTGTGTTGATAGTGTGGTCACTGCATCGAGGCTGTAAACTCCAGCTGATTTTGTCAGTTTTGTCCTTGTAACTTGCCACTGATAGTTATTCAGTGACATTTCTTCAATGAACTCGTAGGCTGCTTCAAGAGTTCTGTTGTTCAGGGTTCCACCGGCGGCTGAATCAATTAGTTGTCTCGTTGAGGGGTTTACACCATTATAGAAATTTTGGACTTGTAGCCACAAGGGTAGACCATGGTGTGGACACCTTCTCAGGAGATCTTTGTATCTCCCATGTGTCGTATAATGTCTCTAAATCCATCTGCACAAAAGAAGAGATATCATTCCGTAATTTGGTCGTTTTGGCCGGTGGGAAATATTTTAATAAAATTTCTCGGTCATTTGTTCCCATGTAGTGATTGATCCTCGTGGTAACGAGTTTAACCACTGTTTGGCTTTATTCCTTAATGAAAAAGGGAATAACCGAAGACGTATGGCATCAACAGAAACGCCATTTATTTTGAACGTATCACATAATTCTAAGAAATTAGCTATATGAGTGTTTGGATCTTCGTCCTGCAAACCATCAAATTGAACAAATTGTTGAATCATTTGTATTGTGTTAGGCTTTAATTCAAAATTGTAAAATTGACTAATAAAAAAGTCATTTATCTAGACATCTAATAAGTATATCTTTTCACGATATACTCTTTCATAAAAATATATCTTTTGATGAGATACCCTTGGATTGTGTTACAATACAACTTTACATAAAGTTATACCTACAAAAGTTGTCTTTATAATCCTATTTGATCAATAATTATAAATTATTACTTAGTAATAAAATATTATTATTACCAACATTAGTGTCTAGTAACACCAGCAGCTAGAGTAATCAACATTTAAATCAAATTGCTATTTCAATCTGAAGAATGAGTAATTGATGCTCGTATTTCCTCCAGTGTTCGTCCTTTAGTCTCGGGTACCATTGTCGCTGTTAGGATGAAATTTGCAAAGCTAAAGGCTGAAAATATAAAGAATATTCCTGAAACAATGGCAAAAAAAATGCAGTGGTTGTTAAGGTCAAAAAGCTTGAGAAATATTATGAAAAAAATAAGGCATCAATCACCTGTTGAGCTCCATTCGATTAGGAAGTTGAAGTAGTATGCGACAACCCAACCAGTGAAATTTCCCATAAAATTACACATGCTTCCTGCTGAACCTTTTACATTTATTGGAAATAACTGTGGCAGAAGTAAATATATTTCAATATGATGCAAAAATGGATGACCGAATAAGTAAACAGAGGCAAACACCTATGTTACTTAGAGTGAAGTGTGAGTGTGGGATGTTGATATGTATCCAACGTAGGTATACTCAAATTTTAGTAGTTTTTTTCATTTATTTGAAAGGCTTTTGGTATCCTCATACCCATGTCTGGATATGGTTGGACACAGGTGTCGAATATGGTTACTTCAAGAAAAATGAAGAGTTGGAGCAATACAGAACACAATTTGCAGACCTCTGATAGTAATAGCAATGGTAGTACTCCGCCAAGTGCATATGAGCCCATGTACATCTGAAAGCATTATCCAATATTTAGAATTGCTAAAGGAGAAGGGGAGAAAAACAGAATGGAAGGGGAAAATGGATAACTTGCCAATAAGCCAATGAATGCCAAAATAGGACTACCTTGATCCCACCAATTAAAATCCTGCTCAATATTGATCATTGTATCTGATATGTTAGGACATAGTGAAATGCAGTAATAATACCATCTGGGGGCAAATAAAGGCACATTTTTAGTTATAATGACGGGGCTTCGAATGTTTCTCATGCATCATTGCACGATATCCCCTTGCTTACGCTTACATTGATTCAAACTGAGGGAGAGGTCATAGGTACTTGTGAGGGAAATAGAACTATCTTAAGGGATAATACCTTTGATGTAAGCATACACGAGGGTGATGAAACAAATCTTGCCACGTGCAGTGACGAGGGGGAGATATCCGAATCCTGGTCATCACATTAATACCATTAAGAAGAATGATACACCTGTGAGGAAGCTACTAAAGCGTAATCCAGCTGATGAAACCTGATGGACACGGTTAAACATTGTTCAGTAACGATGCATTTTACTTGGCAGATCATTAGAAAAAGTTTAT
This sequence comes from Gossypium australe, assembly GCA_005393395.2. NCBI lineage: Eukaryota > Viridiplantae > Streptophyta > Magnoliopsida > Malvales > Malvaceae > Gossypium > Gossypium australe. The sequence continues at coordinate 126,934,654 of CM016624.1, read as the reverse complement.
CCTTGGCTAACCAGTAGGAGTGGTCGTCTTCCTAATTTATCAATTAAGGTTGCACCCAAAATACCAATTACTGTCTGCAAAACAGAACATTTCTTTAGTTACTGAGACACCATCCCATCAATGGAGAATTTTGCTATCCAAAATGACAGTGAAGCAAACCTGAGTAGCAGCTAGTGTGATGAGCCCAACCATGCTAGATACACCTTTCAATTGTCATAAAATAGAAATTAATGTAGTTGAGCTATTCATAAATTTTCTTGAAGTTCTATGGAGATTGTTAAGACCAGTAATTTTACCAGCTGAGACAAAAATAGCACCAGAATAATATGTAAGTGCATTGATTCCTCCCAAATTCATCAGGACCAACGCTCCAGCAACAGTCTATAAGGAAAACAAGAGATATATCAATGGATTATATAGCAAATATAGAGAAATTGATCAATTTCAACCAAGTTACGTGTCTTACAAGTAATGGCCTAACATACTTCTTTTGAAATATGTCTAAAATTCCTTCACTCGAGAAACTTTTAAGAGATTCCACATAATCCTGTAAAAAGATAAGCTCAGACAAGCAGAAATTGAACCATTATAAAAGTTTATACTTTTTTCCTAAGAAAAAAACAAAGATTACTTTTATTTCAGTTGCTTCATGAGAAATATCAGCTTTATCTCCCCTGAGGCACAACAAAGCGGCTTCAAGCTCTTTCTCACGACCAAATTTTGCCTGCACAGAAATATTCTCAGTGGCTATATATCACAGAGGAGATTTCAACCGAAATAGAAAACTTATGATGATCTGCTATGATATATTTGTAGAAACTCAAAGCCATTTGGTAGCTGTAGGACAAAACTAGAGATTTCCATATCAAAACGGACAATATCTTGCAGGTTAGTAATGAGATTTTCTGTTTTCTTTTTACTTGAGCCTTTAAGATAGGCACCGAACCGTAGCTGTAAAATTTAAGAGAAACTCGAATTGTACTCATCAGCCATTGAGGAGATTCTGGTATGAAGAAGAGAAGTAGGAGTTGAAGCAGAGCGGGAATCGTGGCTGTTTGTAAAATCATTCAATAACTGTTACAAAACTATCTGATTGCCTAACCAATTTCCAATGCAGTTCAGGAAGTTCTAGTTACCTAACAGAGCCAATGTGCGCCAATGGACAAAGGAACCAACAACAAACATGAACGACACGCCCCAACCAGTTAAAAACTGCAGAAAAAGTAGTATAAGAACCATGAGCCAATAAGTGCATTATAGGCAATGTTTGATTAATGACCTGCACTATGATTGTAAACCTTCCCCTGACATTCTTTGTTGTTATTTCTGCAACGTAGATGGATGCCTGTTTGAGATCGAAACGGTAATCCATTGTAATTCAACATTTAACAACTAATGGATAAAAGAAAATGTATCAAAGCAGACTTCAAATGAGTTACCAAGTAATTGGAAATTCCATTTGTGAATCCTAGTGATAGTCTTCCAAGGTTAAGCAACCAAGGGGCCTTTTGAAAACAAATGAAAGCAAGCAAAGGCAAATTGATCATGACAGCTTAAATAATCCTGAAAATCCTCTAATGGATCCATCATTGCCTTACAGCCAGGATCCTAGTTAGCATTTTGATGGAAAAAAGCCAATGCAACTTTATATCCGACTTTGTACGTAACTCGAGCATGTCGTAAAGAAAAGCTTATGAAAGAATAAGCAGAAGAGCTGAAACCTTTGTAAATGCTATGGCAAGCCATCCACCGATGTAGAACAAATTCAAGATCCACATGGTCTGGTTCAAGACATGGGAGTTAGTTTGTAAGATTTTAGCAAATTAATATTCAACAATTCTTGAGAAAGCTTACCAGTTTCCGACCAAACAAATCTGTTATCTTCCCACTTATTGCAGCGCCTATTAGTGATCCAATACTCAGAATTGAACCAAAAAGTGAGAACTGCAGAAACAGAAAACTGACTGTCAAATTGAAACCTCTTAAAAATCAGAACATAAATAGTGGATGGGTTGTTTAACCTCAGCCACAGAAAGTCCCAAGTCTTCCATGATTGAAGACTGAGTAGGCGATGAATATCCTATCTGCCATGCAATCCAAGAAATTAGAAAGTTCCATCAATTTTAAAACTGTTAAAAGAACAGTTCAACGAAAAGGCACGTACGGCACAGCCAAAACCGAAGGTAATGCAAGCAGCCGTAATGGTGCTAAGACCAAGAATGCTGGTAAAATTGGAAACAGCCACCAACCCTTCATCACAGACACCAGCACCACCATTTTCCTCATTGGGAACAAGGTTGTGGTGTCCTTGTCTGGAAAGCAAACGCTCAGTTGCTTCTTTTCTTTGCTGCTCCATAGATTGTTCCTCTTCGAAGATGCTAACAGAATCAATAGTAAATTTCAAATATTAATTTGTAAAAGAACAAAAAAAATCGTTTTCAAAATTAGTGCCGTCGATATAAGTTTATTACTCAAGAAGTTTGTACTTTGTCATGTAGTAAAATTTTTAATTGATATGTCACAATCATTATGATTTAAAATATTATTTATATGAATATATATTTTAACTTTTTTTATATAAAATAAATAATTAGAAAATTTTAATTTATGCCACTCTTGTATATGGAGGATAAAATATAGTAGATTGGATTGTTAATATATATATAATGGGGAGATGTCCACTTACACCATTCTAAATTTTAAGCGGTTTTACATACTTTCATAACTTATCATTATAAGTTTAATATTTTAACAATCCAACCAATGAATTTATCAAAATGTTTATACTTGTTATGCATGTAAATTTTTTAATCAATTCGATATCCATATCACGTCAATCTAAAATATTATCTATATTAATATACTTCTAATAGTTGAAAGTTTTTTTTTACATAAAATGAATAGTTAAAATATTTTAATTTATGTCAAATTTAAAATGCATGATCTATATTATTGAAGCATAAAATATAACGATTGAGTTGTTAAAATATTAAACATATAAGAAAAATTCTGAAAGAGTGTAAAATCACTTAAATTTTACATTTGAAGTGAATTCCTCCCTTTAATGACTTTTTTTATAAAATTGACCAAGAAGTTTTTATTAATTATGAAAATGATCCACTTTCAAAATCATGTACGTAAATAATTTGTTTGCTACAGTGAACCTCAGTTGCATTATTGCCATTGGTGGCACCACCCATAATAACTCCTCAATCATTGGTCAATTTCTTAAAAAATAATTTCCTAAGGTGCCTCTATTGATATGGGCGGTACCAGTATATAATACAGGTATGTATTAGCAACTAAGACCACCGTATTTTGAGGGAAAAATAAAGAATATATATTTTAATAGGTGTAGCCGTTGTCATTGGCAGCAGTTTATATATTTGAAAAAAAAAGCCTGTTAGAAAGTAATTTTGGTGTTGCCCTTGGCATTAGCGACACCGGTCTCTTTTTTGGTGGTGTCATTGCCATTGGCGGCACCGATTTAAAACAAATGATTTTTTTTGGTCCCTCCATTTTTATTGGCAGCATCGTTGGCAAAAAGATGGTTTTTTTATGCGTACATTACCATTGGCAGCACTAGTGGCACCGGTGGCAGAAAGATTTTTTTGTGCCTACTTTACCATTTGTGGCATCGGTGGCAGAAATTCAATTTTAAATTGAATTTTATTTGGTGTCGCCAGGCTCTTTGGTGGCACCAACCCTTACATATACTGGTTTTTGTTGAGCATTGTTGTAAGTCTTCAACCGGAAAAGAAAAAAAAAGGGAGAAAGTTTTGGGTTTAGTAGAAGATGAGACAAAAATTGTTTTAAACATGAATAACCCATTATTTTTATAAGAGTGTGAAGATGGAACAAATGAGACGAAAGATCAGTGCAAAAATAACTCTCAATTGTGGAAAGACAATGTCAAGATTATTCTACAAGTTTTCAATTTCCTCATATACGTGAAAATGTACGGAGATGGAACTGGTAGATGATGATTATTGATAAGCTATTAAAGTATCATATTTTAATCTAATTCTTAATGCATTTTTGGATGATTAATTATACAAATTAGTGAATTTGATGCCCCTAATCCTTTAAATTTACGTTTCTATACTTAAGAGAGAATTTGGGACTGAAAGGAGCAAAAAATGAGCCAAAATTAAACAAATAGAGCTATTTTCAGGAGCCACACGGCCTATGCATTTCCACACGGGCTGGACAGACGCTCGTGTGAGCCATATAGGCTGGACACACACCCATGTGTCAGCTCGTGTCGATTTCGCACCCTACTTCCCAAATATGCAAAAAAAAAAAAACCCAATTTTTAGGCTTTTTGAGGATTCTAAAGTCTATAAATACCCATTAGAAGAAGACATAATGGGGCAATAAAAAAAGATCGAAGAAAACACTCGAAGAACGCCATCGACTCAGAAGCATGTAACACCCCTATGCCCGGTTCGATCCAAGGAACCTGATATAGGAATATTACATTTGGTGCCAAAGTGATTTTGGCTAATCACTAATATATTTGAACATTTAAAAAAAAAATTTAAGTTTTCATAAATTATATTTTTGTCCCTACTACTTGGAACACACTTGATCTTCCTAAGTACATGCCATTCGATTCAAAATTTTGAAACATACGCTCTTGGCACTTGGAGATGTGATGAGATGGATGCTCACAACCTCAATTACAACTCTTCAAAATCATTGTACCTAATCTGCGCAGGGAAAACAAAACCGTACGCTGAGTAAAACTCAGTGGTATTTCTATAATTCGAATATTTAAAGACATGATAATATAATAAGCACAATTGAATTTTAAGGACATATTAATGTCTAGTATCATGACTATCATTTTTTTATTAAACAATATCCTATTCGCACAATTACTATATAAATGGTTATTCACATATCAAACCATATTTATTCGCACAATGGCATTAGTCATGCAATATTCAATTCATGAATACATCATTATATACCATACTCAATTTTCATCACTTGCTATATAATAGTTTTCCATAATTTGTTCACATATCATCTAAACAAATGGCACTATCCATTCCATATTCAATTCATGAGTATTTAAATCATGTATTCCATGTATTTACAACATATTTCACATTCTATTTTCAATTCAATATATCAGTATCATTTCTCATACCATACCATTTAAATATCAATTATAAAACTTAATTATATATGTAACATCCGAGATTTAGGGGTCTCACATTTTAATTCATATCTTTGTGTTGGTATGCTCTGTATGCTGTATGAGTGTGTTTGGGGGCTTCGGGAAACCTTGGGGTTAGGTAGGAGCCTTAGTGAAAATTTCTGGTTTGGAGCCTTTAGGGGAGAGCTAGTGGCGTTAGGCTTTAAGGGATTAAGTGTTGAGGAGGTTGACATATGAAACGCAGTAGTACAGTGGCTAGGGGACGCCACCTAGCATGCTGAGTGGTGGCATCATAAGGGAAGCTGAGGGAGAGGGTTCGAATCTTGGAAGGAGTAATAAGGGAGCATTATTTTATTTTGTTTTGGCTCAGGTGAGGGAGGTGTTGGACAGCAAGCAAACTCTGGAAGGATGGAGTGGAAGACTTGGTCAAGCTATTCGAATGGGTGGTGGAGAACTATTTGTGGGGTTTGAATGATTCAAACTCATTTGAATGGGTGATGTAGAGGGAATTGAGGAGGAAATTGTGGAGAGTGTGGACTAGGGAGTGTTAGCCAAATTTTTGAGTGGTGTAGGAAAGTGGGTGCATTCGGTTTTGGGAGGGGCTAAGTGTGCCGAAATTTGGGTTGGCTTTGGGTGACATTTTCGGCTTTTGGTGTGTGCCTCACTTTTTTATCTTAGTTTTGCTCTCATTCTCTTGTGCCGAAAACACTTAGCATCTCAACTCTCTTTCTCTCTTTTTGACTCTTAGCCGAAACTTAGAAGACCATTAGGGTCACTTTTATTCATCTTTTTCTTCTCATCTTCAAAAGCCGAAAGTGCCATATTTTCTCCCTTTTTCATTTGTAGTTTCATTTTCTTTCTTGAAGCCTCTCTAGCCGAACCATAACTCTTCCTTCTCCTCTTTTCTTTTTTACTTTGACATCCTTGAACCTTCACTATTCCCCATAGCCGAAAACCTCTCAAACCTCAACTCTCTCTTCTCCTTTTCTTCTCACCGATTTTTTCATCTTCAAAAGCCGAATAATCCATCTTTCCTTGTGTTTTGTAGCCGAACCTTCTAGCCATCTCCTTTCATTCTTTTTCTTTCGTTTCTTTTTGTTCTTTAAAGCCGAAATCACTCTCACAATCCTCACATAGCCGAAACCTCCAAAGATTCATCTCTTTTCCCGAAGTTCACTTTAGCCGAATTATCATCTCTGGGATTGGTAAGTACTCTGATGTTTCTTCTTTGTTATCTCTTCTCTTTCTCTGTTAGTAGCCGAATCTTTTTCTTGACCTCTCGTGGCTTTGTTTTCACTCTGCTTTCTTAGAAGCCGAATATCTCTGGGGCGGTTGGTGGTGCCGAATCCTGAAGGAAGTTGTAGGTAAGGGGTGAGTGTGTTATGTATGGTTGAATGGTGGGAGGTGGACCTATGTCCCCTGTTTGGCCGAAAGGCCACTTCTCTTTAATTCTTTCTCCATTAGTCGAATCTAATCGGGTACCTGTATAGGTGCGATCAACGTGGTTAGAAGGGTTGCTAAGCTCCGGGGTTCAATTGATTTAGGTAAGAAAGATTTCTGTTAGTGGGTTATAAATTGATTCATTATCTCAACTATGATCTTAACCAAGTTGGATGGTCTTTTAAAGCGTGGCTCTCGTAGTGATTTATTGACCAACGTTTTGATGGATGCAAGCAAATCGCAGTTGGGCGAGGGAAGTAAACCTTCGGGTTTGATCCCTAAGTTCAAGAAGAGGGCTGTGTCTGCTGTTCGTGATTGGCCACCGGGGTGTGGGCCAGCGTCGGAGCAGGATCGTAGGCAAATAGCGGTAGTGTCGATTAGCGACAGTGTCGACATAGAGGGCGTGGTATTGCGAGTTATCAGGTGTGTAATTAACACACTGTTTATTTAGTTGCTTTAATTAAAATATATGTATTATGTGTGGTAGCCGAAACAATGGCTGTGGTGGTGTTATTACCCATATTGGGTAATCCGGTAACCAGGATAGTATACTACCTATGTTGAGGGTGTGGCTAATAATTGTGGATCTGTGTAAGCATGTTATATGCATATCTGTTATGTTCATATGTTATATTGTCATTTCATCATATTATGCTGCATGTGCATGGGGTTCGGGATATATTGAATAAAGGGGAAGTGTGTACATTTATGTACGTGGGTGACTCTGTCACGATTAATGATGGCCTCGAGCCTCATTGTGGATTGATGATGACCTTGAGTCTCATCGTGGATATTTGTGATTTTAATCACGTGGATCAGTGGCTAGACCACTAAGTGGACTTTGAGCAGTCTGCCTGTCGGCATTGACTGCCAAAGAGGTGTGTAGCGGATGGAGGGTCGATTTAGTAATCCCCAGGTGTGTGGTGGATGGATATACGGGTGGTGTGTAGCGGTTGGATACTAGGTTGGGTTGGGTTAACATATTGCATCATTATGCGTGGTATGTGGTTTGATGTGGATTTGGGGTCAAGCCCATTTGTGGAATCATGTGGGTTAATTGCACAGGGAGTCTGGTGACTCACCTTGTTTTTCAAACAATGCAGGTAATTCGTAGTTCATTGGACCGGGCTGGAGTGGATCCGAGGTGGCCATGCAGAAGCTGTTTTTATTTCTAAGTACATTATAAACTTTTAATTACTTTTTGGGATATTTTTATTGTAATAAGGCCGCTTTAAATGTTTTAAGATAATATGGTTTAACTCGAATTTATTATTGGTTAATTAATTAAAAGTGGTTTTAAGATATTTATAACATAAGAGTAATAAATGAAGTTTTGTTTAAATTTTGGATCGCTTATAAACAATCATTTTTCTTGAAACTCAAGCATGAACAACGATTTGAACTTTATACAACCCGTAAGTTTTATTCTTCGACAAATTGTTGGTTTTAGACGAGAAACCCCTTTTAAACGAAGTATTTGTTGTAGAACTTAAAACTTATTTTCACCTTCAAAACAGAACCCTTTTCAACATTTTTCCCAGTAGCATTTCGAATTCGGTCGTGGTGTTTTGGGCCGGGTTTGGGGTGTTACAATATATTTACCCCTATTAACACGACTCAGACTCAGACGGATACACGGATCCAACCAAAACGCACCAGTTTGGCACCCAGTGCCTCATCAGATAATTCGAAGTAATAATTTGACACCCAATGTCTTATCGGCTAAACTGAAGTAAATTGGCACCCAGTGCCTCATCAAATTAATCCGAAGTAGTAAATTGACGCCCAATGTCTCATTGACTCGAAGTCGAAGAAATCCCTAAACTTTTCCAATCCTATGGCATGCCATCTAAATCTGACTCAGCCCGATATAGTTAATAGAGTTTAATTTCACATTTCAGATATAATCAATATCCAATACTGATTTTTCATATAATCACATAATTACATATATTTTCATTTCAATTCAAAAATCAATTCATTCAATATATATATATATATATATATATATATATATACTACCAATTCAATTCATTCAATCAATTATCAAAATATCAATTACTTACCTCAATACTTACCATGTCCATTAAATAAAAAATAACTAAATTAATAACTAAATTCGGATTATAGAAATATAAACTGAAAATTTCGAGCTATTCGACGTCGACTTTATCGTTTCCCCTTTTAGTCGATGATTTTGGTACGATGTTAGCTACGGAATTAAAACAATTAAAATTCATCAATACAACACAATTCAATTTCATATTTAATATTTCAATTTTTACTCAAATATTACCTAAATTTCAATTTCAATTTACCTTTGAGATGTTTCTATTTAGGATTATGAACTAATTCCCTAGATATCTAGGGAGGATGAAACTTACGATGAATCCTTTTATTTAATATTTTTTACGCGATAAATACTTGATTCTTGTTCTCAATTATGTATGCTTATTTCTTGTTTTAATATTTCTGGGATATTAATTCATGTTTAATATGCTCAATTCAGTGGAGAAAAATTCCATGTTTAAGAGTAGATCTAGCATAATTGAGTGGAGTTGCATGCAATCCTAAAAATAGGACGACATAAATCTACCGGATTAGAGTCAAATCTAATAGGGGAATCCATAGATCGAGTTAATGCGATGATAGGGGTTTTAATTAGAAAGAGATTTCAATTAATCAACCTAGAATCAGTTGTTCTTACTCTCGAAAGAGATATTGACATAATTTAGGGATTTCTACGGACCAAGACACAAGTGAATAAATCGTTTAATTAAGATTCATAATAAAAGGTGAAGTCTAGGTAGATTCTTTCTTGGGTATTGTCTATCTCATTGGTTAATTTTTTTATTATTTCTTTGATTCATTCTCTGTTGCATTCTTAGTTAAATTAGTTTAGTAAATTTAGATTAAAACATATCACCCTAAATTGTCAGCTAAATAATAGAAAAACAGCAATTACTAATGCTTTTAGTCATCGTGGATACCATATTCTCTACTCACCATAGCTATACTATTATTCGATAGGTGCGCTTGCCTTTGTCGTATTTATAGTTAGTTTAGTGACCACCAAGTTTTTGGCGCTGTTGCCGGGGACTAAAATATTAGGAACACTTTATTTTTATTAATTTAGTCTTTTTTTATTACTTTATTTTATTTTTTTAGTTCAATTTTTACATTCTAATTTTTGTTTTATTTGTTTCTGGCAGGTTCCTTTAGTTTATGACTAGAAGAAACCCGTCAGGATCATTGTTATTTGATAGTGAAATTGAAAGTATAGCTCATAGAAACTGTAGAAAAGCAAGGCAGAGTCGAGAGAATATAGTAGACGAACAAGATGAAATTATTATTACTGAGGAGATGGGTGATAACCAGAATAATCAGCTACCTCCTACAGTTGTTGCAGTTCCAGATCTTGTTCCTCGTATTATGTACGACTATGCCAAACCCACTCTAACTGGGGCTGAATCGAGTATTGTGAGACCCACCATTGCTGCAAATAATTTCTAACTGAAGCCAAACACTATTCAGATGGTACAACAGTTTATTCAGTTAAATGGTTTGCAAGACGAATATCCAAATACTCATTTGGCTAATTTGCTGGAAATCTATGATACTTTCAAGATTAATGGCGTCACTGAAGATGCCTTTTGCTTATGGTTATTTCCTTTCTCATTGAGGAACAAAGCTAAACATTGATTAAATTCTTTACCATGGGGTTCCATTACTACATGGGCTCAAATGACCGAGAAGTTCCTTCTAAAGTACTTTCCACCGGCTAAGACAGCCAAGTTGAGGAATGATATCTCCTCCTTTGTGTAGATCAATTTAGAGACTCTATATGATGCATGGGAGAAGTATAAGGATTTATTGAGACGGTGCCCTCACCATGGGTTACCTCTATGGCTAAAAGTTCAACCCTTCTACAATAGTTCGAATCTATCAACAAGGTAGTTAATTGACGCGGTAGTCAGTTGTAACACCCCAAATCTGGCCTAGAAGTCTAGACCGAATCCGGGATGCTACATTGATTACCGAAGTGATCGTGAGAAAATTTCTACAAAAATAAGTCGTTCAAAATTTACTGTACGAGCCCAAAATTGCCCGGCCCATACACAATCAAACCCAATTAAACCCAACCCAAATAAACCAAAAAACCAAGCCCAATTACAAGACCCGATTCAAAATTACCCTAGCCCAAAACCTAACTAGCCCAATACCCAATTGAAAAAACAAAAAACAGCAAACCCTAGGTATCTGACCCTGTCCCATCCACCACCTCTGGTCACCGCCATCCACTTGCATCGTCACCTACAAGCATTAAAGAAACATGACAGCAAAATGATTGTAAAAAATGGCTATAAAAAGCCAATCAAAATCTATTTGTAAGGTGTAACATCCTAAATTTATGGGCCTATGCATTTAGTGTAGGGATAGGTTTAATATGTTAATTTAAGTGATAGGGGTCCAAATTGGGCTCAGGATTAGGCAAAGGCCTTAATTAAATTATTAGATTGGGCATTATAGAGTTAAAAGGTGGTAATTATGTTTAAAATACCAACGTGGGCTTAAGGCCCAATAATAAGTGGCACTGTAAGGAAATTAGAAGGTGGCGCCATTAACAATTAAAGAGGCCCAAGTTTTGGCCGCAAGGAGCCCATGTTTTGGGCCATTTTCGACATTTTAAAGGGGACAAAAGGTGACGCCACACACAAGGAGTTAGGGGCCCAAAATTTAAGTTTCAAGAAGCCCAAATCTTTTAATTTAAGTGAGTTAAATTTCGGCATTAGGGTTTAATGAGGTGGACGGCTACAAGGCTCAAAAATAGGAGTATTTATATGGATTTTATAATTGATAATTTAGAAGATAAAAAGGAGAAAAGATAGGAGCCTATCTACAAGGAAGGTGATAGCCGAAAATCCACCATTTAAGAGGAGTAAAGAAATCGGCTACTGCATGGCAAAGAGGTGCCGAATTTTCCCTTTCATTTAGCTTGAATTTTAATTATTTAGGAAGGGTGTTTTCGGTTTTATACAGGAGGTGCCGAAATTCCTATAAATAGGGGGGATAGCTCCTTGATTCTGGCATTAAAAACCCTAATTCTCTCTTCTTTCTTTGTGCCGAATTCCTTAGCCTTTCCCTCTCCAATTTTCTTTTCTTCAGTTTCTTCAAAAGACGAAACCTCTTCTCCATTCTTTTTCCTCTTGAGCCGATTTCTCTAAAAAGCCGAAAGCTCCATAGTTTTTCTTTATTCATCCTATTTGAGAATTAGTTCTATTCTTCCGGCATTTAAATCTTTTCTTTGACACTGCCGAATCTTCTCTCCAAGTGCTAGTCGAATTCCCTGTGTTAAGGTAAGTGTCGACTTCTGATTAGTTCTCATGATCTATTCCAGGTTTTTGAAAGGCAAAAGCTGAAAAGCTAATAAGTTTAATGGTTCTATGTTGGGCAGCAATTCGGGAATTGAAGGAAGCTTGGTCAACTAGATCTAAAAGCCGAAAAACGTTAGTCTTCAATTTTGGGTTTTTAAGGTAAGAAGATTTTCCCTAGATTTTACTAGATTCGTTCATTATATGCAAGATCCTAACTTTATGATGAGGATTAACGATCATAAATTGTGATAGTAGTTCTGACAAGGACTTGTGATGGAATTAAATATGGATCAGGCAAAGGAGAGAATCCCTAAGTTTAAGAAACGAGCAGTATGTGCCGTTTGAGATTGGCCACTTGGTTGTGGACCGGCTTCTGACCAACACCTTAAGAAGATAGCAGTTGTGTCGACTAAGGATAGCGTCGACATAGAAAGCATTGTTTTATCGGTAATCAGGTGTGTAGATCTCTAACACACTATTAATCTTGTATAGTAATCTGTACTAAATATATGTTATGGGCTAAAAAGCCGGAAATAGGCTATATAGACAGTCAAATGGAACCCTAAATGGGTTAGGCAAGGATGCCAAGTACGTAAACATAGATCTCCTTATGTGTATCAAAATATATGTAAGTCTGCTTGATGTTCTCTTTATGTATGTATGCATGGGGTGGGAATTTTGATATGATAAAGAGGAAGTGCATGACAGGTCACTTGGTGATCGGTGGTAGAAAACCCACAAATATAAATGCTAGGCCACATAGTGATCGGTGGCTATGCCACGTATAATGATTCCTGAATAACAGGAATAGGCAGTACGACTGTCGTTATGGTGTGTAGCGGATGGAGGGTTGATTGTAGAAATCCCCAAGGTGTGATAGTTGGTACGGGTTGGTGTGTAGAGGATGGAATATTAGGATGGGTTGGGTTATTCATTATTTATTGTTTACCGTGTGATTATGATTGATACCTTAATGTATGGGCCAGGGCCCATAATGTTTTTGTGGGCTCACGTCGTTGTGTGGTTTGAGATTTATACACTGAGTCTTGGTGACTCACGCTTCCCTTTCCTCTATTCTTCCAGATGAGCAGTAGATCGTGGACATAGGAGCCGAGACGGACTCGAGGGGCCATCAAGTTTTTATTTCTACAAGTTATTTTCGGGATTTCTTTAAGTTTATTTTATTTCATTTTGGGAATAATTATGTAATAAGGCCCCTAGTTTTTATTCCACCAAGTAGAATTTCAATGTTCTGAAATTTATGAATTTATGACAAAGTTTATTTATACTTAATAATAATACAAAAGATTTATTTGAAAATGTCACTTCTTTATTCAAATATTAACTCGTTAACTTGTGCTTTCTAAAACTGTTAAAGTGTTATGTGTTCCATAACACGCCAGATCCGGTCGAAACGCATTGGCCGGGTTTGGGGTGTTACAATTTGGTATCAGAGCCCAATTCAAAACTCGGGCTGTGAAATGGGTCTAGAAGTGTTTTGGAAAAAAAAATTTAAGGAAAATGTCTGGTTTGAAGATATGGCCTTCGAGTCTACTGGCACCCGATCCACACAGGTAAGTATTCTGAACTCTTGATTGAGATATAAATGTGGGCTTAAAGGGCTAAAGGGACGTGGATTAGTATGATAGTATTGATGGACCTTAGGTTTAGATAAACCACTCTTGAATTCCATAAGACTTAATTTCACTAAACAAAACCCATGAACAAGTCGCAAGACTAGGGTGTGGCAACAGGCATACGCATGTCTAGGATTGGATCCGGAAGAGCTTGGTATTTAAGCAGTCCTAGTGACTCACCTCTTCTTCGCTAGAATCTTACCTGGTGCATAGTGACTGTTCACCTTAGTCGAGTTAGGGTGTGGCAATGGGCATACGCATGTCTAGGAGTGGATTCAGGGAGAGCTTGGTACTTAAGCAGTCCTAGTGACTCACCTCCTCTTCGCTAGAATCCTACCTGGTGTGTAGTGACTGTTCACCCTAGCTATGAGGACTTGTTGATAGGCTAAACCTTATAAATAAAACCCGAAAGGGACCAGCCATCCTACTTCACAATCAAAAACCCTAAGTTTTGTAAACTTTCAAAGAAATACACTTGATTTATGAAAATTTCCAACCAACCTATGTTCTGAAAGTTTACCCACAAACCCCATGATTACAAGAACACACCGGATTGTGAAACTAGTTTTTCCCAAAGTACCCCTGTTAAAACAACAACAACAACAACAACGTCAAAATCGCCTTGGTTTGTAAAATTACCAAAGTACCTCCAAATTTCAAAATTACCGAAATACCCCCAGATTTCATAATTACCCTCAGATTTCATAATTACTGAAATACCCCCGGATTTCAAAATGACCAAAATACCTCCGAATTTCAAAATTACCGAAATACCCCTAGATTTCTAAATTACCAAAATACCCCCAGATTTCAAAATTACCAAAATACCCCCGAATTGCAAAATTACCAAAATACCCTTATTTTACAAAATCACCAAGGAACCCTATTTTGAAAAATTACGAAAATACTCTTATAGGAAAAATTATGAAAATATCCCTGGGTAGTGAAACAACGAAAACACCCTTACGTGATGAATGTAAGTTCATGAATGTCATCTGTATATTGATGATTGAATGTATGTGTTTACTAAAATTAGAGGATACGAACTTGAGACTGAATTGTGAATGTGAATTCGAAAGAACTACTCTAAAACTACTATTCATAAGACTGTTCCTAGTTAATCAGTGGAAGAAAACTAATAACTCATAAAACTTGTAATCAGATAAACGCGAAGCGGCAGAATGAGTACAAGGGGTAGAGGACGTCCGCCACGTGGTCGTGGTACGGGTAGGGGGACGGTGTCGGAACCAGTGGGATCTAGTCATGGATTTGGAAACGAGATGCCAGCTGTGGAAGAGGAATTTCAGGATCAGACTGCCGGAGATGATACGGTATCTCAGGCAATGTTAAGGGTCTTAGAGAGGGTTGCTGGGGCTGGTATGGGCACAGGAGCCCGGAAATCTGTGCCGGAACGGCTTAGGGCCAACGGGGCAGAAGTGTTTAGAGGAATTTCTGGTGTAGCCCCAAGTTCAGCTGAGTATTGGTTGGAGGCAGTAGAACACATAATGGATGATTTAGATTTCACGGAGGAGGAGAAGTTGAAAGGGGTTGTATCTCTCCTGCAGGATGAAGCCTATCAATGGTGGCTTACGGTTAAGGATGGTACAGTGGCTGACCGTATCACCTGGGATTTCTTTAAAATGGCGTTTCAGAATAAGTACATTGGATCGAGTTATGTGGATGCGCAGCGCAGAGCATTTCTGAATTTGGTGTAAGGGAGTAGGCCAGTGGCTGCGTATGAAGCTGAGTTCTTACGCCTTAGCCGTTAAGCTCGTGGGATGGTAGCCACGGAGCATGAACGTTGTGTTAGGTTTGAAGATAGCCTGAGGGATGATTTGCGTGTTGATAGCCCCACAGCGAGAGAGGGAATTTGCTGTCCTGGTGGAAAAGGCTAAGATAGCTGAGGAGGTGAAGCGGACTGAAAAGTTAAATCATGATAGAGATAAGGGAGGAAATAAGAGGAATTTTGGATCGTCAGGAGCAACTGGGTGTACTCAAAAAAGGCCCAGGTCTGATGGACCGAAACGGGAAGAGAAACCTGCCGCTGCTAACCAGACACCAAAGTGTGCTCGATGTGGCAAATTTCATGCCGGTGAATGTTGGGCAGGTAGTGGGAAGTGTTTTAAGTGTGGATCTACAGACCACCAAGTTAAAAACTATCCGCAGCAACGGGACGGTGAAGGGACCATCGGCCGATGGAATGTTCAGCCTGGCAGAGGAGGTCAGCAGCCACAAAGAGGTCGTGGTGCAGCCAGAGGTGGTAATGGTGCTGGTCGGAGTCGTGGAGCACCAGGCCACGGGACAGGAAACATTGAGGCGAGACAGCCGGGGTTGGTCTATGCTGTTAGAAGTCAAGAGGAGGCTGATGCACAAGATGTCATAACCGGTACGTTTTTAATTTTTGGCTTGCCTTACACTGCATTGATTAACATTGGCTCGACGCATTCGTATGTAGCTAGTAGCGTATCTGGAACCTTAAAGTTAGAATCTGAAGTTACCCCTAGGGCAATCACTGTAGTTAGCCCGTTAGGACAATCTGTAGTAGTGGATAAACTCTATCGGGAAGTACCTTTAGAAGTTCAGGGGATAGTCTTCCGAACGGATCTACTGGAATTACCGTTCGGGGAGTTTGATTTAATTTTAGGCATGGATTGGCTTGTAAAGTATCAAGCTAACCTGGATTGTGCAGCCAAGCGTATGGTGCTAAAAACCCCCGAGGGTGATGAAGTGTTGGTAATAGGAGAAAGGGGAAACTGTTTGTCGAATGTAGTGACTGCCCTGAGAGCAGAAAGGATGGTGAGGAAAGGGTACGAGGCAGTTTTATTGTTTGTTAGGGCTTTAGAAGCTCAAGATCTGACTGTTGGGGACATCAGGACGATAAAGGAATTTCCTGATGCTTTCCCTAAAGAGCTTCCGGGATTACCCCCAGATCGTGAAGTGGAGTTTGGTATCGATCTTCTTCCGGGAACAGCCCCAGTATCTATTACTCCGTATAGGATGGCGCCGAAGGAGTTGGTGGAGTTGAAAGCGTAGATTCAGGAGTTGCTGGATAGAGGGTTTATTCGAACGAGTGTGTCGCCTTGGGGAGCTCCGGTGTTATTTTTTAAGAAGAAGGATGGATCAATGCGTATGTGCATTGATTATCGCCAGTTGAATAAGCTAACAATCAAGAACAAGTACCCGTTGCCAAGGATCAATGACTTGTTCGATCAGTTGAAGGGGGCCTCGGTCTTTTCAAAGATAGATCTGAGGTCAGGGTACCATCAGCTTAGGGTCAAAGAGGCAGATATTCATAAGACGGCTTTTAGGACTCGCTATGGTTACTATGAGTTTATGGTGATGCCATTTGGATTGACCAACGCGCCAGCAGCGTTCATAGACATGATGAACCGAGTGTTCCAACCCTACCTAGATCGGTGTGTCGTGGTGTTTATAGACGATATCTTGGTTTATTCGAAGTCAGAGGAGGAGCATGATGCTCATCTACGAATAGTTTTGCAGATTCTAAGGGAGAAGCAGTTGTATGCCAAATTCAGTAAGTGTAAATTTTGGCAAAAGGAAGTTACTTTTCTAGGGCACGTTGTGTCGGCAGAAGGGATTAGGGTTGACCCTCGAAAGATTGAAGCGGTGTTGGATTGGAAGCCACCTAGGTCTGTGGCTGAGATTAAGAGTTTTCTCGGTTTAGCTGGGTATTACCGAAGGTTCGTTGAAGGATTTTCTTCGGTAGCGGCACCGATGACTAAGTTGCTACGGAAAGGAGTTCCGTTTGTTTGGTCTGATAAACAGCAGGAGAGCTTCGAAAAGTTAAAGAGGATTCTGACGGAGGCTGCGGTGTTGATTCAGCCGGAGGTAGGGAAGGAGTTCGTAATTTATTGTGATGCGTCACACACAGGATTAGGATGTGTACTGATGCAAGATTGAAAGGTGGTTGTATATGCATCTAGGCAGTTAAGACCGTACGAATTGAATTATCCCACTCATGATTTTGAATTGGCGGCAGTGGTGTTTGCCTTAAAAATTTGGAGGCATTATTTGTATGGGGAGAAATCTGTCATTTACACAAATCATAAGAGTTTAAAGTATCTTTTGACTCAGAAGGAACTGAATCTAAGGCAGAGAAGGTGGATCGAGTTGCTAAAGGATTATGACTGCTCGATCGAGTATCACCCGGGTAAGGCTAATGTAGTGGTAGATGCTCTAAGTCGTAAAGTAGTCTCTGACTTAAGAGCAATGTTTGCTCACCTTAGTTTGTATGAGGATGGAAGTTTGTTAGCTGAACTTCAAGTGAAACCCTCTTGGATCAGTCAGGTGAAGGAGAAGCAATAGACCGATGAGTTACTAAAGGGGAAATTGCAGCTAATCTCAAAGGATGGGCCAACGGAGTTTAGTAAGAACGAGGAAGGACTGTTATGTTTTCGAGGGAGAGTATGTATGCCAAAAGATCCAAAATTGAGGCATAGGATTTTGAATGAGGCGCATGGTAGTGCATACGCTATGCACCCTGGTGGAAGTAAGATGTTTCGGGATTTAAGAGATCAGTTCTGGGGGCTGGGGTTGAAGCAAGAAGTAACTGAATTGGTGGGTAAGTGTTTGACCTGTCAATAGGTCAAGGTGGAACATCAGTTACCATCAGGATTATTGCAGCCAGTGAAGATTCCACAATGGAAGTGGGAAAGAATCACTATGGACTTTGTTAGTGGGCTTCCCCTCACACCCGCTAAGAAAGATGCGATTTGGGTAGTTGTTGATCGCCTGACGAAGTCCGCACACTTCATACTAGTACGTGTTGACTACTCTTTGCAAAAGTTAGCTAAGTTATACATAGTGGAGGTGGTGAGGTTGCATGGAGTACCGATTTCGATCATATCAGATAGGGACCCTAGGTTCACCTCTCAATTTTGGAAGGCGTTGCATCAAGCGTTGGGGACGAAGTTGGATTTCAGTACAGCGTTTCATCCTCAGACCGATGGACAGTCTGAGTGGGTGATCCAGATCCTGGAGGACATGTTGAGAGGATGTGCCATTGACTTCAGAGGTAGCTGGGAAGAGTTCTTACCGTTAGCAGAGTTTGCTTACAACAACAGCTACCAGTCAAGTATTCAGATGGCGCCCTACGAAGCTTTGTACAGGCAGAAATGTCGTACTCCTACCTGTTGGACAAAACTAGGGGAACGTCAGATTTTGGGTCTGGAGCTGGTAACCGAGACAGAAGAGAAGGTTGAATTAATTAGGGTTCGACTGAAAGAGGCGTCGGACAGACAGAAGTCCTATGCTAATTTAAAGCGTAAGGACATAGAGTTTGCAGTGGGAGATAAGGTATTCCTAAAAGTGTCACCATGGAAAAAGGTACTAAGGTTTGGTAGAAAGGGTAAATTGAGTCCCAGATTTATCGGACCATATCGGGTGTTGAAGCGAGTAGGAGCAGTAGCCTATCAGCTGGAGTTACCTTCGGAGTTAAGTCAAATTCAAGATGTATTTCACGTCTCCATGCTAAGACGTTACCGTTCGAATCCGTCTCACGTTGTGCCTGTGGAGGAAATCGAGGTAAGACATGATCTATCCTTCGAAGGGAAACCAGTAGAAATTTTGGATCGTGATGTCAAGGTGTTGAGAAGGAAAACGATCCCTTTGGTTAAGGTGCTATGGAGGAATCATGGTTCTGAGGAGGCTACGTGGGAACCCGAGGAAGCAATGCAGCAGCAATACCCCCATCTTTTCTGATCAGGTAATTTCGAAGACGAAATTTCTTTAAGGGGGTAGAACTGTAAAATCCTAAATTTATGGGCCTATGCATTTAGTGTAGGGATAGGTTTAATATGTTAATTTAAGTGATAGGGGTCCAAATTAGGCTCAGGATTAGGCAAAGGCCTTGGTTAAATTATTAGATTGGGCATTATAGAGTTAAAAGGTGGTAATTATGTTTAAAATACCAACGTGGGCTTAAGGCCCAACAATAGGTGGCACTGTAAGGGAATTAGAAGGTGGCGCCATTAATAATTAAAGAGGCCCAAGTTTTGGCCGCAAGGAGCCCATGTTTTGGGCCATTTTCGACATTTTAAAGGGGACAAGGGGTGACACCACACACAAAGAGTTAGGGGCCCAAAATTTAAGTTTCAAGAAGCCCAAATCTTTTAATTTAAGTGAGTTAAATTTCGGCATTAGGGTTTAATGAGGTGGACGGCTACAAGGCTCAAAAATAGGAGGATTTATATGGATTTTATAATTGATAATTTAGAAGATAAAAAGGAGAAAAGATAGGAGCCTATCTACAAGGAAGGTGATGGCCGAAAATCCACCACTTAAGAGGAGTAAAGAAATCGGCTACTGCATGGCAAAGAGGTGGCAAATTTTCCCTTTCATTTAGCTTGAATTTTAATTATTTAGGAAGGGCGTTTTCGGTTTTATACAGGAGGTGCCGAAATTCCTATAAATAGGGGGGATAGCTCCTTGATTCTGGCATTAAAAACCCTAATTCTCTCTTCTTTCTTTGTGCCGAATTCCTTAGCCTTTCCCTCTCCAATTTTCTTTTCTTCAGTTTCTTCAAAAGCTAAAACCTCTTCTCCATTCTTTTTCCTCTTGAGCCGATTTCTCTAAAAAGCCGAAATCTCCATAGTTTTTCTTTATTCATCCTATTTGAGAATTAGTTCTATTCTTCCGGCATTTAAATCTTTTCTTTGACACTGCCGAATCTTCTCTCCAAGTGCTAGCCGAATTCCCTATGTTAAGGTAAGTGTCGACTTCTGATTAGTTCTCATGATCTATTCCCGGTTTTTGAAAGGCAAAAGCCGAAAAGCTAATAAGTTCAATGGTTCTATGTTGGGCGGCAATTCGGGAATTGAAGGAAGCTTGGTCAACTAGATCTAAAAGCCGAAAAATGTTAGTCTTCAATTTTGGGTTTTTAAGGTAAGAAGATTTTCCCTAGATTTTACTAGATTCGTTCATTATATGCAAGATCCTAATTTTATGATGAGGATTAACGATCATAAATTGTGATAGTAGTTCTGACAAGTACTTGTGATGGAATTAAATATGGATCGGGCAAAGGAGAGAATCCCTAAGTTTAAGAAACGAGCAGTATCTGCCGTTCGAGATCGGCCACTTGGTTGTGGACCGGCTTCTGAACAAAACCTTAGGAAGATAGCAGTTGTGTAGACTAAGGATAGCGTCGACATAGAAAGCATCGTTTTATCAGTAATCAGGTGTGTAGATCTCTAACACATTATTAATCCTGTATAGTAATCTGTACTAAATATATGTTATGGGCTAAAAAGCCGGAAAGAGGCTGTATAGACAGTCGAATGGAACCCTAAATGGGTTAGGCAAGGATGCCAGGTACGTAAACATAGATCTCCCTATGTGTATCGAAATATATGTAAGTCTGCTTGATGTTCTCTTTATGTATGTATGCATGGGGTGGGAATTTTGATATGATGAAGGGGAAGTGCATGACAAGTCACTTGGTGATCGGTGGTAGAAAACCCACAAATATAAATGCTAGGTCACATAGTGATTGGTGGCTATGCCACGTATAATGATTCCTGAATAACAGGAATAGGCAGTACGGCTGTCGTTATGGTGTGTAGCGGATGGAGGGTTGATTGTAGAAATCCCCAAGGTGTGATGGTTGGTACGGGTTGGTGTGCAGAGGATGGAATCCTAGGATGGGTTAGGTTATTCATTATTTATTGTTTACCATTTGATTATGATTGATACCTTAATGTATGGGCCAGGGCCCATAATGTGTTTGTGGGCTCAGGTCGTTGTGTGCTTTGAGATTTATACACTGAGTCTTGGAAACTCACGCTTTCCTTTCCTCTACTCTTCCAAATGAGCAGTAGATCGTGGACATGGGAGCTGAGACGGACTCGAGGGGCCATCAAGTTTTTATTTCTACAAGTTATTTTCGAGATTTCTTTAAGTTTATTTTATTTCATTTTGGGAATAATTATGTAATAAGGCCCCTAGTTTTTATTCCACCAAGTAGAATTTCAATGTTCTGAAATTTATGAATTTATGACAAAGTTTATTTATACTTAATAATAATAATACAAAAGATTTATTTCAAAAAGTCACTTCTTTATTCAAATATTAACTCGTTAACTTGTGCTTTCTAAAACTGTTAAAGTGTTATGTGTTCCATAACACGCCAGATCCGGTCGAAACGCATGGGCCGAGTTTGGGGTGTTACATAAGGACTTTTTTTTATCATCAATACAAGAAAAAGACATATTCAAACAAAGGAATACCACAAAAAACAGAGATCAATACAATAGCAATAGGTTTTTAAACACGAAAAAGAGCAGAGATTAAGCATTTAACAAAAAAGAAGGATAACCAAAAACGCGAAATCAGATCGGTGACCATCAGGAGGTGATTTTATTTATTTTTACCGTTTCATTTCTCATTTCAAATCCCTTTTGATTCACAAATACACATACATATATTATTTTTTAAAAAAAAAAGGAAGAAAGAAAAGAAAAACGAGAGAGAAAACACCCCATCTTCCCTTTTTTTTGTTAACAGCAATCAAAAATGATTTTTTTTTTAAAAAAAAATCAGCCTTATATAGAAACAGAATACGGCGTCGTTTCTGGCAGGATCTGCACACGCGACCCGACCAGTCCAGAGGATCCGCATGCTTCTGTTAAATGGGATATTTATGCTCATGGCCCTTCCGCTTTTTGTGATTTTTTAATTAAATTTATTGTTATTTTTAATTCGCCCCTTTAATTTTATTTCGGTTTCATTTTAGTCCCACATTAAGCGCTGCGTTTTGAGAGGGCAGGGAAAATTTCCCTTTGGGCCCCTCCATATTATCCGCGCGCTCAATGGGGTCCATCTTCTTTTTATTTATTTCGAATTAGTCCCGAATTTCTGTTTTAAAGTCAATTTAGCCCCTTTTTCATTATTTTTGCAATTATTATTATTACTACTATCATTTAATATTTTTTATTTTTATTACTATTAATTATTTATTATTATTATTTTGTTATTACTATACTATACCATTATTATTAGTATTACTACTTTTATTTTATTATCATTGCCATTATTTTCTTTTATTATTTAATTATTATCACTAGTATTATTTTATTTATATTATTATTATTATTACTATTATTATTTTATTTTATATATTTTTAATTACCATTATTGTTACTATTATTATTATTTTTCTTACTAATATCATGAATATTATTTTATTATTACTAGTTCTTACTTTTAACATTATTATTTTTATTATTACCATTTTATTATTATTACTATTATCATTGCATTATTGTTGTTATTATCATCATTTTATCATTAAATTAGTTAACTTAGTATTATTACATACATCATTCTTATTTTTTATGCAACCTAGCTTCGTAATTTATCTCTTTTATCAAATCGTGTTACATTAACTTTTACTCGATTCATCAAGTTTTCAAATAATCGATATTTCGTATTAAAGATTCGAGAAAATCGAGCCCTAACTTACTGGGTTCCGATTTTTCTCATTAAATCTGAACAATGAAATTTCTTTTTTAAAATCGTAATACAAGTTTTAAATAAAATGTTTGTTCTCGAAAATTCAAAATGTTGTGCCCTAACTTACTGGACACGACATCTAGATACTCCGAGATAAGTTTCTTAAAAGGCACTATTCTGTATTTGGAATTTCGGGAAAATCGAGCCCTAAATTACTGGGTTTCGATTTCTCATTTGACAAATCACGGAATATCCTCTTCAAACTTAAAACCGAGCTTTGAAATCAAAAAGGCAAACTCAGTTTTGGGAGCCCAAAGTGTCGCACCCTAACTTACTGGTTGTGATACTTCATCTCTTCGAAATGATAGGGTCTTATCATCTATCTCGATTTATTTAAGTTTTAAAAAAAATAAATATAAAAGAGGATCATATTTTTGAGTCTTTTCAAAATTTCAACATTAGGACATGATTTTATCAATTAGGTACCAATTTTGGGCGTTACGAGGGTGCTAACCCTTCCTCGTGCATAACCAACTCCCGAACCCGATTTTTCTCGAATCTCGAGGACCAAAAACACTGTTTTAGTAAACCAAAACATTTTATTAAAACAAAGGTGACCTGATCACAACTAATAAAGATCAGTGGCGACTCCCGTTTTGTTTTTAAAGTCGACCGCCGTTTTTCAAAAAAATGGTTACGACAGCTTGGCAACTCCACTGGGGACACCGTCGAGAGTCAGGCCATAGATTGATTAATTTTTGTCCTTTTGATTTAAAATTTGGAAAATTGTCTTGAAAATTCATGTTTCTTTTAATACATTTTTGATGCTATAATTGTAATAATGTTGAGTCTCGTAAAATACTTTGGCATTGTATTGCATAGCCGTTGTGGTCGCACCTTTAAGTGGGAGCGAGAAGCTATGCTTTCGTGAGGTTTTCACCTCCGCATGGGCTAGTGGATTGCCTCTGGGATACATCTGTACCTATGTCTTCGTGAAGTTTTCACTTCTGCATGGCCATAGGGAAATGTATTCCCCTGAATCGAACTCGGTCCGTATGAGCCTATAATGGGTGAGGGTCGAGGAATCTACTGGTTCGGGTACCTAAACTTTAGAGCTAAACCACACGTAGAAAACATAAGAGCTCACCCTAAGTAGAACTATGTCAAACCTTAGTAGTTACCCAGATAGGTGTTTATTTATTTTACTCGTTTTAATATTTCATTCTATGGTACTAACTGGTTATGTTTTATTCTTGTGCATGACATTTCATATTTTAAGAGGTATTGATTCACGGTCAGTTTCTAAGTTAGAAAGCTGGTTATGGAGAACGGATTCCTTGATAAAGTGGAAGACAATGCAGCCGTCCGCATATGGTCAGAGCAAAGGCAATTAGAGAAAGGGGACATCTTAGCTGAGGGGTATGTGTCGGAACTACGGGATTTCACTAGCATCAGTATCACGCAAAATGAGCTCCAAGAGTTGAAAGAGATATGGACCCAGTGGGATGATGAGGCAAAGCAGTTGTTCCATCGTACTTATGGCGATCAACCTTACTTGCTCAACATCAAAGTAGATAAGTATCTATTTCGAGCAATGACTCAATATTGGAATTCTACTTATAGTTGTTTCTCTTACGGGAAAGTAGATTTAGTGCCCACAGTGGAGGAATATATAACCTTGCTTCACTGCTCAAGGATCCAAGTTGACAAAGCTTATTCTAGGACTTCTAATGTCCCAACTTTTGTAAAGAAGTCAATGAATATCACGGAGATGAGTGAGCAGTGGGTCTCAGCCAGAATTCAGAAGAAAGGCGAGGGTAAATGCATACCTTGGGTGAGTTGGAGGGACCTGATCCTAACACATCCCAATGTAAAGAAGAAGATTGACATTTTGCCTTGTGTATTTATGGTTTGGTAATCTTCCCTAAAGCCTTAAGACATGTAGATGAAGCAATTACTGATCTATTCGACCGACTAGCCAAAGGGGTCACGCCTGTGCCTATGATCTTAGCCGAAACGTTTAGATCTTTGAATGCATGTCGGAGAACAGGTGAAGGCAGGTTCATTGGATGCGCGCAGTTGTTGTTAGCTTGGTTCCATAGTCATTTCTGGAAGGTGGAAAAAGTGTCTTATCGGGTTTTCTCTGAGAATTACTCTCCGCTGAAAGAGATAGTAGCTACACCAAGAAGAGAAGACGTGTCCGAGGAAAACTGGATGACGCTCCTTCAGAATCTTTGAGAAGAGGACATCGAGTGGAGGGCTCCTTGGATGGTTCCCGACGAAATCCTTTATCGATGTGAGAATTTCGACTGGGTCCCCTTACTTGGAATTTGGGGAGCCATTGGGTATGCCCCTTTGCTTGTACTGAGGCAGTATGGTTCAAGACAATTCGTACCAACGACATACGGGCTGGCTCAATGTGAGTTCTCATACAAAAGGGAAAGCTATAAGAAGAAGGTTAAAGAGATTTCTAGTGCCTGGAATCAGATTCATAGAATGAAGAAATTATCTGTTGGCCCAATGACGACCTTGGAATATAGTGGATGGAGGATTAGAAGGGTTAATGATAACATCCCCGAGCCGAATCCAGAGGGTGCCCAATCAAGAGAAGAATGCTTGTGAGTGGTCCCATCAGAGTTAGAGATTGTGAAACAAGATTTCGAAAAGATGAGTTCAGAGCTTGGAAAGAGGATAGGGAAGTTGGAAGAAGAAGAAAAAATGCACCTGAAATTAGATATGGATGTTCAGAAATCAGAGGCCGAGAAACTAAGAAAAGAAAAGTGGAAGATAGAGGAAGATCGAGATAGTTTGAAGATAGAATATAAGAAGATGCGTCTGACAATGAAGAACGCTGGATTAGGAAAGACTCCAGAACAGTGGCGACGGAAGATTCTAGAGGAAAAGGCCAGAGCTAACTGTTGGGAGAGGAAGTTTCAAGAAATGCAAGCGCAAAACGAGGCCTTAGAGAAGAATTTGGCAGAAAGCCAAAAAGAGAAAAAGGGATTGAAAGCTAGAGTAGCTGAACTTGGGCGGTCTCTTCATCACCATCGAAGTCGTAATTCTGAAATTGAACTTAAATCAAGTCTAAATAAGATCGAATAAATGAAGGGTAAGATGAAATAATTAGAATCAGCATTGCACAGTTGTGAACTTCGGATTGAGCTTCTCGAAACAAGAGAAGGGTGTTGGGAGGAAGAGCTTCACCATTCTCATGATCAAGTTAGAAATCGGGATTACCTCATGGGTGAAGCAATAGTTCAGATTCGAGAGGTAGCTGATCACCTACAGACTTTGGCAGCATAGGCTGATATACTAAGCATGAAATATGAGCTACAGCCGGATCGTAGTCAAGAGCTAACCTCTTTGCTTAGAAAAATCAGAACTTTGGGCCTAAATGCGAAAGCATATTTGTAGTCCATTTTATGTAAAGGGTTTTGCTTTCTAATAAAGTTTTCTAAAATGAAGTTGAAATTGAATCGATGCCTTCTTCTTGCATTCATGCATTCGCATTGCATCATATCATATGCATTTAAGTCCATAAAGAGAGCCTAATTAGCTGAAATTATCAGAGAGAGAGAGAAAAAGAGGAGGAAAAATCTGGAAGCTAAACACCATTACGGTACACGTGCCAAAACAAAGAAAATGGATCAAAGACTTGAACAATTCCAGAAGGATATACAAGACCAAATGCAAGAGCAATTAGCTAAGCTCCAACAAGAAATGAGAGACCAAATGTTGGGAGCTCAAAGAAACATGATGGCTCAAATGGCCCAAATGCTGAACGGGGCGATGGGCAAAGGAAAAGGTCCCATGCCTATGGCTGGAGAAGATCTCGAAGGCATTCCCCCAGGTTTTACCCCACCACATGCACGAATACAACTTGAAGAGTATCCCCAAAGGCCATCTGTCACGATTAGGCATCAGCAAGAGCAAGCTGATACTAGACTGCCCATGAACTTCCACGTTGGCTCGGGATCCTATCCAGGAGATAGCGCAGTTAATCCCGTTATTCCTGATTTGGATATAGCAGAGAATGACGGGACAAGAGTCGAATCCTCGAGGCAGTTAGAGGATCGCTGTAGATGGTTGGAGGAAAAGTTCAAGGTTTTGGAAAACGCCGATCATCACCATGGTATTGACGTAAAAGACTTGAGTCTGGTTCTAGATTTGGTGTTTCCTCATAAGTTTAAGATGCCAGAATTTGAAAAGTACAGTGGGACCAGCTACCCTGAAGCCCACGTCACTATGTTCTGTAGACGGATGAATGGCTTCGTGAACTGTTAATTCATTGTTTCCAAGAAAGTTTAGTGGGGGCGGCTTCCAGATGGTATAATCAACTTAACCGTACTAATATTAGCTCTTGGAGAGACCTAGCCCAAGCCTTCATAAAGCAATACAATCATGTCACAGACATGACGCCTGATAGAATCACCTTACAAAACATGGAAAAGAAGTCAAATGAAAGCTTCAGGCAATACGCGCAAAGATGGAGAGAAGTTGCCATGCAAGTTCAACCACCTCTCCTAGAAAAGGAGACTACCATGCTTTTATCAACACCCTGAAAGCTCCTTTCATCACCCACATGATAGGGAGTGCCACCAAGAGCTTTGCTGATATAGTAATGGCAGGAGAAATGATTGAAAATACCATAAAAGGTGGCAAGATTGAAGCAGGGGAAAACACTAGAAGGGCTACTCCTAGGAAAAAGGATAATAAGGTGAATAATACGAGTACATACAACAAAAGGTACTCAATGACAATCACTATTAGCCAGCCAAAGGTGGTTTAGCCGGGCAACAAGGGTCAATAAGACAGGAATCAAGCACCCAAAAAATTCTGAAAAGCTCCAATTTACGCCAATCCCAATGACGTATAAAGAGCTATACCAAAGTTTATTTGACGCACACGTCGTGTCTCCATTTTATCTACAGCCGTTGTAGCCCCCATATCCTAAATTGTATGACTCAAACTCTCACTGTGATTACCATGCGGGAATAGCGATGCATTCAATAGAAAATTGCACTACCTTCAAAAAGGTAGTCGAGAGGCTAATCAAGATGGGGATTGTAAAACTTGATGATACACCCAGTGCGGAGAACCCATTACCCAACCATGGGGATAATGGGATAAATGCGATCGGTGAAAAGGTCGTGAGAAATATCAATGGGGATATCTCGGAGGTGAAAACCCTGTTGAGAATGGTTTGGAGGGTAATGGTGAGAAGAGAATTGGTAGAATTGGATTCTGTGAAAGAATGTGGAAGAATGAGAGACTACTGCGAATTCCACAAAGAGAAGGGACATGAGATCCAAGAATGTGTTGAGTTAGGGATCCTGGTACAAAGCCTCATGGACAACAAGGAACTGGAGTTTTATGAAGAAGGCTTAGAGGGAGGAAACATACATGCAATCGGAGGAGAATAGATGAAGCAAGAAGTCAACTATCCGAGGATCATTATCTCCCGACCAAGAAACACAGAAGGCGGAGCACAAGGGGTGCCAAAAATTGTAATCCAGAGACCTGTTTCCTTTTCTTATAAGGACAACAAAAGGGTACCATGGAATTACAACTATAATATGACAATACTGGGAGTGGAAAGCTTAGTTGGCACTTCCGAAGAAATCCAAAATGAAGGGTCCTACACGCGTAGTGGGAAGCGTTACGATCCAAGAAACGTCAGAGCAGCACCAGTGAAATCAAGACTATCATAGTTGAGCGAGAGAAAAGACCTGAGGCCCTTATCAACGAACTTGTAAAGGAGGAAGAGGCTAAAGAATTTTTGAAATTCTTGAAGCACAGTGAGTACAGCGTGGTGGAACAACTGCGCAAACAACCGGCTCGCATATCTGTGCTAGCCCTGCTTTTAAACTCAGAAGTGCATCGCGAAGCACTGATGAACGTGGTAAATGAAACTTACATTACAAAGGATATATCTGTCAACAAACTGGATCATCTGGTTAGTAACATAAGTGCTGACAATTTTATTTACTTTAGTGATGATGGAATCCCACCGGGGGGCATGGGATCAACAAAAGCTTTGCACATCACTCCTTGTTATAAGGGATACACTCTGCCAAGTGTGTTAATAGATAATGGATCGGCCTTCAATGTCTTACCGTTGTCTATGCTGAAGAAGTTGCCTATAGATAATTCTCACATGAAAGTATGCCAGAACATAGTGAGAACATTTGATGGCATTGAAAGAAGAGTGATAGGAAGAATTGACGTACCATTATTGATCGGGCCTAATACATATGAAGTGGACTTTCTGGTGATGGATATCAAGCCCTCATACAACTGCTTGTTGGGAAGGCCCTGGATTCATTCGGCGGGGGCAGTACCCTCATCGTTGCACTAAAAACTAAAACTGGTAACGAAAAATCGGCCGGTAACTATAAACGCAGAAGAAGACATCATAGCGACTGTTACCAATGAAGCGCCATATTTAGAGACAAATGAGGAGGCCACTGAATGTTCCTTTCAATCTTTAGAGTTCGTAAATGCAACATTCATCTTGGAAGAAAATGAAGTTCCAGTGCCTAAGATATCCAGAACCACGAGGATGGGCTTACAAATGATGATAGGGAAAGGAGCCCTACTAGGAAAATGATTGGGCAGACACCCCCAAGGGGAAGTTCAAGTTCCGATACTGAAAGAGAAAAGAGACCGTTTTGGCTTGGGTTTCAAGCCAGATGCTAAACAAATGAAGAAGGAAATAGAAAAAAAAAGAAAGAAAGGAGAAGCGCACGGTTGAATGGGGAAGACGTCAAGTGGGAATCGATGACATTCCCCCACATATCCCATACCTTCGTATCAGGAGGGATAATTCACCCGGAGAGAAGATTGTCAAAAAATTAAAATCCTCACATCAATGCCATACACGATGAAGAAATCGGATAAGGAAACCTGTTGGGCATTCGCCCGTATGAACCTGAAAGCGTTTTGGACAATTGGACTGCAGAGGAATTTCCTGTAGTTTTTAGAGATTATACAGAGTAATATTCAGAACGCACTTGTTGTTTTTAAGCCTAGAAACAATAAGACTTCTTTTGTGAAATAGGCTCATGTTCAGATATTTTGTTTCAATGAAATACATCTTTAATGACCAATTCTGGCAAACATTCTCTCATTTTTATTCTTTATTTTTTATTATTTCCATTCATATCATGTGAATAGTCGTCCTCAAATTCATTTGTTCCTTGTACATTCTTTGGTACCCATCACAGGTCCCTAGACATCAATGGTATGAGCAACGATACTATAGATCCAGAGGTCTGTTTTGAGCAAGACATGTGTTTAGAGGAATCTCAGGATTTTGAAAGTGACAGAGATTGTGACTTGTCTCCAGATTTGTTGAGAATGGTAAAGCAATAGGAGAAACAAATTTTACCCCATGAAGAGGAAGTGGAGAACATAGCCTTGGAGGAAAGAAATATGGTGAAAATTGGAACGGGCATAGCCAAGGAGACAAAACAAGATCTTGTTGAGTTGCTACGAGAATTCAAGGATGTCTTTGCATGGTCATACCAAGACATGCCTGGTCTAAGTACTGATATTGTAGTGCATCACCTTCCCATAAGAGAAGAATGCAAGCCAGTGTAGCAAAAGCTACGAAGGATGAGGCCTGAGGTAGTGTTGAAAATAAAAGAGGAAGTCAAGAAACAGTTTAATGCTAGCTTTCTACAGGTGGTCAAATACTCAGAGTGGGTCACCAATATTGTTCTTGTCCCTAAGAAAGATGGAAAGGTCTGGATGTGTGTAGACTATAGGGACTTAAATAAAGCCAGCCCAAAGGACAATTTCCCCTTGCCTCATATTAACACGCTGGTGGACAATACAACGGGATACTCATTGTTTTCTTTCATGGATGGGTTTTCGGATACAATTAGATCAAGATGCACCCTGAGGATATGGAGAAAACCACTTTCATAACATTGTGGGGTACCTTTTGCTATAAAGTAATGCCATTTGGGCTAAAGAATGCAGAGGCAACATATCAAAGGGCCATGGTAACTTTATTCCATGACATGATGCATAAAGAGATTGAAGTATATGTTGATGATATGATTGCCAAATCTCGAACAGAAAAGGAACACATCGAGGTTTTAAAGAAATTGTTTTTAAGGTTAAGGAAATTTCAAATGAAGCTCAACCTGGCCAAATGTGCTTTCGGAGCTTGGTTAGGAAAGTTACTGAGATTTGTGGTCAGCGAGAGAAGAATCGAAGTTGACTTAAATAAGGTCAAAGCAATACAAGAATTGCCTTCACCGTGCAATCAAAAGGAAGTTCGAGGCTTTCTTGGAAGATTAAATTACATTGCTCGGTTTATTTCACAATTAACCGAGAATTGTGATCCCATATTCGCCTTCTCAAGAAACACAACCAAGGTGTATGGGACGAGGAATGCCAGAGGGCTTTTGACAAAGTCAAACAGTATCTGTCAAATGCACAAGTACTATATCTGCCTAATCCAGATAAACCATTGATACTGTATCTGTTAGTGTTCAATAGCACTATGGGATGTGTGCTCGGACAACACGATGAGTCAGGAAGAAAAGAAAATGCGATATACTATCTCAGTAAAAAGTTCACTGAATGTGAAATGAGATATTCGTCGATCGAAAAATTGTGTTGCGCTTTGATTTGGACAACCCGAAGATTAAGGCAGTATATGCTATATCATACTACCTGGTTAATTTCGAAGCTTGATCCGTTAAAATATATGATAGATTCAGCTGCTTTGAATGGAAGGATGGCAAGGTGGCAGATTTTGCTGTATGAATTTGATATAGTCTATGTAAACCAAAAGGCTATAAAAGGGAGCGCAGTAGTAGAATTTCTGGCTAATAGAACTTTAGAGGATTATGAACCTTTGAGCTTTGATTTCCCCAATGAAGAGTTGATGTATATGGCAAATGTTGAAGAATGTCCTTGGAAGCTAAATTTTGATAGAGTGTCAAATGCTGTAGGAAATAAAATTGGGGCAATCTTTGTATCCCCTAGCGGTGACTATTTGTAACATCCGGGATTTGGAGGTCTTGCATTTTACTTCATATTTATGTGTTGGTATGTTTTGCATGACTGTTTGAGTGTGTTTGGGGCTTCGGAAAACCCTGAGGTTAAGTCCAAGCCTTAGTGAAAATTTTTGGTTCTAAGCTGTTAGGGGAGATCTAGGGAAGCTAGGCTTAAAAAGATTAAATTTGTGGTTGCTGACAGAAGGAAAAGGTTAGTGTAGTGGCAAGGGGGGCGCCACTTTGGGAGCTTGGGGGTTGCGTCAGAAGGGAGCAACAAGGGGGAAGGAGTTCGAGCTGCATGGATAGCATTTTGGAGTGTTATTTTGCACCTGAGGAGGTAGGTGGTGGATTCGGCAAGGGCACTTGGGGGGAGTGTTGACTGGGTCAAACGTTTTTTGAATGGTTGGTGGGGAGGGGTTTTAGGAGTTTGAAGCATTCAAACTTGTTTGAATGGGAGGGTGTGAGTGAAGTTAGGAGAGAAAGAAGGGATTTGGAGAGTGGATGGAGTGGCTGGCTGAATGTGAGGTTCTAGAGGTGGGATTTTCGGTCATGTGAGAGGGGTGTGAGGGTGTGTCGGTTTAGGAGTGTTGGTGCCAAATTTGGGAGAGGCTAGTTAGGGGTAGGGTGTTCTTTTTGTCATTTGAGGCAAATTGGTTCCTTGAGGTGCCAAATTCTCTCTCACTCATTTCTCTTTTCAGCATTTTGCTTAGAGGGCCGAAAGTTAGTAAGCATTCCTCTCCTCTCTATTGTTTTCTTCTGGTATTTTCCCTCCTGCCAAATTTTCCTAGCATCCATCCCTTTTCTTTTGTTCTTCCCTCAATCTCTAAAGCCGAAACAATCCTTTTCTTCTTGTGGCCGAAAGTACTCCTCATTTGTTGAATCATAGCTGAACCTTCTAACCATCTCCATTCCTTCTTTTTCTTCTTCTATTCGTTTCTTTCTCAAACCCTATCTCTTGGCCGAATTCTCTCTAATCTTTTCTTTCTTTCTTTTTTTGGTTCTCACCTCATTTAATCCAGACAAAACCGATTTCCATTTCATCTCTTTGGTTGTCCTCTCGTTGTCTATTCTCCTAAAGCCGAATCTCTCTCTCTCGTGTGGTGACTCCTTTTGTTTGGTAATCGCTAGAGGAAGTGTCATCATTCATCTCCTGCCAATTCTTTCAATCGGTTCCCAGTGATAGTGGTAAGGGTTCTTTTCTCTCTAAATCTTTCTTTTTTTCTCTGTGGTTGCCGAAACCAAACGCTTAACCTTGTCTA
The DNA here is from genome assembly GCA_005393395.2 of Gossypium australe. NCBI lineage: Eukaryota > Viridiplantae > Streptophyta > Magnoliopsida > Malvales > Malvaceae > Gossypium > Gossypium australe. Next base: position 126,901,291 of record CM016624.1, on the reverse strand, counting down.
TTATGTGTGTGGCCGAATCAATGAAGGGTTTGACTTCGTGTCTTTTGCGGTAAGCCAGCGTGAAGGGTATTAGGTATCTTTCGGGGTTCAATTAACCAAGGTAGGTGGGTTACAATATTCATTCGGTCGAAGGCCACTTCTTTTGGATCACAAGTCATTAGGCCGAATCTAATATGGGTTATGTAGGGACTTCGGCGATTGTTAAGCTTAAGTGTATAATCTCCGGGTTCTGTCGACTTTGGTAAGGGTTTTATTCGATCGAAGCATTCATTTAGTTTTCACTATTGATTTATTCAATGTTTTAACCGGGTCTTCTGACCAAGATCGTATCTTATGGATTCGAGAACCAGTCAGGTGAAAGAAGGGGTTGGACACGTAGTCCCTACCCCTAAGTTCAAGATGTGAGCAGTTTTAGCAATTCGGGATTGGCCACCAGGTTGTGGACCAGCGTCTAAAAAAGACAAGCAGATCGCTGTGATCTCTTCGAGTGAGGACGTTAGGGAGATCGATAGTTTAGTTCTCCAAGTTTACAGGTGTGTAATTATCACACTAATCCTTTAATTTTATAAATGTATGTGTTGTGCTTGGAAGCCGGAAATAGCGGCAGTGGAGGGTGTTTTACCTGTGTTGGGTAATCAGTAAACCAGGTTAGTATACTACTTACATTAATGATCGTGGATAAGCTGTTGTGGATGCATGTGAGTATGTTATTTATATATATACCTATGTTTTATCATGTTGCCTATCTGCCATATTATGATGCATGTGCATGGGGTTTGGGATATTAATGATGAAAAAGGGGAAGTGTATATATGTGGGTGACTTTGTCATGATTAATGATGGCCTCGAGCCTCATTATGGACTTTGTGATTTAATCACGTGGATTTAGTGGCTAGACCACTTATGTAGACTTCGAGCAGTGTGTCTGTCAGCATGACTGCCGAAGAGGTGTGTAGCGGATGGAGGGTTGATTGTAGAAATCCCTAGGTGTGTATGAGGATGGATGTACGGAGTGGTGTGTAGAGGATGGATAGTAGGTTGGGTTGGGCTATCATTTTTGAATATTTGTGCATGGTATGATGATTTGGGGCCCAAGCCCGCTTGTGGAATGTGGTAGTATAATTGCACACTGAGTCTGGTGACTCATACTGTTTTCTTAACACATCGCAGGTAGCTCGTGACTCTTGGACTGGGCTGGAATGGACTCGAGGTGGCCATGCAGGAGTTAATTTAGTAAACTTTATTTTAAACTATTAATTGAAATTTTCTTGTGGGATATTTTTAATATGTAATAAGGCCACTGTAGATTTGGTAAATTTCGGATTTTTAAGTTGGATTCATTATTTAATACTTATTTAAGATATGACTATACTATATTTTGACATGGGTTTTTAAATGGAGCTTTCAAAACTTGGGTAATATAAAAACAACCATTTTCTTTGGTATCAATAAGGGGTAATAAACATAACTTAACTCAACTCAGGAATTTTCCTTCAACTACAAACCACTAATTTCAAAACCACACCTCGAGCGGAAAGTTTTCAAACTTACGATATTTTCCTATTTTAGAAATAAAATTCGTCTTTACACTCTTTCTTTTTCTTGGTAACATTCCAGATCTGGTCGTGGTGTTTAGGCCGGGTTTGGGGTGTTACACTATTATTCATTCACGTGCAAATTGGATTTTGATTGCACAAACAACATGGCAGAGTATGAAGCATGTATCATGGGAATTCGAGCAGCTATAGAGCGTAAAATCAGAGTGCTAGAAGTATATGGAGATTCCGCACTAGTGATTTACCAGCTTAAAGGTGAATGGGAGACGAGAGATCCCAAACTGACCAATTATCGAAAGATAGTTTTGGGATTGATTGAGGAGTTTGATGACATCACTTTTAATTATCTCCCGCGTGATGAAAATCAGATGGCAGATGCTTTGGCAACCATGGCTTCTATGATCAAAGTGAACAAACCAGAAGATATGAAACACATTCAGATGAGTATTTTCGAAGTTCCAGCTCATTGTTATAACCTGGAGGAAGAGGAAAAAGATGACCACCCTTGGTATTAGGATGTATTGCGATACGTAAAAAATTGTGAATACCCGGAGCATGCAACGGAGAATGAGAAAAGGACACTAAGAAGATTGGCCTCTGACTATGTTTTAGATGGGGATATCTTGTACAAAAAGAGAAAAGATCAAGTCTTATTGAGATGCGTTGATGCTGTCGAGGCTATGAAAATCCTGGAAGAAGTTCATGAGGGCGTTTGTGGAACCCATGCTAACGAATTCACAATGGCCAGACAGATAATGAGATTTGGATATTATTGGTCCACCATGGAGGGAGATTGTATTAATTTTGCCAAAAGATGTCATAAATGCCAGACTTACAGAGACAAAATTCATGTGCCTCCGTCACCATTGCATGTTATGACTTCCCCATGGCCTTTTTCCATGTAGGGCGTGGATGTCATTGGACCAATCTCACTGAAAGCTTCGAATGGGCACCGTTTCATCTTTGTGGTCATTGACTACTTCACAAAATGGGTAGAGGCTGCTTCGTATGCTATCGTTACTAAGTCAGCAGTTTGTTGGTTCCTGAAAAAGGATATCATTTGTCGGTATGGAATGCCTGAGAGGATCATATCAGGCAACGTACTGAACTTGAACAATAGTACGATAGCGGAAGTTTGCAGTCAATTTAACATCAAACACCACAACTCGTCTCCGTATCATCCAAAAATGAATGGGGCAGTGGAAGCGGCCAATAAAAATATCAAAAAGATAGTAGGGAAGACGACTGAGACTTATAGGGATTGGCATGAGAAATTACCGTTTGCACTCTATGCTTATCAAACGTCCGTCAAAACCTCTATTAGGGCAACGCCTTTCTCGTTGGTCTATGGGATGGAGGCAGTTCTACCTATCGAAGTGGAAATACCTTCTCTTCGAGTTTTCTCAGAAATAAAGCTAGATGAAGCTGAATGGATCCAGGCTCGATATGATCAGTTGAACTTAATTGAAGAAAAGAGGCTAAGGGCTATTCGCCACAGCCAGATGTACCAAAAACAAATGATGCGAGCCTATGACAAAAAAGTTCGCCGAAGAAAGTTTCACGAGGGGGACCTTGTACTAAAAAAGATCCTGCCCATACAAAAGGGTTTCAGAGGAAAATGGATGCGGAATTGGGAAGGTCCATATGTGGTGAAGAAGGCTTTCTCTGGAGGTGCACTGATTCTAACTGAAATGGATGAGAAAAGCTTACCCAATCCTGTGAACTCGGATTCAGTCAAAAAATACTTTGCTTGAAAAGAAGAAGAAGCCAAGGTGAAAACCCGCAAAGGGCACCTTGAGACCAAAGGGGTTTTGAGTTGAAAACCCGAAAAGGGCAGCTCAAATTTTGAATGGACATGCAGTGATCTTTCTATACTTGAATCAACAAGAAAGGAAGTATGTTGCATATTGGGGCATCGATAAAGTACTTTGAGTCTTCTAAACACATGTTAAGCTCAAAGCAGCCTTCATGAAGTTTGTATATAGAAGCGCAATCAGCGATATCTAGGGCATCTGATCTTTGTTTTATTCATTTTACTATTTTTGGGGTTCTTTTTCTCCGCAAAAAGATATGTTTCCAGTCAATTTTCCTCGTATCATTGATAATTCATTTTAACTGTCTTTGAAATCAATTTATTGTTACCCATCATTCATAAAAATGTTGCATTGAAATAATGATTGATGAACTAATAATTTCACAAAAGAAAGTTCTACATATTACTTTGGAAATTTCTAGATAAAACAAGAAATCGAAACAGAACAATTGTTTAGAATTTCTATGTACACAGATTGGAGATACTTGAGAAAGAAGAGTCTTAATGGAGACTATTTCTCTGAATTCTTTGTCTAATTAAGTGGTTGTGACGGAGATAAAACAATGTCATCTGGTCATTCAAAGAATGATATGACAGACCAATTTTTGACGGGAAAAGATTCAAAAAAAAAACCTTAATTGTGGTGGAATGAATCGAAGTTGAAACAAGTCATGTATCCTTTAAGCTACAATAAGAACGGATAGAAAAGGTTTAAATTCCTGGTGGGATGATTGGAAGTCGATATACGACCCGTGTCCCGAGGTTCAAGAGGAATGAGCCCTAAAATTTCCATGAGGGCAAATTGTTTGAGCAAGAAAATGATACTTTAAAGGGAACGAAGATGAAATCTTGACAGATAAATGAGTGATAACATCTCGAATAGGAATCATACTCATAACATTTTCACATTTATATATCATAACATGTCTAAATAGGAGCATTTGACTCATTTCGATCATGGCATCCTAATTATTAGGCATAAGCATGTACCCATTCTACAGGTCATGTCCTCAAGAGGACAGTGTAATAAGGTAGATCGAAGACATCAGATCTTGTCTCCCTGAGTTTGCAGTGAAACAGATTGAAGATAACAAATCTGGCATTCCTAAAGTTGCAGGAGCAGATTGAAGATAACAGATTTGGCATTCCTGAAGTTGCAGGAGCAGATTGAAGATAACAAATCTGGCATTCTTGATGTTGCAGGAGCAGATTGAAGATAGCAGATCTAACATTCCTGAAGTTGTAGGAAGCAGATCAAAGACATCAAATCTTGTCTCCCTGAGTTTGCAGTGGAGCAGATTGAAGATAGCAAATCTGGCATTCCTAAAGTTGCAGGAAGCAGATCAAAGACATCAAATCTTGTCTCCCTGAGTTTGCAGTGGAGCAGATTGAAGATAGAAAATCTGGCATTCCTGAAGTTGCAGGAGCAGATTGAAGATAACAAATCTGGCATTCCTGAAGTTGGAGGAGCATATTGAAGATAGCAGATCTGGCATTCCTGAAGTTGCAGGAAGCAGATCAAAGACATCAAATCTTGTCTCCCTGAGTTTGCAGTGGAGCAGATTGAAGATAGCAAATCTGGCATTCTTGAAGTTGCAGGAGCATATTGAAGATAGTAGATCTGGCATTCCTGAAGTTGCAGGAGCAGATTCAAGATAGCAGATCTGGCATTCCTGAAGTTGCAGTAAGCAGATCAAAGACATCAAATCTTGTCTCCCTGAGTTTGCAGTGGAGTAGATTGAAGATAGCAGATTTGGCATTCCTGAAGTTGCAGGAAGCAAATCAAAGACATCGAGCCCTATCTCCCTGAAGTTGCAGCAGAGCAGACAGTATCTCCCTGAAGTTGCAGTGGAGCAGATTAAAACGACAAATCCTATATCTCTAAAGTTGCAGTTGGTGGGATTAAATCTACTATAACTATAAATCTCATCTTTCAAAGCTGCGGGGAAGCGGGTCGAAGCAACAGGATGCAGTGGACTAGAATGAGGCTACACCGAAGAATCAAGACTCAGCAGATCCGAGCAAATTTGGACCTTCTTTATGTCTTTGCTCTATTCCCGTTGCACGAGAATGAGCAAAGAGGGGCAACTGTACGAGCCCAAAATTGTCCGACCCATACACAATCAGACCCAATTAAACCCAACCCAAATAAACCAAAAAACCAAGCCCAGTTACAAGACCCAACTCAAAATTACCTTAGCCCAAAACCTAACTAGCCCAATACCCAATTGAAAAAACAAAAAAACAGCAAACCCTAGGTGCGCCGCACCTAGGGTCTTCTGCCATCTGACCCCGTCCCATCCACCGCCTTTGGCCACCGCCATCCACTTGCACCGTCACCTGTAAGAATTAAAGAAACGTGACAGCAAAATGATTGTAAAAAATGGCTATAAAAAGCCAATCAAATTCTATTTGTAAGGACTTTTTTTTTATCATCAATACAACAAAAAGATAGATTCAAACAAAGCAATACCACAAAAAACATATATCGATACAATAGCAATAGGTTTTTAAACACGAAAAAGAGCAGAGATTAAGCATTTAACAAAAAAGAAGGACAACCAAAAACGTGAAATCAGATTAGTGACCATTAGGAGGTGATTTTATTTATTTTTACCGTTTCATTTCTCATTTCAAATCCCTTTTGATCCACAAATACACATACATATATTATTTAAAAAAAGGAAGAAAGAAAAGAAAATTGAGATTTTACCTTTTCCGGCCACCGGGCGCGGTGGCCGGCGGCGGCGCTGACGGCAGTCTCCTCGCCGGATTCTGGACCTAGTCCAGAGAGAAAACACCCCCTCTTCCCCTTTTTTTGCTAACAGCAATCAAAAATGATTTTTTTTTAAAAAATGGCCTTATATAGAAACAGAATATGATGCCATTTTGCTTCAGGCTTTTAAACGTCAAAACGGCGCTGTTTCTAGCCGGATCCGCGCACGCGACCCGACCCGTCCAGAGGATCCGCATGCTTCTGTTAAAAGGGATATTTATGCTCATGGCCCTTCCGTTTTTTGTGATTTTTTAATTAAATTTATTGTTGTAACATCCTAAATTTATGGGCCTATGCATTTAGTGTAGGGATAGGTTTAATATGTTAATTTAAGTGATAGGGGTCCAAATTGGGCTCAGGATTAGGCAAAGGCCTTGGTTAAATTATTAGATTGGGCATTATAGAGTTAAAAGGTGGTAATTATGTTTAAAATACCAACATGGGCCTATGGCCCAACAATAGGTGGCACTGTAAGGGAATTAGAAGGTGGTGCCATTAACAATTAAAGAGGCCCAAGTTTTGGCCGCAAGAAGCCCATGTTTTGGGCCATTTTCGGCATTTTAAAGGGGATAAGGGGTGACGCCACACACAAGGAGTTAGGGGCCCAAAATTTAAGTTTCAAGAAGCCCAAATCTTTTAATTTAAGTGAGTTAAATTTCGGCATTAGGGTTTAATGAGGTGGACAGCTACAAGGCTCAAAAATAGGAGGATTTATATGGATTTTATAATTGATAATTTAGAAGATAAAAAGGAGAAAAGATAGGAGCCTATCTACAAGGAAGGTGATGGCCGAAAATCGACCACTTAGAGGAGTAAAGAAATCGGCTACTGCATGGCAAATGGGTGCCGAATTTTCCCTTTCATTTAGCTTGAATTTTAATTAATTAGGAAGGGCATTTTCGGTTTTATACAAGAGGTGCCGAAATTTCTATAAATAGGGGGGATAGCTCCTTGATTCTGGCATTAAAAACCCTAATTCTCTCTTCTTTCTTTGTGTCGAATTCCTTAGCCTCTCCCTCTCCAATTTTCTTTTCTTCAGTTTCTTCAAAAGCCGAAACCTCTTCTCCATTCTTTTTCCCCTTGAGCCTATTTCTCTAAAAAGCCAAAATCTCCATAGTTTTTCTTTATTCATCCTATTTGAGAATTAGTTCTATCTATTCCGGCATTTAAAACTTCCTTTGGCATTGCCGAATCCTCTCTCTAGTGCTAGCCGAATCTCCTAGGCTAAGGTAAGTGTCGACTTCTGATTAGTTCTCATGATCTATTCCCAGTTTTTGAAAGGAAAAAGCTGAAAAGCTAATAAGTTTAATGGTTCTATGTTGGGCGGTAATTCGGATTTGAAGGAAGCTTGGTCAACTAGATCTAAAAGCCGAAAATAGCTAGTCTCCAATTTTGGGATTTTAAGGTAAGGAGATTTTCCCTAGATTTCTACTAGATTTATTCATTTTATGCCAGATCTTAACTTTATGATGAGGATTAACGATCAAATATGGTGATAGTAGTTCTGATAAGGACTTGTGATGGAATTAAACATGGATCAGGCAAAGGAGAGAATCCCTAAGTTTAAGAAACGAGCAGTATCTACCGTTCGAGATTGGCCATTTGGTTGTGGACCAGCTTCTGAACAACACCATAGGCAGATAGCAGTTGTGTCAACTACGGATAGCGTCAACATAGAAAGCATCATTCTAATGGTAATCAGGTGTGTAGGTCTCTAACACACTATTAATCTTGTATGTATGTCTATATATATGTTATGGGCTAAAAAGCCGGAAAGAGGCTGTATAGACAGTCGAATAGAACCCTAAATGGGTTAGGCAAGGATGCCAGGTACGTAAACAAGATCTCCCTATGTGTACCGAAATATATATAAGTCTGCTTGATGTTCTCTTTATGTATGTATGCATGGGGTGGGAATTTTGATATGATGAAGGGAAAGTGCATGACAGATCACTTGGTGATTGGTGGTAGAAAACCCACAAATATAAATGCTAGGTCACATAGTGATCAGTGGCTATGCCACGTATAATGATTCCTGAATAATAGGAATAGGCAGTACGGCTGTCGTTATGGTGTGTAGCAGATGGAGGGTTGATTGTAGAAATCCCTAAGGTGTAATGGTTGGTACAGGTTGGTGTGTAGAGGATGGAATCCTAGGATGGGTTGGGTTATTCATTATTTATTGTTTACCATGTGATTATGATTGATACCTTAATGTATGGGCCAGAGCCCATAATGTGTTTGTGGGCTCAGGTCGTTGTGTGCTTTGAGATTTATACACTAAGTCTTGGTGACTCACGCTTTCCTTTTCTCTACTCTTCTAGATGAGCAGTAGATCGTGGACATGGGAGCCGAGACGGACTCGAGGGGCCATCAAGTTTTTATTTCTACAAGTTGTTTTCGAGATTTTCTTTAAGTTTATTTTATTTCATTTTGGGAATATTTATGTAATAAGGCCTCTAGATTTTATTCCACCAAGTAGAATTTCAATGTTGTGAAATTTACGAATTTATGACAAAGTTTATTTATACTTAATAATAATAATACAAAAGATTTATTTTCAAAAAGTCACTTCTTTATTCAAATATTAACTCGTTAACTTGTGCTTTCTAAAACCGTTAAAGTGTTATGTGTTCCATAACACGCCAGATCCGGTCGAAACGCATGGGCCGGGTTTGGGGTGTTACAATTTGGTGTCAGTGCCCAGTTCAAAACTCGGGCTGTGAAATGGGTCTAGAAGTGTTTTGGAAAAAAAATTAAGGAAAATGTCTGGTTTGAAGATATGGCCTTCGAGTCTACCAGCACCAGATCCACGCAGGTAAGTATTCTAAACTCTTGTTGTGATATATATGTGGGCTTAATGGGCTTGAGGGACGTAGATTAGTATGATAGTATTAATGGACCATAGGATTAGATACACAACTCTTTAATTTCATAAGACTTAATTTCTCTGAACAAAACCCGTAAACAAGTTGCAAGACTAGGGTGTGGCAACAGGCATACGCATGTCTAGGATTGGATCCGGAAGAGCTTGGTATTTAAGCAGTCCTAGTGACTCACCTCCTCTTCGCCGGAATCTTACCTGGTGCGTAGTGACTGTTCACCTTAGCCGAATTAGGGTGTGGCAATGGGCATACGCATGTCTAGGAGTGGATTCATGGAGAGCTTGGTACTTAAGTAGTCCTATTGACTCACCTCCTCTTCGCTAGAATCTTACCTGGTGCGTAGTGACTGTTCATCCTAGCTACGAGGATTTGTTGATGTGCTAAACCTTATAATTAAAATCCGAAAGGGACCAGCTACCCTATTTCACAATCAAATACCCCAAGTTTTGTAAAATTTCTAAAATACACCTGATTTGCGAAAATTTTCCAGAATACCCAGAACTGTAAAACTACCAAAATTTGTGAAATCACCAAAGTACTCTGGTTGGCAAAATTACTAAAATAACCTTGGTTTGTGAAAATTCCCAAAACAACCATGATTTTATAAAATACCTATGTTTTGAAAATTTACCCAAAAATTTCATATTTACAATAGTAACCCAGATTATGAAACTAGATTTTCCAAAAGTACCCTTGTTTGAAAAAAAAACATCAAAATATCCCTGGTTTGTAAAATTACCAAATTGCCCCTGGTTTGCAGAATTACCGAAATACCCCAGATTTTAAAATTACTGAAATACCCCCAGATTTCAAAATTACCGAAATACCCCCAGATTGTTAAATTACCGAAATACCCCCAGATTTCAAAATTACTGAAATACCTCCGAATTACAAAATTACCAAAATACTCTTATTTCACAAAATCACCAAGGAACCCTATTTTGGAAAATTACAAAAATACCCTTATAGGAAAAATTACGAAAATACCCCTGGGTAGTGAAACAACGAAAACCCCCTTACGTGATGAATGTAAGTTTATGGATGATATCTGTATGTTGATGATTGAATGTATGTGTTTACTAGAATTAGAGGATACGAACTTGAGACCGAATTGTGAAGGCGAATTCGAAAGAACTACTCTAAAACTACTATTCATAAGACTGTTCGTGGTTAATCAGTGGAAGAAAACTAATAATTCATAAAATTTTTAATCAGATAAAAGCGAAGCGGTAGAATGAGTAAACGGGGACGAGGACGTCAGCCACGTGGTCGTGGTAGGGGTAGGATGACAGTGTCGGAACCAGTAGGGTCTAGTCATGGTTCTAGAAACGAGATGCCAACTGTTGAGGAGGAATTTCAGGATCAGACTGCCAGAGATGATGCGGTATCTCAGGCAATGTTAAGGGTTTTAGAGAGGGTTGTTGGGGCTGGTATGGGCATAGGAGCCCGGAAATCTTTGCCGAAACGGCTTAGGGCCAACGGGGCAGAAGTGTTTAGAGGAGTTTCTGGTGTAGCCCCAAGTTCAGCTGAGTATTGGTTGGAGGCGGTAGAACGCATAATGGATGATTTGGATTTCACAGAAGAGGAGAAGTTGAAAGGGGTTGTATCTCTCCTGCGGGATGAAGCCTATCAATGGTGGCTCACGGTTAAGGATGGTACAATGGCTGACCGTATCACCTGGGATTTCTTTAAAATGGCATTTCAGAATAAGTACATTGGATCGAGTTATGTGGATGCGCAGCGCAGAGCATTTCTGAATTTGGTGCAAGGGAGTAGGTCAGTGGCTGCGTATGAAGCTGAGTTCTTACGTCTTAGCCGTTATGCTCGTGGGATGGTAGCCACGGAGCATGAACGTTGTGTTAGGTTCGAAGATGTCCTGAGGGATGATTTGCGTGTTTTGATAGCCCTACAGCGAGAGAGGGAATTTGCTGTCCTGGTGGAAAAGGCTAAGATAGCTGAGGAGGTGAAGCGGACTGAAAAGTTAAATCGGGATAGAGATAGGGGAGGAAATAAGAGGAATTTTGGATCGTCAGGAGCAACTGGGCGTACTCAGAAAAGGCCCAGGTCTGATAGACCGAAACGGGAAGAGAAACCTGCCGCTGCTAACCAAACACCAAAGTGTGCTCGATGTGGCAAATTTCATGCCGGTGAATGTTGGGCAGGCAATGGGAAGTGTTTTATGTGTGGATCTACAGACCACCAACTTAAAAACTATCCGCAGCAACGGGACGGTGAAGGGACCATGGGTCGAGGGAATGTTTAGCCTGGCAGAGGAGGTCAGCAGCCACAAAGAGGTCGTGGTGCAGCCAGAGGCGGTAATGGTGCTGGTCAGGGTCATGGAGCACCAGGCCAAGGGGCAGGAAACACTGAGGCGAGACAGCCGGGGTTGGTCTATGCTGTTAAAGGTCGAGAGGAAGTTGACGCACTGGATGTCATAACCGGTACGCTTTTAAGTTTTGGCTTGCCTTACACTGCATTGATTGACATTGGCTCGACGCATTCGTATGTAGCTAGTAGCGTATCTGGAACCTTAAAGTTAGAATCTGAAGTTACCCCTAGGGCAATGACTGTAGTTAGCCCGTTAGGACAATTTGTAGTAGTGGATAAACTATATCGGGAAGTACCTCTAGAAGTTCAGGGGATAGTCTTCCGAACAGTTCTAATGGAATTACCGTTCGGGGAGTTTGATTTAATTTTAGGCATGGATTGGCTTGTAAAGTATCAAGCTAACCTGGATTGTGCAGCCAAGTGTATGGTGCTAAAAACCCCTGCGGGTGATGAAATGTTGGTAATAGGAGAAAGGGGGAACTGTTTGTCGAATGTAGTGACTGCCCTGAGAGCAAAAAGGATGGTGAGGAAAGGGTACGAGGCAGTTTTATTGTTTGTTAGGGCTTTAGAAGCCAAAGATCTGACTGTTGGGGACGTCAGGACGATAAAGGAATTTCTTGATGTTTTCCTTAAAGAGCTTTCGGGATTACCCCCAGATCGTGAAGTGGAGTTTGGTATCGATCTTCTTCCGGGAACAGCCCCGGTATCTATTGCTCCGTATAAGATGGCGCCGAAGGAGTTGGTGGAGTTGAAAGCGCAGATTCAGGAGTTGCTGGATAGAAGGTTTATTCGACCGAGCGTGTCGCCTTGGGGAGCGCCGGTGTTATTTGTTAAGAAGAATGATGGATCAATACGTATGTGCATTGATTATCGCCAGTTGAATAAGCTAACAATCAAGAACAAGTACCCGTTGCCAAGGATCGATGACTTGTTCGATCAGTTGAAGGGGCCTCGGTCTTTTCAAAGATAGATCTGAGGTCAGGGTACCATCAGTTTAGGGTCAAGGAGGCGGATATTCATAAGACGGCTTTTAGCACTCGCTATGGTCACTATGAGTTTATGGTGATGCCATTTGGATTGACCAATGCGCCAACAGCGTTCATGGACATGATGAACCGAGTGTTCCAACCTTACCTAGATCGGTGTGTCGTGGTGTTTATAGACAATATCTTGGTTTATTCGAAGTCGGAGGAGGAGCATGATGCTCATCTGTGAATAGTTTTGCAGATTTTAAGGGAGAAGCAGTTGTATGCCAAATTCAGTAAGTGTGAATTTTGGCTAAAGAAAGTTACGTTTCTAGGGCACGTTGTGTTAGTAGAAGGTATTAGGGTTGACCCTCGAAAGATTGAAGCGGTGTTGGATTGGAAGCCACCTAGGTCTGTGGCTGAGATTAGGAGTTTTCTCAGTTTAGCTGGGTATTACCGAAGGTTTGTTGAAGGATTTTCTTCGGTAGCAGCACCAATGACTAAGTTTCTACAGAAAGGAGTTCCGTTTGTTTGGTCTGATAAGCAGCAGGAGAGCTTCGAAAAGTTAAAGAGGATTCTAACGGAGGCTCCGGTGTTGATTCAGCCGGAGGCAGGGAAGGAGTTCGTAATTTACTGTGATGCGTCACACATATGATTAGGATGTGTACTGATGCAAGATGGAAAGGTGGTTGCATATGCATCTCGGCAGTTAAGACCGTGTGAATTGAATTATCCCACTCATGATTCGGAATTGGCGGCAGTGGTGTTTGCCTTAAAAATTTGGAGGCATTATTTGTATGGGGAGAAATCTGTCATTTACACAGATCATAAGAGTTTAAAGTATCTTTTGACTCAGAAGGAACTGAATCTAAGGTAGAGAAGGTGGATCGAGTTGGTAAAGGATTATGACTGCTCGATCGAGTATCACCCGGGTAAGGCTAATGTAGTGGCGGATGCTCTAAGTCGTAAAGTAGTCTCTGACTTAAGAGCAATGTTTGCTCACCTTAGTTTGTATGAGGATGGAAGTTTGTTAGCTGAACTTCAAGTGAAACCCTCTTGGATCAGTCAGGTGAAGGAGAAGCAACAGACTGATGAGTTACTAAAGGGGAAATCGCAGCTAATCTCAAAGGATGGGCCAACGGAGTTTAGTATGAACGAGGAAGGACTGTTATGTTTTCGAGGGAGACTATGTATGCCAAAAGATCCTGAATTGAGGCATAGGATTTTGAATGAGGCGCATGGTAGTGCATACGCAATGCACCCTGGTGGAAGTAAGATGTTTCGGGATTTAAGAGATCAGTTCTGGTGGCCGGGGTTGAAGCAAGAAGTAACTGAATTGGTGGGTAAGTGTTTGACCTGTCAGCAGGTCAAGGCGGAACATCAGTTACCATCAGGATTATTGCAGCCAGTGAAGATTCCACAATGGAAGTGGGAAAGAATCACCTTGGACTTTGTTAGTGGGCTTCCCCTCACACCCACTAAGAAAGATGCGATTTGGGTAGTTGTTGATCGCCTGATGAAGTCTGCACACTTCATACCAGTACGCGTTGACTACTCTTTGCAAAAGTTAGCTAAGTTATACATAGCGGAGGTGGTGAGGTTGCATGGAGTACCGGTTTTGATCATATCAGATAGGGACCCTAGGTTCACCTCTCAATTTTGGAAGGCGTTGCATCAGGCGTTGGGTACGAAGTTGGATTTCAGTACAGCATTTCATCCTCAGACCGATGGACAGTCTGAGCGGGTGATCCAGATCCTGGAGGACATGTTGAGAGGATGTGTCATTGACTTCAGAGGCAGCTGGAAAGAGTTCTTACCGGTAGTAGAGTTTGCTTACAACAATAGCTACCAGTCAAGAATTCAGATGGCGCCCTACGAAGCTTTGTACGGGCGGAAATGTCGTACTCCTACCTGTTGGATAGAACTAGGGGAATATCGGATTTTGGGTCCGGAGTTGGTGACCGAGACAGAAGAGAAGGTTGAATTAATTAGGGTTCGACTGAAAGAGGCGTCGGACAGATAGAAGTCCTATGCTGATTTAAAGCGTAAGGACATAGAGTTTGCAGTGGGAGATAAGGTATTCCTAAAAGTGTCGCCATGGAAAAATGTACTAAGGTTTGGTAGAAAGGGTAAATTGAGTCCCAGATTTATCGGACCATATCAGGTGTTGAAGCGAGTAGGACCAGTAGCCTATCAGCTGGAGTTACCTCCGGAGTTAAGTTAAATTCACGATGTATTTCACGTCTCCATGCTAAGGCGTTACCGTTCGGATCCGTCTCACGTTGTGCCTGCAGAGGAAATCGAGGTAAGACCTGATCTATCCTTCGAAGAAGAACCAGTAGAAATTTTGGATCGTGATGTCAAGGTGTTGAGAAGGAAAATGGTCCCTTTGGTTAAGGTGATATGGAGGAACCATGGTTCTGAGGAGGCTACGTGGGAACCCGAGGAAGCAATACAGTAGCAATACCCCCATCTTTTCTGATCAGGTAATTTCGAGGACGAAATTTCTTTAAGGGGGTAGAACTGTAACATCCTAAATTTATGGGCCTATGCATTTAATGTAGGGATAGGTTTAATATGTTAATTTAAGTGATAGGGGTCCAAATTGGGCTCAGGATTAGGCAAAGGCCTTGGATAATTATTAGATCGGTCATTATAGAGTTAAAAGGTGGTAATTAGGTTTAAAATACCAACGTGGGCTTATGGCCCAACAATAGGTGGCACTATAAGGGAATTAGAAGGTGGCGCCATTAATAATTAAAGAGGCCCAAGTTTTGGCCGCAAGGAGCCCATGTTTTGGGCCATTTTCGGCATTTTAAAGGGGACAAGGGGTGACGCCACACACAAGGAGTTAGGGGCCCAAAATTTAAGTTTCAAGAAGCCCAAATCTTTTAATTTAAGTGAGTTAAATTTCGACATTAGGGTTTAATGAGGTGGACGACTACAAGGCTCAAAAATAGGAGGATTTATATGGATTTTGTAATTGATAATTTAGAAGATAAAAAGGAGAAAAGATAGGAGCCTATCTACAAGGAAGGTGATGGCCGAAAATCCACCACTTAGAGGAGTAAAGAAATCGGCTACTGCATGGCAAAGGGTGCCGAATTTTCCCTTTCATTTAGCTTGAATTTTAATTAATTAGGAAGGGCATTCTCGGTTTTATACAAGAGGTGCCGAAATTTCTATAAATAGGGGGGTAGCTCCTTGATTCTGGCATTTAAAACCCTAATTCTCTCTTCTTTCTTTGTGCCGAATTCCTTAGCCTCTCCCTCTCCAATTTTCTTTTCTTCAGTTTCTTCAAAAGCCGAAACCTCTTCTCCATTCTTTTTCTCCTTGAGCCGATTTCTCTAAAAAGCTGAAATCTCCATAGTTTTTCTTTATTCATCCTATTTGAGAATTAGTTCTATCTATTCCGACATTTAAAACTTCCTTTGGCATTGCCGAATCCTCTCTCTAGTGCTAATCGAACCTTCTGTGCTAAGGTAAGTGTCGACTTCTGATTAGTTCTCATGATCTATTCCCGGTTTTTGAAAGGCAAAAGTCGAAAAGCTAATAAGTTTAATGGTTCTATGTTGGGCGGCAATTCGAGATTTGAAGGAAGCTTTGTCAACTAGATCTAAAAGCCGAAAATAGCTAGTCTCCAATTTCGGGATTTTAAGGTAAGGAGATTTTCCCTAGATTTCTACTAGATTTATTCATTTTATGCCAGATCTTAACTTTATGATGAGGATTAACGATCAAATATGGTGATAGTTGTTCTGATAAGGACTTGTGATGGAATTAAACATGGATCAGGCAAAGGAGAGAATCCCTAAGTTTAAGAAACGAGCAGTATCTGCCATTCGAGATTGGCCACTTGGTTGTGGACCGGCTTCTGAACAACACCTTAGGCAGAGAGCAGTTGTGTCAATTACGAATAGCGTCAACATAGATAGCATCGTTCTAACGGTAATCAGGTGTGTAGGTCTCTAACACACTATTAATCCTGTATGTATGTCTATATATATGTTATGGGCTAAAAAGCCGGAAAGAGGGTGTATAGACAGTCGAATGGAACCCTAAATGGGTTAGGCAAGGATGCTAGGTATGTAAACATAGATCTCCCTATGTGTATCGAAATATATATAAGTCTGCTTGATGTTCTCTTTATGTATGTATACATGGGTGGGAATTTTGATATGATGAAGGGGAAGTGCATGACAGGTCACTTGGTGATCAGTGGTAGAAAACCCACAAATATAAATGCTAGGTCACATAGTGATCGGTGGCTATGCCACGTATAATGATTCCTGAATAACAGGAATAGGAAGTACGGCTGTCGTTATGGTGTGTAGCGGATGGAGGGTTGATTGTAGAAATCCCCAAGGTGTGATGGTTGGTACGGGTTGGTGTGTAGAGGATGGAATCCTAGGATGGGTTGGGTTATTCATTATTTATTGTTTACCATGTGATTATGATTGATACCTTAATGTATGGGCCAGGGCCCATAATGTGTTTGTGGGCTCAGGTCATTGTGTGCTTTGAGATTTATACACTGAGTCTTGGTGACTCACGCTTTCCTTTTCTCTACTTTTCCAGATGAGCAGTAGATCGTGGACATGGGAGCCGAGACGGACTCGAGGGGCTATCAAGTTTTTATTTCTACAAGTTATTTTCGGGATTTTCTTTAAGTTTATTTTATTTCATTTTGGGAATATTTATGTAATAAGGCCCCTAGTTTTTATTCCACCAAGTAGAATTTCAATGTTCTGAAATTTATGAATTCATGACAAAGTTTATTTATACTTAATAATAATAATACAAAAGATTTATTTTCAAAAAGTCACTTCTTTATTCAAATATTAACTCGTTAACTTGTGCTTTCTAAAACCATTAAAGTGTTATGTGTTCCATAACACGCCAGATCCGGTCGAAACGCATGGGCCGGGTTTGGGGTGTTACAATTGTTATTTTTAATTCGCCCCTTTAATTTTATTTCGATTTCATTTTAGTCCCACATGAGGCGTTGCGTTTTAAGAGGGCAGGTAAAATTTCCCTTTGGGCCCCTCCATATTATCCGCGCGTTCAAACGGGTCCATCTTCTTTTTATTTATTTCGAATTAGCCCCGAATTTCCGTTTTAAAGTCAATTTAGCCCGTTTTTCATTATTTTTGCAATTATTATTATTATTACTATCATTTAATATTTTTATTTTTATTACTATTAATTATTTATTGTTATTATTTTGTTATTACTATACTATACCATTATTATTAGTATTACTACTTTTATTTTATTATCATTGTAATTATTTTCTTTTATTATTTAATTATTATCACTACTATTATTTTATTTATATTATTATTATTATTACTATTATTATATTATTATTATATATTTTAATTACCATTATTGTTACTATTATTATTATTATTTTTCTTACTAATATCATTAATATTATTTTATTATTACTATTTCTTACTTTTAACATTATTATTTTTATTATTACCATTTTATTATTATTACTATTATCTATTTTTATTATTATTTCTTTTACGTCTATTATTATTATAAATGTATTATTATCATTATTCTTTATTTTACTATTATCATTGCATTATTATTGTTATTATCATCATTTTATCATTAAATTAGTTAACTTAGTATTATTACATACATCATTCTTATTTTTTACGCAACCTAGCTTCGTAATTTATCTCTTTTATCAAATCATGTTACATTAACCTTTACTCGATTCATCAAGTTTTCAAATAATCGATATTTCGTATTAAAGATTCGAGAAAATCGAGCCTTAACTTACAGGGTTCCGGTTTTTCTCATTAAACTTGAACAACGAAATATCTTTTTCAAAATCGCAATACAAGTTTTAAATAAAACGCTCGTTCTCGAAAATTCGAAATGTTGTCCCTTAACTTATTGGACACAACATCTAGATACTCCGAGATAAGTTTCTTAAAAGGCACTATTTCGTATTTGGAGTTTCGGGAAAATCGAGCCCTAACTTACTGGGTTCCAGTTTCTCATTTGATAAATCACGGAATATTGTAACTCCCCATACCCGGCCCAAACGCAATGACCAGATCTGGTATGCTACGGGGTTTACGTTAAAAACTTCACTTGGATGATTTTTGGAAATTCAGTTTCTTTATTTAGGTGTTCGTTAATAAGTGATATTGGAAGAAAACCTTTGCTCTTTCTTCGAACGTGTTTGGAAATCCCATTTTATTACTTCTTGTAGATAAATATTTGAACATAAATTTAAAAAAAAAATGAAAACAATAACCATTATAAAATGATAACCTAAGCTATGGGGCCTTATTACATAAACATTCCCAAAATTAAAACTTAAAGAAAAACCGAAAAGAAATAATTTATGGAAATAGAAACTTGATGGCCCCTCGAGTCTACCTCGGCTCCCATGCCCACGATCTACTGCTCATCTAAAAAGTCAGGAAAATAAAAGGGTGCAAATCCCGAAAACACATAAAAGGCTTGGCCCACAAACACATTATGGGCCTTAGCTCATACACAATGGCAACAAAATATATACATGCAACATGGCCCAACCCAACCTAAAAATCCATCCTCTACACACCAGCTCGTACCAACAAACACACCTCGGGGATTTCTACAATCAACCCACCAACCGCTATACACCATATCGACAGCCATGCTGCCTATTCCTAACAGTTAGGAATAAATTTAACGTGGCTTAGCCACCGATCACTATTGTGACCTAACTTTATAATTCGTGGTTTAATCACCGATCACCAAGTGACCTATTAACATGCTCTTCCCCTTCATCATATCAACCCCATCCCATGCATACATACATGCAGAATCAAAACAATATACTACCTAAAAGTTCACAGTCTATCACATACATCGATACACATAGAGAAGTTTCTATGATTACGTACCTGGCATCCCTTGCCTACCCTTTTTGGATAATCCGACTGTCTATACAGCCTTTTTTCGGCTTTTAGCCCATAACGTATATTTAGTATAGATTAATTAGTGTGTTAGAGATCTACACACCTGATTAAAGTCAAGACGAGACCCTCTATGTCGACACTATCAGAAGTCGATACGACTGCTAACTGTCTAAGATTTTGTTCTGACGCCGGTCCACAACCCGGTGGCCAATCCCGAACTGCTGACACTGCTCATTTCTTAAACTTAGGGATTGGTTTTACAGATCCAATCCCCTCCTTCTCCTGATCGATATTTGATTCCATTAAAAGACCTTATCATAACATATAGTTAAGATCACAATTACGATAGCGAATCTAAAGAGAATCTAAAGAGAACCCCTTACAATGAAATCCCGAAAAGAGAGATATGAGGTTTAGAGACTAACGATTCTGGCTTTTAGATCTAAGCGATCTACTTCAATTCCCGAATGTCACCTGACACGTAAACACAAGAAACCAACAATCCATTAGCCTTTTGGCTTTGTCTTCCAAAAACTGAAAGAGAAAAAGAATAGATCAGAAGAAATCGGCACCTACCTTTACAAAGAATTCGGCAACTCTTAGAAGATTTCGTCTTTTGAGAAGATCAAAAAGAAAAGATGATCTCAAGAGATCTATAAAGTTTCGGCTTTTGAGAAGGCCAAAAAGAAAAGATGATCTCAAGAGATCTATAAAGTTTCGGCTTTTGAGAAGGTCAAAAAGAAAAGATGATCTAAAGAGATCTATGAAGTTTCGGCTTTTGAGAAGGAGATGATTGAGAGAAAAGAGTAATATCAAATGTAAAGAAGTGATAGGAATGGTATAGGAAAAAGAAGAATTTTGGCAAGGCTAGGGCAGATTCGGCTATGGCAGACAAATGTGAAAAGAAAGAATACTTAAGGGAGTTTTCGGCTTTTATTCAGAAAAGGAAGAAAAGAGAGAAGATGAAAACCCTAAATGCCGAAAATAAAGAAGAGAATGGGAGAATAAAACCCTAATGCCAATTTTAATTAAAATAGTTGGGCTTCATGCAACTTGAATTTGGGCCTCCTCAGTTGACGCCACTTCCCCGCTTTTAAGTGGCGCCACTTTGCCACTGGGCCACAAGCCCATTTGTATTTTAAAACACAGATAACATCTTTTAAGCTCTATCTTACCAGGCTTTCCACTAGAGTGTCCAAACAGAAAATTCGATTAAGGCCTCTGCCCAACCCTGAGCCCATTCTGGACCCCTAACACTCACATTAAACATAACCACACATTAAATGCATAGCCCCACAATTTCAGGATGTTACAGTTCTACCCCCTTAAAGAAATTTCATCCTCAAAATTTCCAACTAACTATTAATCGTACTACCCAAGTCTCACCACTATGCTTTCGCTGCGCACTCTAATTCTATAGCCAAAAGAAACACTTAGTATACTATGGTACGGTATTCGCATCTGGAGCGTCCTCGTCCCCTTGGCGACGTGCTGCATAGACCAAAGCTGGCTGCCTCGCCTCAGCATAACCTGCACCTCCACGACCATGTCCTGTGCCATTTCCACCATTGATAAGCTTCGTCCCGCAGGAGAGATACAACCCCTTTCAGTTTTTCCTCCTCCGTGAAATCCAGATCATCCATTATACGCTCAACCGCCTCCATCCAATACTCAGCTGTACTCGGGCTATACCAGAAATTCCCTTAAACACTTCTGCCCCATTAGCTCTAAGTCGTTCCGACACAGATTTCCGGGCTCCTATGCCCATGCCTGCCCCAGCAACCCTCTCTAAAACCCTTAACATCGCCTGAGATACCGCATCATCTCCGGCCGTCTGATCCTGGAATTCGGCCTCCGCAGCTGGCATCTCGTTTCCTGACCCGTGGCCAGATCCTACTGGTTCTGGCACGGCCATCCTACCCCTACCGCGACCACGCGGCGGACGTCCACGGCCCCTTGTACTCATTCTACCGATTTGCTTTTATCTGATTAGAAATTTTATGAATTATTAATTTCTTTCACTGATTAACCACGAACAATCTTATGAACTGTAGTTTAAGAGTAGTTCTTTCGAATTCTACATTATATCTACGAGTTTCAGTCTCAAGTTTGTATCTCCTATTTCTAGGAACCACATACATCAACCATCATACATCAACATACAAGTAGCCTCCATGCACTCCCATTCATCGCATAAGGGTTTTTTCATCATTTCTCTACCCAGGGGTATTTTCGTAGTTTTGTCCTACAGGGTATTTTGTAATTTCCTCAAAATGGGGTATCTTGGTGTTTTTTCGAAATAGAGGTATTTTGGTATTATCATAACACAGGGGTATTTTGAATTTTTTTTAAAACAAAGGGTATTTTGGAAAATTTAATTTTGCAAAACGGGGACTTTCAATGAATCTAGGGTTTTTCAGGTAAATTTGCAAAGCATGGCTAATTTATAATACCAAGGGTGTTTTGGAAATTTCACAAATTTTGATAGTTTTACAAATCCAGGGTATTTCGGGAAATTTTCACAAATCAAGGGTATTTCGGAAATTTTACAAACTTGGAGTAATTTTGCGCAATAGGGTGGCTGGTCCCTTTCGGGTTTTAATTATAAATTTTGGCCCATCAACAAGTCCTCGCGGCTAAGGTGAACAGTCACTACGCACCAGGTAGGATTCCAGCGAAGAGGACGTAAGTCACTAGGACTGCTTAAGTACCAAGCTCTTCCTAAATCCAATCCTAGACATGCGTATGCCTGTTGCCACACCCTAACCCAGCGACTTGTTCACGGTCATGTTTAATTAGATTAAGTCTTATGGAATTGAAGAGTTGTTTAAACTAGGCCTAAGGTCCACTAACCCTATCATACTAGTCTACGTCCATAAAGCCCATCAAACCCAACATGTATATCACATCAAAAATTAGAATACTTACCTGCGTGGATTAGGTGCCGGTAGACTCGAAGGCCATATCTCAACCCAAAGCATTTTCTTAAATTCATATCAAATTTCCAAAACACAACTAGACCCATTTCACAGCCCGAGTTTTGCAACTGGGCTCTGATACCAAAATTGTAACACCCCAAACCCGGCCTAAACGCTACTACCGGATCTGGTATGCTACGGGGTTTACGTTAAAAACTTCACTTGGATGATTTTTGAAAATTCAGTTTCTTTATTTAGGTGTTCGTTAAATAAGTGATATTGGAAGAAAACCTTTGCTCTTTCTTTGAACGTGTTTGGAAATCCCATTTTATTACTTCTTGTAGATAAATCTTTAAACATAAATTTAAAAAAAATGAAAACAATAACCATTATAAAATGATAACCTAAGCTATGGGGCCTTATTACATAAACATTCCCAAAATTAAAACTTAAAGAAAAACCGAAAAGAAATAATTTATGGAAATAGAAACTTGATGGCCCCTCGAGTTCGCCTCGGCTCCCATGCCCACGATCTACTGCTCATCTGAAAAGTCAGGAAAATAAAAGGGTGAGTCACCAAGACTCAGTGTGCAAATCCCGAAAACACATAAAAGGCTTGGGCCCACAAACAATTATGGGCCTTAGCCTATACACAATGGAAACAAAATATATACATGCAACATGGCCCAAACCAACCTAAAAATCCATCCTTTACACACCAGCCCGTACCAACCAACACACCTCGGGGATTTCCACAATCAACCCACCAACCGCTACAAACCATATCGACAGCCATGCTGCCTATTCCTAACAGTCAGGAATAAATTTAACGTGGCTTAGCCACCGATCACTATTGTGACCTAACTTTATAATTCGTGGTTTAACCATCGATCACCAAGTGACCTATTAACATGCTCTTCCCCTTTATCATATCAACCCCATCCCATGCATACATACATGCAGAATCAAAACAATATACTACCTAAAAGTTCACAGTCTATCACATACATTGATACACATAGAGAAGTTTCTATGATTACGTACCTGGCATCCCTTGCCTACCCTTTTTGGGTAATCCGACTGTCTATACAGCCTTTTTCCGGCTTTTAGCCCATAACATATATTTAGTACAGATTACTATACAGCCTTTTTCCGGCTTTTAGCCCATAACATATATTTAGTACAGATTAATTAGTGTGTTAGAGATCTACACACCTGATTACAGTCAAGACGAGACCCTCTATGTCGACACTATCAGAAGCCGATACGACTGCTAACTGTCTAAGATTTTGTGCTGACGCTGGTCCACAACCCGGTGGCCAATCCCGAACTGCTGACACCGCTCATTTCTTAAGCTTAGGGATTGGTTTTACAAATCCAATCCCCTCCTTCGCCTGATCGATATTTGATTCCATTAAAAGACCTTATCATAACATATGGTTAAGATCACAATTACGATAGCGAATCTAAAGAGAATCTAAAGAGAACCCCCTTACCTTGAAATCCCGAAAAGAGAGATATGAGGTTCAGAGACTAACGGTTCCGGCTTTTAGATCTAAGCGATCTACTTCAATTCCCGAATGTTGCCCGACACGTAAACACAAGAAACCAACAATCCATTAGCCTTTCGGCTTTGTCTTCCAAAAACCAAAAGAGAAAAAGAATAGATCAGAAGAAATCGGCACCTACCTTTACAGAGAATTCGGCAACTCCTAGAAGATTTCAGCTTTTGAGAAGATAAAAAAGAAAAGATGATCTCAAGAGATCTATATAGTTTCAGCTTTTGAGAAGGTCAAGAAGAAAAGATGATCTCAAGAGATCTATAAAGTTTCGGCTTTTGAGAAGGTCAAAAAGAAAAGATGATCTCAAGAGATCTATGAAGTTTCGGCTTTTGAGAAGGAGATGATTGAGAGAAAAGAGTAATATCAAACGTAAAGAAGTGATAGGAACGGTATAGGAAAAAGAAGAATTTCGGCA
This sequence comes from Gossypium australe, assembly GCA_005393395.2. Lineage (NCBI taxonomy): Eukaryota > Viridiplantae > Streptophyta > Magnoliopsida > Malvales > Malvaceae > Gossypium > Gossypium australe. Next base: position 126,877,138 of record CM016624.1, on the reverse strand, counting down.
AGGCTAGGGCAGATTCGGCTATGGCAGACAAATGTGAAAAGAAAGAATGCTTAAGGGAGTTTTCGGCTTTTATTCAGAAAAAGAGGAAAAGAGAGAAGATGAAAACCCTAAATGCCGAAAATAAAGAAGAGAATGGGAGAATAAAACCCTAATGCCAATTTTAATTAAAATAGTTGGGCTTCATGCAACTTGAATTTGGGCCTCCTCAGTTGATGCCACTTCCCCGCTTTTAAGTGGCGCCACTTTGCCACTGGGCCACAAGCCCATTTGTATTTTAAAACACAGGTAACATCTTTTAAGCCGTATCTTACCAGGCTTTCCACTAGAGTGTCCAAATAGAAAATTCGATTAAGGCCTCTGCCCAACCCTGAGCCCATTCTGGACCCCTAACACTCACATTAAACATAACCACACATTAAATGCATAGCCCCACAATTTCAGGATGTTACAAATATCCTCTTCAAACTTAAAACCGAGCTTTGAAATAAAAAAGGCAAACTCAGTTTCGGGAGCCCAAAGTGGCACACCCTAACTTACTGGGTGTGATGCTTCATCTCGTCGAAATGAGAGTGTCTTATCATCCATCTCGATTTATTTAAGTTTAAAAAAAATAAAAGAGGATCATATTTTTGAGTCTTTTCAATTTTTCAACATTAGGACATGATTTTATCAATTAGGTACCAATTTTGGGCGTTACGAGGGTGCTAACCCTTCCTCGTGCGTAATCGACTCCCAAAACCGATTTTTCTTGAATCTCGAGGACCAAAATAATGTTTTAGTAAACCACAACGTTTTATTAAAACAAAGGTGACCTGATCACACCTAATAAAGATCAGTGGCGACTCCCGTTTTGTTTTTAAAGTTGACCGCCATTTTTCAAAAAAATGGTTACGACATTTACATTTCAAAACCAATCAAAAACGTTCAATCACTAAAATTCTATCCAAAAGTTTAACAGAAATAAATGTACGAATCAAAATTTTGAAACAGTAACTGTACCACAATTTATAAACCATACAGTTCAAAATGAAACAAATACCAAATTAGTATCATTAAACAAAAAGTGCATAATTGTTGTTTACAAGCCTGTCTGAGACCTCCGCATACTGAGTCCAGCATCCAGAACTTCGAAATGTACCTGAAAGGGGAAACAAGAGAGGGGGTAAGCTACTCGATCTCAGTGTGAGATCAAAACCAATTAACTACAGAATCAGACACAGAAACCAGTAGTAGTTCTGAAATGGAGCATACTTACGGAGTTGTACAGAAATAGTTGGTACGTTCGAAACGGACGTACCGGCAGACAAAAATATTTAGATCATATCGAAATCACACTCAGTTACACAATCGCAAATACTACTCAGTCCAATAACAAAACTCTCAATAGTCACTAGTTTCAATTCAGTCAGTCAGATACAATCAGAGTTTAACAATTTCACAGTGTCATGAATGCTTTTTAGTCAAACCGTAAAACAGATAGTCGCACTCACAAAACAATCAATAAGATACATATGAATGCAGTTGAGTTAAAGAAAACCTACCCATCTAGCCAACACACCTCTACATCCCCCATCACTTCTCAATAGTGTAACGCCCCAAAAATATAGGGTCTTTAATTTTGCATGATCTGACACAAGTTGCTTGTTTGCTTTAATTAGAGTGATATGTGGAGGATGTCAGGGAGTATTTTTAGAAGTGGATTATGGAGAGAAAGGAGGAGTTTGAGTTGTAAAAGGATGTGTCGATTGGTATGTTGGTGTATGGGAAATTCGGCTATGAGACTTTCTCCTCTTAGGTTGGTTCAATTTTTGGGTATTTTTGTTTAGGTTGGTTGCTCTAAACTCTTAAGTGCTGAATATAGTTTGTTGTTCTCCGTTTTAGTTGTTGAAGTTTTGTCGAATTGACAGTTTGGGTAAACTGGTTAGTATTGCCGAATTCACTTTTCAATATTTGCCGAATCGTCTTTCTTCTTCCAATTCTTTCTTCTTCTTTGTTTCTCAAAACCGAATAGTGCTTCTCTCCTTCCTCTCTAATTCTTCTCCTTCTAAGCTGAATCTTCTCTCCACCTTTCTTCATTTTCTTCTCTGCTTCCCATTCCTTCACAATCCTAGCCGAACACATCTTAGGCCTTTCAGGTACTTTCATTTTATCATCTCCTCTCTCTATTGTGCTTGGTCGAATGCACCTATTCCTTTCTAACCGATTTTATCATCACTATTTCTTTTGGTATTAAGCCAAATACTGTGTCTCTTAACTATTCTCTGACAATCGGTGGAGCGTTGACTGCCTTGCTTCTCTGCACATCTCTGCTTTCTTCTTCGAATACTTCTTTGGTCGAATACTGTGGGGTAAGTAGGTTTGTTTTGTAGTATTGGCTAAATACTCAATCTACTCTAACTTTAATTCTTTGTATCAATTCAAGCCTTGTTTTAAATGATTATTGCTAATGAAATCTGTTATATGTGCAGTGAATCGAGAATAAGGGTGTGATCATTTTCAACAAGCGATCTAAGAGTAATAATCGCATAACTTTTGGTCAATGTAAGTGGTGATATAGATTTGGGGCTTTACTATTAATGATCGTAAAAGGTTGAAAAATTGATTATTTTGGGATGACTGTAGGTTGATCGTGCGTGGGGTATTCTGGTCGTTATGCAAACAGGTGTGTAGTCACCCTCCTCTCTTCTGAGAAAGCCAAAACTTCGGCATTTGAGGCTTCACGAGCGTGTGATCGCTCGTGTGGTAAACCAAGCCCAAAAATTGTGGGCTATAGACTGTAGAGGCTACCACGAGCGTTCTCGTACTATTGGGCCGATACGGGCCTTATTTGGTTGAAATGGGCCGTGTGGGCCTAAGCGGGCCCCACACGAATAAAATCCATGATAAGTGGAAAATACTGGATTGGGCTATGTAGTTCACATAGCCGTGGCTGAATTTGGGCTAAATGGCCCACACGAGCTTGTGGGCCCACTTGGGCTGAATAATGGGCATTGGGCCCATTTACACCGTTATGACCATTTAGGTTATTTGTGTCGCTCGAGGCGACTATAGACCTTCGGAGAGGTCGTTATCTGCACCAAGACCCCAAAATAAGTAAAGTGACCGAAATACCCCTAAAGGGTAAAATTATTATTTTACCCCTAATAGATGGAAATGACCATCTTACCTCTAGAGGTAGGTTGACTGGCGAGTGTATGATTATTTGTAAGACTGTATTGAGTAGGACACTTTGCATACACGAACTATTTATGACATGACATATTGCATGGGGTTGGGATTTTAATATGGAGGAAGTACTATACTGGTGGCTCTGTCACATTCACTGTTACTAGCAGCTCTGCTGCGTCATTATTACTGGCAGCCTTGCTGCGATATTGGTGTGCTAGCTGGGTGGGTCGATTTTATCCCCACATGGTATGTTGGTTGGTACGGGTGGTGTGTTGGCTGGATTGGGGTGGGTTGCATATTTGCACCGTACTGATACTGTATTGGGCTTAGGCCCACACGTTACTATAATGGGCTAAGGCCCACATTGCACTGTTACTGAATAGGGCTCAGGCCCAGACTGTTACTACATTTATCGTTACTGACTGATTGATAGGGGATTACACACTGAGTTTTCGTAAACTCACCCTTTCTTTCAACTGTACAGGTAATCCCCAGCCTTAGACGATTTGGAGCCGCGAGGGACTTGGAGGTGGCCACACGATCGCTGATGTTCTGCTTTAGGCTTATTTATTTAAGTTTCATATTTGGCTTTTGATTATATAATAAGGCCATTGGTGGATTTAATTTTTAATTGGGCTTTGTTTTCTTATTTTAAACTACTAAACTGACATAAATGAGTTTTCAAAATAATAATTGTTTTCAAGAAAAACACGCATTTTAAACTTCAAGGTTTTAATTAGAGAAGCTTCTACGATTTTATTCAGTTTAAGAAACCAACGGTAAAAAATATGGCAATTGTTGTGATATACTGTTTTCAAATTGTAATAACTTAATTTGCCGAATTTTCTCAATCAATAAAAACTAAATGGGTTTTAACTTAAATACGGATTTTGTTATCAACAAGTCCAAATTTTGAAAATCACTTCGATGTGACATGTCAAATTTGGTCGTAACGTCTAGGCCGGGTTTGGGGTGTTACAAATAGAGATAATAAGCTCATCCAACCAATCTCTCCATGTAGGACCTCGAAAAGCCCATCCAACCCTACACTCCATATGATGTCATCCTGGGTTGCTCGGCAACAATGGCCATCAGCATTGTCCATGACCCTTCGGGTATTCAAACTTCCCATGACCCTTTGGGTATTGGGGCTAATAGTATGCAGAAAAATTGCCAGTCACGTATATTACGCAGCAAAGCTAGCGTATAAGCTGTATTGAGCAATGCGGTAAACCACAGTATAGACATGCAGTATGAATTGCCATATCAGATAGTGGTACGTAGCGTAGCTAACGTACATGTGGTACAGTACAATGAGGTAATCCGCTATACCGATAGGTTGTAGTGAAACTGCCAGTTTAGTCAATTATACGTAGCATAGCTAGGGTACATGCGGTACGGTGTAATATGGTAATCCGCTATACCGTTATTAGTAAAGTCCACGACCCTCAGGGTGTACACGATCAGAATACTAGTTTCAGACTGTTAATCAGAAGCAGACACTCACATTTAATCAGTCAGTTACAGAATCAGACATGTGCACACTCATAGCTCAAGTTCAGTACCAAGCTTATCGCACAACCAATCACAAATAACACACATCAAGCCCAGATCAGAGTCATAACTACCCTCAGTAAAGCTAAGTCGAGGGTTGGAACACACAGAGTTGCGATTAGACTTGCATTTGGCCTAAAATCATTATTTGGCGAGATAGGGCCACACGCCCATGTACTCCGTCCGTGTGGAGTAATCCAGGCTGTGTGGGGGTCCAAACGCCCATGTGCAAGGTAGCACACAACCGTGTGACAGAGGCACACGCCCGTGTGAAGCAGGGATACGGCCGTGTGAATAGGTCTTCTAACTCACTGTCCAATTTCACTAAAATAAGGTGCAGGGCATACACGGTCGTGTGAGGGTCCCACACACCCATGTGCCATCAGACACGGTTGTGTGTTTCAAAACGCACGCCCATGTGACCCCAAAATTTTACATTCCTAATTTCCCCAAACTCGCACACCCGTATGCCCAAGGGACACGGCCGTGTGAATTTCAAAAAAAAAAATCCCCAAATCAGCCACAAGACCGTATGGCACCCAATTTAGCCCAGAAACCCTAGTTCCCAAATCCACACGGCTGTGTAACATGGCATAAGCCCGTATGGCCGTCGTGGTGATCACAAAACCACCCTACAACAGCCCCAAAACCATCGTTTCAGCCACCAAAATTGTCCCTAACCTTTTTCCCTATCAACATATATCAGAAAGTGACGATTTCCCATCACTTCCATCGACTAAAAATGCAAACTAATGGGTTAGCATACAATCAAAAAAACCAAATAAAAAATTTGCAGAAATAATAAACACATAAAGTAACGTAGTTACGGCTCGAATCCCATATCTTTTTGCGATTGGAGAAGACGACAGAGGTGCAAGATTCTTAAATCCACAAATAAATCGTTTTAGAGAATTGTTTTAAAAACCAAAAAGTAAAGAAGAAGGGAGAAAAGGGAAGGAAACATCACTTCCCAAAAATAAAATAGAAAAATAAAAAAAAATAAAATAAAACAATAAAATAAAATAAAATTTAAAACAAATAAGTTACCAAAATAAAACTATTAAACCTCAAAACGCGCTTGTAAAGAGTCAAACCTGCGACCTTGAGGTTCACCAACACTCACACTACCACCAGACCAACAGGCCCATTCTGCCACCAAATTGTACAACTAAACACATATGTGCAGCCTCCTCATTGTCCCTATGCTCAAACCCCAAAACTTCTAGGCCCATAATTCGAGGCATTACACTGGTGGTACTCTGAATAATAAAACACCTAAAGTGGCTTATGAATTTATAGAAGAGATGACACTAAATAATTATTAGTGGCAAGTCATGAGGACAAAGCCGATGAAAGTAGCTGGTGTTTTCGACTTAGATGCAGTCACCATGTTATCAAATCAGGTAGAACAATTAAATAAAAAATTGATGGTTTATATGTTTCTAGACAGGTACATCCGGTGATGCAATGCGATACAAATGGATGAGGAATAAATAATCTAGAATGTTTACCCTTCGCTCCTAGCACAGAGAACGAACAAATCATTTACATGGGTAACAATTCTAGACCTCAAAATAACCCTTATAGTAATTACTATAATGCAGGTTGGAGGAACCATCCCAATTTCTCTTGGGGTGGTTAAGTAAATCAAAGAGCACAACTCCCTCCAAGCTTTTAACAACAACCTTACTAGCAAGAGGAAAAGCCGAACCTTGAGGAGATGTTAACAAAGTTTATCTCGGTGTCAGAAACCCGTTTTTAAAACACTAAGGCAGCATTGAAGAATCAACAAGCATCAATTCAAGGGCTCGAGAACCAAATAGGTCAGCATGCTAAGTTAATCTAAAAAAGACCACAAGGTAATTTGCCTAGCAAAACCTAAACTAACCCAATGGAGCAACTTCATGCAATTACTGTGCGAGATGAAGAAGGGTTAGTTGAATCTAAACTAGAATTAAGGCAAGAAATTATGGTAAATAACAATAAGGTTGAGGTAAACCAGAAAGAGAAAAAACCTGTTGTTAATGAATATAAACCTCGAGTTCCATATCCTAATGCGACGAAGAGAGACCACATGAACGAACAATTTGGTAAATTTCTCAAACTCTTAAAGAAATTACATATTAACTTACCATTTGTTGAAGCTCTTTTCGCAGATGCCCAATTATGTCTAATTTTTAAAGGAGCTTTTGGCAAACAAAATGAAGTTAGATGATTAGTCGACTGTGGAGTTAAATGCAGTTTACTCAGCCATATTGCAAAATGAACTACCCAACAAACTGAAAGATCCAAGGAGTTTTACTATTCCTTGTTTAATTGGTAGTTTGAATATTGATAATGCTTTGGCTTATTTAGGGGCTAGTATTAATGTCATGCCCTATAAAATGTTTAAGCAATTAGGTCTTGGGAAACCCAAATAAACTAGGATGAGTATTCAGTTAGCGGATAGAACCAGTAGATATCCTAGGGGTGTTATTGAGGATGTGTTTGTTAAAATAGATAAATTCACATTCCTTATTGGCTTTGTTATTTTAGACATGGATGAAGACAATGAGGTACCTTTAATTTTAGGATGACCCTTTTTAGCAACTTCTAAAACCATAATTGATGTTGGTACAGATGAGTTAATACTTCGTGTAGCTGACTGATGAGTGATTCACTTAACTAACTAAAATCACGAAAAAGGCAAGTGCACCTATCGAATAATAGTATAGCTGGTGAATCGGGAATATCGTATCCACGAGGACTAAAAGTACCAGTACTTAGTATTTTCTATTATCTAGCCTATAAATTGAAAGGTTGTTTTTAATCTAAAATTAAACTAATTACTAAAGACTCGACAGATAATGAATTGGGAAAATATTCGATGAAAACCAATGATAATAAAGATACCTAGGGAAAAAATCCACCTAGACTTCATTTATTATTCTGAATCTGACTTAAATAATTTATTCACTTGCCTTGATCCGTAGAAATCCCTAAATTATAATAATATCTCTTTCGAGAGTAAAAATAACAGACTCTAGGTTGATTAATTGAAATCTCTTTCTAATTAAAACCCCTATTGTCGCATTAACTCGATCTATGGATTCCGCTATTAGATTTGACTCTAATCTGGTAGATTTATGTCGTCCTGTTTCTAGGATTGCATGCAACTCCACTCAATTATGTCAGATCTACTCTTAAACAGGAACTTTTGCTCCACTGAAATAAGCACATTAATCATGAATTAATATCCTGAAAACATTAACACATGAAGTAAGTACACATAATTGAAATCAAGAACAAATATTTATCATGTAACTCAGAAAAATCAAATAATAATATTCATCATAGGTTTCATCTTTCCTAGGTATCTAGGGAATTTAGTTCATAATTTGGGGAGAAAACATCTCAAAATTCGGAAAACAACAAGACATAAAGAACCGAAAAACTTCTAGAGAAATTGAATGGAGATATTCAATTTTGAAGGAGATCCTGCTTCTGAGTCGATTCCGACGACGTTCTTCGAGTAATTTCCTCGTTCTACCATGTGTGCCCCCTTAGGTCCTTTTCTAGTGTGTATTTATAAAATTTAAAAGGCTTAGAAACCCTAAAAATTTGTTTTTTCTGTGTATTTGGGAAACAGGGTTCAAAATCGACACGGGCTAGCACATGGGCGTGTGGCCAGCCCGTGTGGGAATGGCCAAGCCGTGTGGATCCTGAAAGTAGCTTGTTTTGTCCGATTTTGGCCCATTTTCTACTCCTTTTACTCCTCTATGCTTTCCTAAGTATAGAAACATGAAATTAAAGGATTAGGAGCATCAAATTCACTAAATTATATAACAAATCATCCAAAAACGCATCAAGAATGGGATTAAAATATGTTACTTTTATGGCTTATTAGTGACGAATTGATTACTCTTCAAGCTCATGATTCTGTTAGAACATCTAGTGATCAATATGATTTTAAATCTTCTGATAATGTTAGTGACCATGTGGCTCAACCTTCTTTGTAGGAATCTCCCCGAAAAACTGTAATGGAGCAATGTTCCAGTCAATTTGATAGAAACAAAACGATTTATGATGAAAGAATGCTACAAATCAATGAACTAGATGACTAGCGAACACAAGTTAAGGAGAAACCGAAAAAGCAGGATGAAGAGCCAAAACGATGCCATGATGAGCATGTTGATGGAACACACCAATTTAAGGTTGGATACAAACTACTAATGTAACACCCCAAACCCGGCCCATAAGTTTCGACCAGATCTGGTATGCTACGGGTTCTACATTGAAAACTTTTGCTTCGTTGGTTTCAGAAATCGTAAGTTAATTAGACAATATTTGAATAAATAGGTGACCTTTTGAAGAAAACTTGTATTATTATTATTTTGAATAATTAAACCTTTTGACAAAATTTCATAAGTTGCAAGTATTAAAAATTAAGCAGTGAAATATAACTATGGGGCCTTACAACATAAATATTCCAAAAATTAAAACTTAAAGAAAAGCCGAAATAATCTATAAAAATAAAAACTTGATGGCCCCTCGAGTCCACCTTTGCTCCCATGTCCACGATCTACTACTCATCTGCAAAGTTAGGGAAAAATAATAGGGTGAGTCACCAAGACTCAGTGTGTAAATCCCGAAAACACATCAAAGGCTTGGCCCAATCCCGAAAACACATCAAAGGCTTGGCCCACAAACACATTATGGCCTTGGCCCGTATACAAGGGTAACTATATATGCATCATGGCCCATCCCAGCCTAGAAATCCATCCTCTACACACCAACTCGTACCAACCATCACACCTTGGGGATTTCTACAATCAACCCGCCAACCGCTACACACCATATCGACAGCTGTGCTGCCTGTCTTAAAGACCAATCACTGTGTGACCTATGTGGCAAAGCCACCGATCGCCATGCGACCTTAATAATACATCGTAGCATTTCGACAGCTGAGCTGCCTGTCATAAAGACCGATTACTATGTGACCTACGTGGCAAAGCCACCGATCGCTATGCGACCTTCTTCCTCTTCATCATATCAATCCCATCCCATGCATACATACATGCAAAATCAAACAATGTATTACCTAAGAGATTTCAGTTTATTGCATACATCGATACACATGGAGATTTCTATGATTACGTACCTAGCATCCATTGCCTAACCCTTTCAGGGTTTTATTCGTCTGTCTACACAGCCACTTTCCTGCTTTTTAGCCATAACACATAAATTACAGTTAAAGAGTGTGTTAGAGATCTACACACCTAATTACCGTTAGAAAGAGACCCTCTAAGTCGATGCCATCTGTAGCCAACACCACCACTATCTGCCTTGAAATCCTGAAAAGTGATATGAGATTCAGGGACTAGTGTTTCCGGCTTTTAGATCTAAAAGATCTTGCTAGAGAAGATTCGGCTATTCCCAGAGGGTTTCGGCTTTTTTCAAAAATCAGGAAGAGAAGATGATTCAAAGAAGTCTATGGTGATTCGACTTTTAATGAAGAAATCGACAGGAAGAACAAAATAGAATTTTGGCAAACTAGGGGTAGGTTCGGCTTTAGCAAAAATCAAAAGAAAAGAATGTAGAAAAAGGATTATGAGGTTTCGGCTTTTAGAAGAAAGAAGAGAAAAGAACAATGGAGTTTCGGCTTTTGAATCAAAGTGAAGATGAGGGAATAGGGTTAGGAATTTCGGCTTTTACTCAGAGAAGAAGAGAAAGAAAAGATGGAAACCCTAAATGCCGAAAAATAAAGAAGAGAACCCTCACCTGACTATTTAAAGTTTCGGCACTCCTTAGCTATATCAGAAACCGATTTCTCCTCCCCCTAAGAGTTTGAAATTCGGCCACCACTTTGTCTTGCAGATAATTCCTATCTTTTCTCATTTATCTTCCATATTATCAACTATAATATCTACATTATCCCATTCACATAAATCCTCCTATTTTTGAGCCTTGTTACCGTCCACTCCACCTAACCCTAATGCCGAAAATTAGCTAACTTAAATTAAAAGAATTGGGCTCCATGAAACTTGAATTTGGGCCCCTTACTCCCTTGTGTGGCGTCACCTCCTTGCTCTCTTAGTGGCGCCATTGACCACTGGGCCGCAAGCCCATTTTGATATTTTAAACACAGATACCGCCTTTTAAACCCTATAGTGCCCAAACAAAAATTTCACCAAGGACTTGACCACATCGTGAGCCCAATTTGGACCCTTAACAGTTAAATTAACACATTAAACATATCCACACACTAAACACATAGGCCCATTAATTCAGGATGTTACAGTTCTAACCCCCTTAAAGAAATTTCGTCCTCGAAATTTCCAACTAACTACTAATCGTACCACCCAAGTCTCACCACTATGCTTTCGCTGCGCACTTTAATTTAATAATATATAAACATTGCACGCATACAGTTTCTATACCCAAAAATATAGCATCCACACAAAACATACCCGACTTAATGGTGATTGAACAATCCCGAGCCTTATGCTCCTCAGACCCGTATCTTAAACACGTTCTTGACTTCCTCCAACATTCACACGGATGACACCTTCTGCAATATTCACAAACCCAAAGTTTGGACGTACCTTAACATGCTTCACAGAATGAGACTGCAACCCTAGAAAACTACGATCTCTTTTTTTCTTACAGTCCACTCACCCAACCCAAAGTGTTTCACCGATTTCTTTAACCTCCTTCAGTACCTCCCTAACTAGCTGAGTCAGCACATCAGTCCTAACACTTCCACGGCCTCGGCCGCGGCCTCTTCTTCCTCTTCTAGCGCTCATCGTTGATTCTCGTATTATCTGAATTAGAAATTTTATGAATTATTAATTTCTTTCACTGATTAACCACGAACAATCTTATGGACAGTTGTTTAAGAGTAGTTCTTTCGAATTCGGACCTATCTACAGTTTCAGTCTCAAGTTTATCTCCTAATTCTAGAAACTACATACATTCAACCATCATACATCAACATACATATATCATCCATGCACTCACACTCATCACATAAGGGTATTTTCATCATTTCTCTACCCAAGGGTATTTCCGTAGTTTTGTCCTACAGGGTATTTTTTTTCAAATAAAGTATCTTGGTAATTTTCTTTGAATTAGAGGTACTTTGGTACATATTTTTTTTCCGAAATAGAGATATTTTGATGTTGTTGTTGTTTTTTTTATAAAGCAGGGGTACTGTGGAAAATTTAATTTTGCAAACCGGGTTACTTTTGTAAATCTAAGGGTTTTCGGGTAAATTTGCAACTCATGGGTATTTTATAAAATCACGGTTGTTTTAGAAATTATCACAAACCACTAGCATTTTGGAAATTTTGCCAACCAGAGTGTTTCGGTAATTTTCACAAATTTTGGTAATTTTACAATTCTGGGGTATTCTGGGAAATTTTCACAAATCAAGTGTATTTCGGGAATTTTGCAAAACTTGGGGGTATTTTGATTGTGAAATAGGGTGGCTGGTCCCTTTCGGGTTTTAATTATAGATTTTGGCCCATCAACAAATCCTCGTGGCTAAGGTGAACAGTCACTACGCACCAGGTAGGATTCTAACGAAGAGGAGGTGAGTCACTAGGACTGCTTAAATACCAAGCTCTCCCTGAAGCCAATCCTAGACATCCGTATGCCTGTTGCCACACCCTAACCGAGTGACTCGTTTATGGGTTTGTTTAGATAGATTAAATCTTAGGAATTTTTAGAGTTGTTTAAACTAAGCCTGAAGTCTATCAAGCCCATCAAGTCCAATATGCATATCACGTCAAGAGTTAGAATACTTACCTACGTGGATCGGGTGCCGATAGACTCGAAGGCCATATCTTCTTCCAGAATTTTTTTTTTTCAAATTCACATCAACTTTACAAAACTTTACTAGGCCCATCTCACAGCCTGAGTTTTGAACTGGGCTTTGATACCAAATTGTAACACCCCAAACCCGGCCCATAAGTTTCGACCGGATCTGGTATGCTACGGGTTGTACATTGAAAACTTTTGCTTCGTTGGTTTCAGAAATCGCAAATTAATTAGACAATATTTGAATAAATAGGTGACCTTTTGAAAAAAAACTTGTATTATTATTATTTTGAATAATTAAACCTTTTGACAAAATTTCATAAGTTGCAAATATTAAAAATTAAGCAGTGAAATATAACTATGGGGCCTTACTACATAAATATTCCAAAAATTAAAACTTAAATAAAAGCTGAAATAATCTATAAAAATAAAAACTTGATGGCCCCTCGAGTCCGCCTTTGCTCCCATGTCCACGATCTACTGCTCATCTGCAAAGTTAGGGAAAAATAATAGGGTGAGTCACCAAGACTCAGTGTGTAAATCCCGAAAACATATCAAAGGCTTGGCCCACAAACACATTATGGCCTTGGCCCGTATACAAGGGTAACTATATATGCATCATGGCCCATCCTAGCCTAGAAATCCATCCTCTACACACCAACCCGTACCAACCATCACACCTTGGGGATTTCTACAATCAACCCGCCAACCGCTACACACCATATCGATAGCTGTGCTGCCTGCCTTAAAGACCGATCACTGTGTGACCTATGTGGCAAAGCCACCGATCGCCATGTGACCTTAATAATACATCGTAGCATTTCGACAGCTGAGCAGCCTGTCATAAAGACCGATCACTATGTGACCTACGTGGCAAAGCCACCGATCGCTATGCGACCTTCTTCCTCTTCATCATATCAATCCCATCCCATGCATACATACATGCAAAATCAAACAATGTATTACCTAAGAGATTTCAGTTTATCGCATACATCGATACACATAGAAATTTCTATGATTACGTACCTGGCATCTATTGCCTAACCCTTTCAGGGTTTTATTCGTCTGTCTACACAGCCACTTTCCTGCTTTTTAGCCATAACACATAAATTACAGTTAAAGAGTGTGTTAGAGATCTACACACCTGATTACCGTTAGAACGAGACCCTCTAAGTTGACGCTATCCGTAACCAACACCACCGTTATCTGTCTTCAAATCCCAAAAAGTGATATGAGATTCAGGGACTAGTGTTTCCGGCTTTTGGATCTAAAAGATCTTGCTAGAGAAGATTCGGCTATTCCCAGAGGGTTCTGACTTTTTGCGAAAATCAGGAAGAGAAGATGATTCAAAGAAGTCTATGGTGATTCGACTTTTAATGAAGAAATCGGCAGGAGGAACAAAAGAGAATTTTGGCAAACTAGGGGTAGGTTCGGCTTTAGCAAAGGTCAAAAGAAAAGAATGTAGAAAAAGGATTATGAGGTTTCGGCTTTTAGAAGAAAGAAGAGAAAAGAACAATGGAGTTTTGGCTTTTGAATCAAAGTGAAGATGAGGGAATAGGGTTAGGAATTTCGGCTTTTCCTCAGAGAAGAAGAGAAAGAAAAGATGGAAACCCTAAATGCTGAAAAATAAAGAAGAGAACCCTCACCTAACTATTTAAAGTTTTGGCACTCCTTAGCCATATCAGAAACCGATTTCTCCTCCCCCTAAGAGTTTGAAATTCGGCCACCACTTAGCCTTGCAGATAATTCCTATCTTTTCTCCTTTATCTTCCATATTATCAACTATAATATCTACATTATCCCATTCACATAAATCCTCCTATTTTTGAGCCTTGTTGCCGTCCACTCCACCTAACCCTAATACCGAAAATTAACTAACTTAAATTAAAAGAATTGGGCTCCATGAAACTTGAATTTGGGCCCCTTACTCCCTTGTGTGGCGTCATCTCCTTGCTTTCTAAGTGGCGCCACTGACCACTGGGCCGCAAGCCCATTTTGATATTTTAAACATAGATACCACCTTTTAAACCCTATAGTGCCCAAACAAAAATTTCACCAAGGCCTTGACCACATCCTGAGCCCAATTTGGACCCCTAACAGTTAAATTAACACATTAAACATATCCACACACTAAACGCATAGGCCCATTAATTCAGGATGTTACAACTAAACAAAACAGATCCACGAATTGCCCCTTCGGAGCTTGACGCAAACGGAACAAACCCATTTACGGTACTGAATGTCTTCCCCTATGGTACAGTCGAGGTACTCATTCTGAATTCGGCACATTTAAGGTAAATATTACTCGACTTAAACCTTATTTTGGTAATAACATTGATAGCGAGAAAGAGAAGCCTCGGCTCCATGACCGTGTGAATACAAGGTAAGTCAAGCTTAAACTCTAAATAAGCGCTTCTCGAGAGGCAACCCGAGTGTTAACACTCTGCTAATTCTTTTAATTCATGTTATTTTTTTAACTAATTAATTTTCAAAATAAAAAAAATATTTTTGACCCACACGGCCTGGACACACGGGCGGGTCCTTGGCCATATGGATCCTAGGACTTAATTTTTCAAAACTTCGAAGGTTACACGGCCTAAAATGGTCCACACGACCTGGAGACACGGTCGTGTGGCACACACGGCCTAGACACACATGCGTGTCCTAGGCTGTGTGAAACTTGGAGCTAATTTTATTATTTATTTATTATTATTTGTTATATTATTTTTATCTGTTTTCTTTTTTTATTTATTTGTTTTATTTTTCTTATGCTTAGATTTTAATTTTATTTTAAATTATTTATGCTATTTCTATTATTTTTAGTATTTTTTTACTATTACCTTTAATTTTATTGGTATCATTGAGTTTATTTCTTTTCTTTTTCTTTTAGCTTTGTTTTTATTTTTGTTTTTAGTTGCTTTATTTTTATTTTTTAGACTTATATAATAAATTATCTTTTGAATTATGTTTTTATTTTTATTTTTATGGTTGTTTCTAATTAAGTTGTGCCCTCTTAATCTTCTTCACTATTTGTGTTTATTTTCTTATTAGTTTGCTCGAAATCATGCACTACCTACAATTCTATTTTTCACCATTCTAGCAATTTCATCTAATATTCAAGGCAATTTCAGTTTTCTCCCTCTCTTATGATATTTTGCTTATACTGTGATTATATCTGTTTGTACATTAAGGACAATGTACATCTTAAATGTGGGGAGGTTATTTATATAATTTTTAGAAAATATCTGAATTATGTCTTGTATTTAAGTAATTTTCTCATACTTCCATTAGAATGAATTTTTGTCAATTTGGGATTTTTTGTTGATGTGTTTTGGATTAATTTGTAGATATTTGCGTATTGGTTGATTTAAACTTTAAGACATGAGAGAATCAAGCATGATAAAGTATTTTTCAAAAATTAAAATTTTTAGGTTGTTCCCCTAAATTGAAGTATTATCTTAAAGTTTGAGATTTGCAAGTTTGACATCAAAAACCATGATTTTTTGTGAGATTTTGAGCCTTTAGAGCATGCATTTTTCTTGATCATTTTATTATTGGTTATGAGTGTGTCAACCTGATTTGTTATTTTAGAACTTGCTTCGATTATGCATGTCAAAACCACACCTTTGATTTGATTTACTGAGATGACAAAGGCACCTAGGTTTTAACCCACTAATCCCATAAAAGCCTACCTTCGTAATTAACCCTTATTGAACCCCATTGAGCCTAACACACCATTTCTTGATTCACCCATTAATGTTAACCCATAACTTATGTTTTTGTTGAGACTTTTTCTTATTTTATTGACTCCCTTTTTGTCAAGATTTGATTTAGTTAGTTGCCTAACTATGCTCTTGATTTGCTGAATTATTTATGATTTTTCTGGATAAAAAAAAAAGAGAAAAAAAATCGATTATTATTTAGTTTTATGTTGATTGAGCTTGGATAGTTAAATTTATATTTTGAGAAGAAGCTCGTTTTTATTCTTGAATAATTCTTGATTTATGCTTGTTTTTAATTCAACATTTTTCTAATTTTTCTAGTTTGGTAATTTATCAATTCGATCTCGATTATAACCAAAATTTTTGGCCTTTCTCCACACCCTTAACCTAAGCCCCGTTACGTCTTCAAGACCTTTTAATTTGTGTATCATCTCATTTTATAGTGGTGGAGATTTGATTTTCATGCAAGCCTATTGTAATGACATTTCTTGTTCGAATTTGGAGCGCATATTATTGAGCCTTAAACACTTGGAGTGCTTGAGTGAATCTTTAGTTAGTATGTCAATTCTTTTTTATTTTGAACTAAAGGTAACTACTTAAATAAGGGGAGACACCTATGTTTTCGTGTTTAAAAATGTTAGCTTGGCTTGTTTGAGACTTTAGTGCCCTTTTAGTTGAATTGTCAATGCATGATTATTTGTGAATTATTTTGAGACATTATTGATAAGAGTTATAAGTTGAGAAAGATTAATTTTAATGTGAGTTGAGGATTTTGCTTGAGGGCAAGAAAACGCTTAAGTGTGGGGATATTTGATAAGCTATAAAAGTAACATATTTTAATCTCGTTTTTAATGCATTTTTGGATGATTAATTATACAAATTAGTGAATTTGATCCTCTTAATCCTTTAAATTCATGTTTTTATACTTAGGAGAGCATTTCAGAGTGAAATGAACGAAAAATGAGCCGAAATGGGACAAATAGAGCTATTTTCAAGAGCCACACCGGCTAGACACACACCCATGTATCAACCCGTGTCAATTTCGCACCATGCTTCTCAAATACGCAGAAAAACCCAATTTTTAGGCTTTCTGAGCACTCAAAAGTCTATAAATACCCGTTAGAAGAAGACATAAGGGGGGAATCAAAGAAGATCGAAGAAAACACTCAAAGAATGCCATCAGAACCAACTCGGAAGCAGATCTCCATCAAGATTGAAGATCTCCCTTTAATTTCTTTCAAATTTTTACTCAGTTTCTTTATGTCTTATGGTTATTCTGACTTTGAGATATTTTCATTCAAGATTATGAACTAATTCCCTAGATACCTAGGAAGGATGAAACCTATGATGAATCCTTTTATTTAATGTCTATTTTATGCAATAAATACTTGATTCTTGTTCTCAATTATGTATGCTTATTTCTTGTTTTAATATTTTCAGGATATTAATTCATGTTTAATGTGCTTAATTCAGTGAGTCCCTGTTTAAGAGTAGATCTAGCATAATTGAGTGGAGTTGCATGCAATCCTAGAAATAGGACAACATAAATCTACCGGATTAGAGTCAAATCTAATAGGGAAATCCATAAATCGAGTTAATGAGACGATATGGGTTTTAATTAGAAAGAGATTTCAATTAATCAACCTAGAGTCAGTTGTTCTTACTATTGAAAGAGATATTAACATAATTTAAGGATTTCTACGGATCAAGACACAAGTGAATAAATCTTTTAATTCAGATTCATAATAAAAGGTGAAGTCTAGGTGGATTCTGTAACAGCCCAATTACGACCCTAATCGGAACGGTGGTTTCGGGACCACGAATCCGAATTAGAAAAGTATTTTAATTATTAATTTGATATTTATGTTATGTGGTCAAGCATGTGTTAAATTATTATATATTAATTTGTGTGTTTGAGATACTAATTTAGATGAAAGGATTAAATTGCATAATTAGTGAAATAGTTAGTCATTATAAAGGGGTGACTAAATTGAATTGTTGCTTGAATTAAGGGATTTGCATGTCAAGTTGCCCTAAAATAATGCTAGTGGACGGCAACATGATGAGAAATCATTAAAATTGTTTATTTTATAATTATATTAAGTTAGTGGGATGATAATTTATTCATTGATATTAGTAAATAAGAAAATAAAAATTTTATCTCTTTCTCTCCATCTTTTTCTTCACGAAAACACAAAGAAAAAGGGAAGCTAACATCTTTGTTTCATTCGGCCATTTCATGTCAAATTGAGATAAGAATTAAGCTTGATTCTTTGTAAATTTTAGCACTTTTAAGCTAGTCATATTGAACACTATCAAGCCGATGTGAAAATTTTGGAACATTCACCATGATCTAGGTTCGGCCATGGGAGGATGTTTTGATTTTCTTTTGTTTGATGATAGAATGTTAACATAGGTTAGGAATTAACATGTTTGAGTATGAAAATTTATATGAAATGGATGAGTGATGGTTTAGCTTATAAGAAAATTTTATGAATGAAGATCTAAATGCTAAACATACGGTTTGTTTAGTCTAGTATAGTGAAGAGGAAGATTCGGCCCTCATGTAATAAATTCAAATTTTATATGAATTGAGTGTTCTTTGCTTTGGGAATTAAATTGCAAAAAGGTTAAAATTGTGGGGACATAATGGTAATTTAGGAATTATATGTTATGATAGAATTTAAGAATATATGATGACTTGAATAAGAAAAAGAAGCATTCGACTTTAGTTTAATAAAGTATGAATTGTTATATTTTCGAATGATTGGGAAATTGGAAAATTTTCCAATTGTGTATTTTGAACTAGAATGAATGAAACCTTATTGGAATGAGCTCTTTTAAAACTATTTTAGATCAAGGACGGAAAGGACCAGAGAAGGATCGGGGGAAAGCTAAATTAGACGAGTAGCCGAAGAATCTTAACTCATCATTCACTAAAGTAAGTTTATAAGTAATTGAACTTAAGCAAAATAATTCCTATAATGAAATACTTACTCTCATTCGAATGTTAACTATATATATATGGATCTCAATTGCCGAATGACTATGAAATTTTAATACTGATGGTTGATTGTAATGTTATCAAATGCATAATTTTGATTTGTTGGATCTTTTGATTTGTTGAATTGAACATGATGGTGTAAAAATTTCCAAATTTGACATGGTAGGGAAACATATAATTGTATTGAACACATAATGATAGATGGGTCGGTAACAAAAATGTGATCTCTAAATTAGGAGTTGAATGTAATGGAATATTTATTTATGCATCTCAATTAAGAGAACGAATGAAATGATAGATATAGGAAGAAGAGTTGAAGTCGAATATATGTATATATGTATGACATTGTACTGAAATATTATGTAACAGCTCTGTGTGAGCGATATGTTACGGGAAGTAGGCACTAAGTGTGTGAAATATTAAGTAACGACTCTGTGTGAGCGATACGTTACGGGAAATTAGCACTAAGTGTGCGAAATATTATGTAACGGCTCTGTGTGAGCGATACGTTATGGGAAGTGGGTACAAAGTGTGCGAAATATTATGTAACGGCACTGTGTGAGCGATACGTTACGGGAAGTGGACACAAAGTGTGTGAAATGTTATGTAACGGCTCTGTGTGAGCGATACGTTAAGGAAATTGCTTAAAGTACGCAAGTCATCAGGTTTCATAATTGATGAAAACTCTTAAAGTAAGTATACATAAGTGTCAAGTATGTATGCATAGCATGTTAGATTGTTAAATTTGTAAGTTAGATAAATCCTTGAGAGATGATGTTTAATACGTAAATATTAGATTATACTTTGGAGAATGAACCAATATGATATGTGGATTTGGAAATTTTGTAGGTGGATTGGTGCTATAAGTTGATCAATGATTGAATTGAGCTGAATAGAAACTTATAAAATGCTCTATTATACTTACTTTCTTTTACTTATAACTTACTAAGCTATTATAGCTTACCGGATGTGTTTTGTTTGTTTGTTTTAGATCTGAGGATTTAAGCTCGCACTCGGGAATCTCGGTCAAAGTCTATCACACTATCAAATACTTTTGGTATTTTGTTAATGTCCGTTTAGTATATAACCTTGGAAATTATGGCATGTATAAGCTTGAATATTTTTGATTTCTTTTTGTTAGAAATGTATATAAATGCCATGCGAATGTGGCTCCATTTCTATGCTTGGGTTGAATTGTTATGCTTGGGATGATGTATAAATGTGTGTGCACTTCAATGTATATATATGTATACACGTTTTGCTATGTATACTATGTGAAGTTTAAAAAGGGGTGTAACCTATACATTTCGAATGATTATATATATGAATGAGGTAGAATAAATATAGTTTAATTTATTTAATTGAATATGACTTAGTCATGCTTGACTTTGGTTTATTATTGAGTATATTCGGATATGTTATAACTTTAACTTGGAGGTTATATAAATCACGTATGTATGTGTTAAGCATGGTAATAAGCTTGGTTTTAATAAGGTATATAATACCTCTTTGATAATGAGTATATACATTTTGCTTTAATTTGTAGTTACATATAATTCAAATCATGAAAGAATTAGGTTATACTTTGCATATATATGACTAACGAATGTATCATAATATTGAATGAGTTGAAGTATGTGCATTTGTAAGTATTCGGCTATCTATGAAAATTTACCAAATGAATAGGTTATGTTAATTGATAGCAATTAATTTCATTTATGTTAATGTTATCATTTGTGACATGTTCATTGATACTCTGATAATTTGAAAGTATGTATATGTTAAATCGAGAAAAACATAGAGCGATCCGTATTTATTTTATGAAACAGTTTTTATGGTGGAAGGACTTAGGTTTCTTTTAGTAATGCCCGTAACTCTGATCCGGCGACGGATACGGGTTACGGGTGTTACAGATTCTTTCCTGGGTATTGTCTATCTCATTGATTAATTTTTTATTATTTTTTTGATTCATTCTCTATTGCGTTCTTAGTTAAATTAGTTTAGTAAATTTAGATTAAAACACATCACCCCAAATTATCGGCTAAATAATAGAAAGACAGTACTTACTAATACTTTTAGTCCTTGTGGATACGATATTCTCTACTCACCATAACTATAATATTTTTCAATAGGTGCGCTTGCCTTTGTCGTATTTATAAATAGTTTAGAACCATCAATGACCTAGGCACTATGTGTAACAACCCGTTTCTCAGTAGTGTCTTAAATAGTAGTTTCAGCGCCACAGAACCGAAGAGTGAGTCTGTAAATATTATTATTTAATATTTTCGAGTCAAATATTGTATTATATTTTATTTTGATATGGTAATTTATGTTATTTGAAAGAATAAGCAAGTTCAAGTGGTGTGTCCCTAAAGTCAAATGATTTTAGAAAATGAGGTTTCGGGACCTCGTTTCTATGAACCAAGCCTTTTAGTAAATATTTATGGAGTGATTATATGAGCATATTAAAATTGGGTTAAGAAATTTTAACGTTTAAATCGTTGATTAAACGAAAAGGACTAAATTGTAAAAGGTGCAAAAAATTGAATTCCATTAGTCAAATGGATCGAAAAGCTTTAAAAAAATAAGCTAATGGGCTTGAGTGGTTATTATACCATATTTAAAGTTAGTGAATATTCATGGATATGTTTCTTGGTAAATTTCATGAATTTTAAAGGTTACATTAGTAATTAAATAATTAAAAATAAAATAAACCTAACAAAAAGTGGTCATCTTCTTCATTCTTTCTTTTCAAAACCGAATAGCCATGGATAGGTGGGGAAAACCTTTGGCCAAGGCTGATTTCTCTTGCATGGTAAGATTTTGATCCCCGTTTTTAGTAATTTTATGTTTTTGAGATCGTATTAGCTTAATCTAGCTAGGTTGAGGGCCAATTTGTAAAACTGTTAAAAGTTTAGGGACTTTCCATGAATGATTTTTGGGTGATTGTGAATTTATTCGATACAATATTAAGCTTGGTTGATAAATAAAATTATTTTGTTAAGTGATTTCTAATGATTTTAATGTTTAGGGATTAATAATTTAAAATATTAAAACTTCATGTAAATATTGGGAATTGATAATGGATATGGTCTGACAATAAATCATATGAAATTGGGCTAGCTAGTATTTTGATTAAATGTGGATAATTCATGAATTTCGGGATTTAGTACTAAATTACATAAAAGGTAAAATATTAGGGTACTTTTTTAAAATGATGATAGAAGGACTTAATTGAATAAAATTGATTATTTAGTTTTGGAATTGTATTAATTGAATGAAAATTATTATTTAGATCAAGAAACACTACAATTGGATTTAAATCGAGGAAAAAAACTAAGGTTCCAAACTAGTCGTAGACTCCGTTTTAGCAACCGTTCTAATCGAGGTAAGTTCGTAGAAGGATTAAATTTTTTATTTTTTATTTTTTGGATGGAATGTTAATTAATATTTGTGATATGCACAATTAGATGGACAACTGTGTATTAATTTGGTATAGTGGATTAAGTTGTGAAGCTAATTAAATTAAAGTATATATATGAAAAATATGAACTTCACTAATGTGTAATGGGATGGTACAAAAGAATGAAAGGAAATAGTTTGGATGTGTAAAATTAAAAAAATTGTATTTCATGAAGCATGTGTGAAATGATATAATATAATGAAATGTAAAGTGTAACACCCCAAACCCGGCCTACGTGTCCTGACCGGATCTGGTATGTCACGGAGTAAAATAATTTGAGTCACTTTGAAAACTTGGTGAAAACTTGGTAGAATTTGGCTGAAGTAGGAAAACGGGGTTTGAAAACTTAGTTGGGCTTTTAAAAACATAGTTGGGTTGATAGACCCTTTTGAAACCATTGATCATGTATCATTTTAAAATCATCAAAGTGATAGTTGACTTGGTGAATTTTGTTACCCGATGGTAACTTCTTGAAAAACCCATTAAATTTTGTTAAGTTTGAAAATGTTACCATTAACCGGTTCAATTAATATTTATAAAATTCCATTTGTAACATAACATAGGTAAAATAAAACAGTGTAACAAACATCCAAAATAATAATAACGGCCTTATTACAAATCCCAAAATAAAAGACTTAGAAAATAATTAATTTTAACAATGGCAAAGTAAATCGAATCCAACAATAAGCATGGCCGCCTCGAGTCCTCTCCGGCTCCATCTCCGCGATCTATTCATCTGCAAAATGTTAAGGGAAAGGGGGTGAGTCACCAAGACTCAGTGTGTAAATCCCCCACCCGGAGAATACAACTCATACACAATTTATTAATAAACATGCACATGCAACCCAACCTAACCATCCATACTCCTTAACTACCCCGTGTGGTCAAAACCACTGGTGGTCAAAACCACTGGTGACTAGTGTCACAAATTAAATGATGGGGCCAACCCATCGTGTGGTCAAAACCACTGATGACCATAGGTCACAATATATCAAATGTGGTCAAAACCACTGGTGGTACCAAACCACTGGGACTTAGTCGCAAATAATCAATCGTTGTGGTCAAAACCACTGATGACCATAGGTCACAAATAGTCTGATGGGGCCAACCCATCTTGTGGTCAAAACCACTGACGACAGTCCATAATTCATCCCCCTCCTCTCATCAATCCCACCCTCTCATGCTTATACATCAAATTTCATATATCATGTCATAGTATTAATCATCATGTGATGGCATGCAAACATATATCAAAAATTACAAGTTAGGGGACTTACTCGAAATCCATGATTATGCCACAAGCTAACCACAACCAAAAGATTTAAGGCAAACAATAACGTCATGTAAATTAATAAAGTGTGTAGAGAGATCTTACACACCTGTTACTATCATAATTCCTAGATCCCGAAAAGCCGATCTACGATGCTAGATCTTGACCCTACATTCGGCCAATTGTCAGTGTTAATACCAAAGGCCTATTCGGCCCTATCTACTCCATACCAAAAGTTCTTACCTTGGACGGATTTGATTTCCAAACAAATCCCGAAGCCTTAATTAGTCCCAAAACCGATTGCTAGAGGGTTGTATTGAGTACATCAAAATCCCGGAGTACCCTATGGGAAATCGGTTCCTATGAAGAGAAATAGTTAACCACACCATCAATAAATGCCGGATTACGGTAAGCCATAACAAGAACAAAGATTTAACACAAGAGAGTCCCTTACCACACCTATTGAATTCGGCAGCACCCTTGGTTAGGGAGGGAAAGATTCGGCTTAAACACAATTGGAAGGGCTGGAATTAAAGTGAAGGAGGAGGGTGTATTCGGCCTAGAAGAACCAACAATGCTGGAAATTTCTGAACAATTTTGGCTAAGAGTTTAAGGGAGAATTCGGCAGCACAGTGAAGGGAGAAAGAAGAAAAGAATTTTGCTGGAAATTTTGGGCACTTCTATGCTGTAACAAAATCAAATATGGACAGCCCCCAAGGAGTCCAACAATCGGCAAACACCCTCTTATTTTGGTGATAATTCCAGCTTAATTATCACCCAAAAAGAATAATATTTATCTCTTACTTTTATCACCTCTTCAAATAATAAAATACTAATATTTATCTCCTATCCACCTCTTCAACAATTCAAAATAAAATAAACTACTACAACACCCTTCCAGCCGAATTTGAGAGTCTAAAATCATGCCAATTCTTTTTCTCCTTCACGCCAGCAGCAAAGAGGAAAAAAAATAAAAATCCAAATGCTGCTTCTTGGACTCGAACCAGCGACCCCAAGCAGCAGCAGCAGCAGCCCCCTTTAAGCGCCCCAAACCAACTCTTCCCTTTGGACTTTCATGTTAAATATTCCCACCATTTATTTATAAAGCCTTATACCTGAGCCCTTTTCTCTTTTAGCGCCAAAGCCCAAAAATAACACTCCTTGCGTCCCTTGCGTTTCAAACCCGAGACCTTCGTGCTAACACCCTTAACTGGCGCCCCAAACCACTCCAACCACCTGGACTTTCATGCTCAAACCTTGCCCGAAATTTCTTTAAAGCGTTCTTCACTTTAACGCCCCAAAAAACCCAAAAATAAAACATTCCCCCCTTGTTACTGCCGAGACTCGAACCCAAGACCCCCCTTTGACGCCACCTCCAAGGTACCTAAGTGGCGCATGAAGGCCACTTAGTCATGCTGTTCTTTGTGTCACGCTTCGCCCAAAATTTTATTTAACGCCTATCCCCTAGCTTCCTTCCTTTTAAACCCTTAAAAAGAAATTTTTAACACTAAGTCAGGCCTAGCTCGGGTTTAATTCTAGACCTTAGAACATGCCAAATAAATCATAGTATTTATTTCTTCAAGCACACACACATGGGAACAAATAATTAAATTTTCAAACAACCCCTAATTCAGGATGTTACATAAAGAATCAGATATATGAAAAGGTCTCGTTTGAACCTTGTGAATACTTAGGATACAAATGACATTTCATTAGAGATTATATGGTTTCGGGTGCTGGTCCTGGATGTCCTACTGATGGCTGAGGTCATGTAACACCCCTAACCCGTATCTGTCACCAGATTTGGGTTATGAGGTATTACCAAACAATACTCAATTAAGAACAGACATTCAGATCAGACATTCATTACTTCCATGCTTCATAAGTGAACCACATTAATACACTTATCCCATTCAAATTTTGAACCTTAGTACTCCTAAGTTCATACCAATCATATAACATTACATATCAAATATATTGAGCATATATCAAATATGTAAATATATTGCATAAGCACGACATACTATTTCTATTGCCGAATAATCACATATCAATTATTCAATCTATGCTTGCATATAACAAAACCAACTGAACAAATTTCTCTTCATAATAATTAGTCAATCACATACGAAATTATAGTAACATACACATGGTCGAACATACTAATGAAGCTTATATGAATATGTATATATATATGTATGATGCGCATATTTAACATAAAATCAAAAACCATATTTTAAACA
The DNA here is from genome assembly GCA_005393395.2 of Gossypium australe. NCBI lineage: Eukaryota > Viridiplantae > Streptophyta > Magnoliopsida > Malvales > Malvaceae > Gossypium > Gossypium australe. The sequence goes on along the minus strand of CM016624.1, from coordinate 126,850,914 downwards.
TTAAAACACAGACAATAACTCCTTATACACCTAAATCGCATATATATTAGTATACATGAACTTCATATCACATTCTTTTAACTATCCATTACAACTAACCAGAACATACTTAAACCATATCCATCATTTACTCTTTTTGATTTATACCTGAAAGAATTATGAAACACATTTACTACTTACCATTTTACAACCGAACATAAATAACCAATATACACTCAAATACATAATCAACTTAATGAATTAACAAATCCATACATACCACACATATCATATACATATATCAACTCATTCACCACATTATTTACGAAACATAACAACCATATACTACATATAATTAAGACATAGCCGAATTGATAAAACCAAACACATTAAACACTTGATCAAGAACTCATAAAGTCGAGCTTAATCCTAATGATCCAAGTCAAGCCATTTTTGCATGGCTAATATATACAAGAACAAATTCATAGATCAAAACATAGTCTAGCCTATACATGCCTTTAGTTCAAAAATCCAAACTTAATAGTACCAAAATAGGTTGATAGTGTGGATGCCTTCAACGATGATTCCCCGAGCTCGTAGCTTGATCGAAATCTATAAAACAGAGTGAAAACATACATAGTAAGGTAACTAGCTTAGTAAGTCTTAAGTAATTAAAATATAACATTCAAATATACGGAGCGATTGACACAGGAGCCGTTCCTAGCAGTAGATCTATTCCAAACTCCACCTCCCTATCTAGGGGTATTCCTGGTAATTCCTCCAGAAACACATCTTCGAAATCCCTTACAGTTCTAACTCCACTGACACCTTCTTCCTTTCCACCCAACGCACTTACGAAGGCTAAGAATGCCTTGCACCCTTTCCTAACCATTTTCTCAGCCTTCAATGCCGAAACTACGTTAGACAGGTAGTTTCTTCTTTCTCCTATCATTACTACTACTTCATCCTCCGGGGTCCTTAGTTCCATACGTTTAGTCGCACAATCCAACACGGCTCGGTGCTTTACTAGCCAGTCCATTCCAAGTATGAGTTCAAACTCCCCAAAGGGTAGTTCCATTAAGTCAGCCCGAAAGTTCACTCCCTGAATCTCTAGGGGTACATTCCGAAAGATCTTATCCACCACTACAGTTTGACCTAATGGGCTTACTACAATCATCTGCCTATCAGAAAGTTCAGAGTCTAAGCCGAGTGTTTCCACTACCCTACATGCAACATAAGAATGGGTCAAACCCACATCAATCAGAGCAAAATAGGGCTTGCCATAAATAAAGAACGTACCGGTTATAACATCCGGCGCGTCTCCTTCCTCCCTCCGGCGAACCGCATAAACTAAACCTGGCTGCCTCGCCTCAGCATTAGCAGCACCTCTGCCCTGTGTTCCACGTCCTCTACCAGCACCATTACCTCTGTTATTCAAACCTCGACCTTGTTGAGGCTGCTGTCCCCCTCTACCAGCCGGTTTAACATTCTGAGCTGCTGGTTGACTTTCATCTGGTATCTTAGGACAATCCTTGATCATATGGTCCTTGGACCCACACCTAAAGTATCCTCCCGTCTTCTTCCAGCACTCCCCTAAGTGCTTCTTTCCACACAGATCACAAGGATGATACTGCCCTCCTGTACCAACTTGCTGACCTCGCGGCCCATCCACTCTAGGCCTCTTTTGAAACTTCCCAGATGATCCAAAACCTCTTTTTGGCCTATTCCGATCCATGGTCTGCTTGGTAGAATCCTTAATTCCCTCGGCTACCTTGGCCTTTTCTACTAAAGCAGAAAACTCCCGCTCCTGATGCGGTGCTATCAACAATCTCAGATCATCCCTTAGTCCGTCCTCAAAACGGACACAGCGCACATGCTCAGTTGCCACTATTCATCGAGCATACCGGCTCAACCTCAGGAATTCAGCTTCATATTCCGCAACGGACTTGTTCCCTTGAACCAGTCCCAGAAATGCTTTCCTTTGCTCATCGGTATACCTGGTTCCAACATACTTCTTTTGATACGCTTCCTTGACATACTCCCAGGTCAGATCCTCAGCCGTGGCACCATCCCGAATAGTTAACCACCATTGATATGCTTCATCGCGTAGCAGTGCCACCATTCCTTTCAACTTCTCCTCAGGGGTCAGATCGAGCTCATCCATAATACGCTCGGTTGCCTCCAACCAATATTCAGCTGTCCTGGGTGCCACACCAGATACTCCTCTAAACATTTCAGCCCCATTGGCTCGGAGTCGCTCGGGTACAGATTTCTGAGTTCCCATATTTCCACCTGCGCCAGCCACCATTTCCAAAACTTGCAGCACAGCCTGCGACACAGCATCTTCCCCTGTCTGAGCCTGCTGCTCAACACCAACAGCTGGGGGTGGTGGTGGCGGTGGTATCTCATTATCAGACCCTTGACCCGATCTAACGGGTTCCGACACAGTCATTCTTCCTCTACCGCGTCCACGACGGCCACGTCCTCTAGAACTCATTTCGATCGTCGCGATCTGATTAAAAAGTTTTATGAATTAGTCCTTGTTTCACTTATTACCCGCAAAGAAGTTTTATGAAAAGATTTTTAGGAGTGGTTCTTTCGTATTCATACATGCACAAAGTCTTTACATTCATACATCCATCAATCAATTATGAACTTTCGTTCATTCAGAGAAACGTTGTAGTTTTCATTGTTGTTGTTTTCTCACTACCCAGGGGTATTTCCGTAATTTGTCCTACAGGGGTATTTTCGTAATTTTTCAGAAGAAAGAGTTCCTTGGTGATTTTGTCAAAAGTATTTTGAAATTTTTAAATTCCCGGGGTATTTTGGAAAATTTTTGAAATCTGGGGGTATTTCGGTAATTTTGGAGCTCGGGGGTATTTTGGTAATAAACCAGGGTAAATTTGTAAAGTTTAATGTTTTCGGGGTATTTCCAAATTTTGAAAAACTTTGAGAGTTCTTTTTGAGAATTGTACTTTTCAAAATGGTGATGTTGCAAAAATTTGGAAATCAGGGTCATTTTGGTAATTTTGTAAGTTAGGGGCAGTTTTGTAATTTTCCAAAAATCAAGGTATTTTTGATATTTTGCAAATTAGGTTTTTTGAACATTTATAAAATAATGAAATTTTGGTAAAACTGTTGGGTAGTTGGACATTTTATAAACCGAGGGCATTTTTGTAATTTTACCACTAAGGGTATTTTTGTAATTTCATAAATCAGAAATTTTTCGGAAATATTTTTTTTTCAAAACAATTTTATCAGTTCAAAAGAGTGGTTTGCTGAATTTTTTTAAAACTAGGGTTTCTATAAAAACACGGCTAGTTCCCTTTCGGGTTTTAGTTAATGTGTTTAGCCTATGACCGAGTCCTCTTGGTCAGGGTGAACCAAAGCTACGCACTAGGTAGGATTCGAATGGAGAGGAGGTGAGTCACACGGACTGCTTAAGTACCAAGCTCCCACTGAAACCATTCCTAGACATGCGCACAGAGGTTGCCACACCCACTGAGTCATCTTGGTTAGGGTGAACCGAAGCTACGCACCAGGTAGGATTCCAGCGAAGAGGAGGTGAGTCACTAGGACTGCTTAAATACCAGGCTCTTTCGGATCCAATCCTAGACATGCGCACAGGGGTTACCACACCCTAACTTGGTGACTTAACCATAGGTTTGTTTAAGTAAGTATTAAATCTTATGTATTTGTTGGGGTACACTAGTCCTAGGGTTCTCATACTTATCATACTATTCTACGTTCCATTCCGTTTCTACCCTTCATAATATAATCACATAAAGCACACAGATGGTTAGGGGTACTTACCTAGTGGACTTCGGGTCGGAGACTTAGGTGCCATGCCAGAAAAACCCTGCTTATGTTCAAAAACTCATTTGGGCTCGATTTGAAAACGTTTTGGGCCTTAAACCCCAGGCCGAGGGTTTGAAACTGGGCTCTGATACCAAATTGAAACACCCCAAACCCGGGCCACGAGCCTTACCCAGATCTGGTATGTTCCTCAAAAGAAACTGATTCAGAACTCTTTTATTACTTAGGAAAAACTTGTGTGTTTAGAAAGAAAGTTTGTTTGGGTTGGGCTTGAGTTGAAAATGTATTAATAATATATTAAATCTCTTTTTCTTTTTTTTTAAAAAAATAAATTTGTTTGATCCATAAGTAATAATTTGTAAACATAATAAATAAAAGTAAAAAGAAATAAAGAAAGTTCAACTATGGCCTTATGGCCTTATTACATCAAATAATTCCCAAAATAAACTTAAAATACTTAAAATAAAATAAACGTCCAAATCGTAAATTTCTTGCTGTGCATGGCCATCCTTAAGTTTCTGCCGAGCCCGGTCCATTACTGTTCGTCACCTGAAAATAGTCCCACAACGGGGTGAGTCAACAGACTCAATGTGTACACAACACTAAGTCCAAATAAATTTTAGGCATAACATACATATCATATTCACATAATAATTTACGATAATGATGCAACCCAAAACCCAAACCTAGTTAACCATCCGCTACACTTCCCCCGTACCAACTTGCACACCGTGGGGACTAATAAGTCAACCCTCTATCCGCTACACTCCATCGAAGGCAGTCGCTGCAGTCGACGTGCTCATCGCCCTTATAGTCTCGTGGTGTTAGGTCACCACGTTCAGATATTGTGGTCTTAGGTCACCACATTCAGATATCGCGGTCTTAGGTCACCGCATTCAGATAGCGTGGTCTTAGGTCACCACATTCACTTCCCCTTTTCAATAACCCATATGCCCAAATCATATTATGCATTAACATGCCAAAGTTCACATTCTTATCATTATTCTCATGTTTATAACATATTTCATAATCCTAATAGGAGTAGGAAACGTACCTGAGTACTTTTGTACCATTACATGGTACTTAGCCATATTCACATTTTTATAAACATGCACATACTAATTATAGCCATAAATTTTATTAAGAAGAAGTGTGGGTACACACCTGATTTGCTTAGCGATTCACTTAAATCCCGGAAAGCTTTGATCTAATGCCTTTAGATCCTTAATTCCCTATAATCGGCCACACTTAATATTTTTAGGGACAAAGCCTATTCGGCTATAAAACCAAATCCTAGTAGGATTTATATTCTTAAAACTTACCTTGTTGCCGTTTTGATGATTAATCAAATCCCGGAAACTTGTATTCTTCCCCTTTGAAATCGGCTAGTCACTAGATCCCTTGAATTGGTTAGTTTTCGGCTTAAAACACATAATAATAGATCTACTTCTAAAATAGGGTCTTGGCCGAATATTCATAGTTACTTACCTTTATGATTTGAAATCCCGAAACCTTCCTCCTTGTAGTCGACAGTCACAGAATCCCGAAGTTTTCCTTCAAAGTTTCGGCCCACATGTATATGGCATTAGAATCTTGACTTTCGATTTAAAGAAGGAAGAAAATAATAGCAATAGATCCTTACCCTTACTTGAAGAAGTCGACAGCACCCTTGTTAAAAGCCCCTTAAAGAATCGGCCTTGATGACTAGATGATAAGGTTTCGGCTTTTGGGTTTTAATGGAGAAGTCGGCTAGGGGTTCTCTTGGGGTATCCGGTTTCCACAAAAATAAAGAAAAGAAAACTTGAGAATTTTGGCAATGGTGGACTATAGATTCGGCTTAACAAATGAAAGAGAAGAGAAGAGAGGAGAGCACTAAGAAATTCGGCAGAGAGAAGAGAAGGAAGAAAAATTGATGAGTAGCCCTATTTGTTTCCTCTTATAGCCGAATTTTCTACTCAGAATCCCTTACATGGCCACCACTCTTCTATTTTGATAGCTTTATCCTTTGAATTATCACAAAATAAAAGAATTTAATCCAACAATTATCTCTAAAATAATCTAAAATAAATCTATTATTTATCCATCCTTTAGCCGAATTTTAAAGAGAATAAAACTCCCAAAATATAGCCTTGTCCTGTCCACCTCTCTACTCCTTGTAGCAAAATAAAATTTCTTTTATTTGCTCCCCAAGTGACTCGAACTCAGGCCCACTTGCATAGCAGGTGGCGTCACCTACCTGGGCCTTAAGTGATATCTTCAGGCCACTTTTCCAAGCCTGTTTATGTGTCAAATTCCTCCTATTAATTTTCTTAAGGCCACCTTGCCTTAGTTTCCTCTTTTTAAACTTTAAAACTTGACATTTCCTTACATTTCCAAGTTTCCAAAAACGTTCGTTTCCCTCCTTTAACCTAACATTTCCTTACATTTCCAAGTTTCCAGAAATGTTCACTTTCCTCTTTTGAATCATTTCCAAATCATTTCCTTACATTTCTTAGTTTCCAAAAATGTTTACTTTCCTCTTTTAAACTTAACATTTCCATACATTTCCAGGTTTCCAAAAATGTTCAAAATACATTCATAACACATAAGACATGTCATTTTGTACAATTAAACCGAAAATGCATAGGCCCTTTTCAGGATGTTACATACTGTCTGAAAATCTGATTCATCAGATCCATAAAAACAGCAAGTGCATTAGTAAGTCCAAAAGGCATAACCAGAAACTCATAATGTCCGTACCTCGTTCGAAAAGCAGTCTTTGGCACATCGGAATCTCTGACTCGCAACTGATAATAGCCCGATCTCAAATCTATCTTTGAAAACACTGAAGCCCCTTTCAACTGATCAAACAAGTCGTCAATCCGTGGCAACGGGTATTTATTCTTTATAGTTACCTTGTTGAGTTGTCGGTAATCGATGCACATTCGCATAGTCCTGTCTTTCTTTTTCACAAATAAAACTGGTGCACCCCAAGGAGAGAAGCTCAGTCGTGCAAAACCCCTATCTGTTAACTCTTGCAACTGTGCCTTCAACTCTTTTAATTCTGTAGGTGCCATCCGATACGGAGCTATTGAAATCGAAGTCGTTCCCGGTACTAATTCAATACCAAACTCTATTTCTGGAAAAGGTGGTAAACCTGGTAGTTCTTCAGGAAACACATCTGGATACTCGCACACAACTGGTACAGATTCAATCTGCTTCTCAGTAACTTTACTATCCAACACATAAGCCAAGTATGCTTCACACCCTTTTCTCACATACTTATGAGCTAACATCGCGGATATTACTGCCGGTAACCCATTCAGGTCATTAGATTCAATCCGGATAATTTCACCGTTCTGACATCTCAAATCAATGGTCTTTCTTTTGCAATTAACAATAGCATCATGCAAAGTTAACTAGTCCATTCCCAAAATTATATCAAACTCGTCGAAAGGCAACAACATTAAATCAGCTGGGAAGCATGAATCCCGAATCATCAACGGGCAATTTTTACACACTTTATCAACCAGAACACATTGACCCAAAGGGTTTGATACACAAATCACAAACTCAGTAGACTCAATAGGCAGAGTCTTACTGGATACTAAAGTTTCACACACATATGAATGAGTCGAACCAGGATCAATCAATGCAATCACAGTAGTATCATAAAGAGTGAAAGTACCGGTGATAACATCTGGGGAAGAAGCATCCTCTCTGACACGTATAGCATATGCTCTAGCAGGTGCATGAGCCTCTGATCGAACTGTAGTGTCTTTGATTCCTTTCTGACTTCCACTTACATTTCCCGAATGCCTAGGTGATCTGCCTCGCACTGATACATTACTCGGTCTTGTATTTTGAGCCATATTTTGCTTGGCTAGCAGGGCACTCTCGAATAAAATGATCAGACGATCCACATTTAAAGCAGGACCGATCACGAAATCTACAACTCCCAGAATGCCATTTACCACAATGCTTGCATTCAACCCGATTCTGCTGGACATTACCAACACTAGCCATCGAAGTAGCTCGAGAACCCATAGGTGGTCGATCTCGTCTAGATAAGTCTGAAATAGCTCTATGTCGACCAGATTCATCTTTGAATTTCTTGAATACCCAATGAAATCTCTTACTCGATGATCTTTTACAAATGTCTCTAGCTTCCATTTCAGCCTTTCTTTTCTCTTTCCCAAGCTCTTCGGCTTTGCAAGCTCGTTCGACAACTACCACGAACTCTTTAATCTCGAGTATGCCGACTAGCAACTTAATATCTTCATTCAGACCGTCTTCAAATCTTTTACACATAATGGCCTCAGTTGACACACATTCACGGGCATATCGGCTCAATCTGACAAATTTCTGTCCATACTCAGTCACGGTCATTCGACCCTGTTTCAATTCCAGAAATTCTTTTCGTTTCTGATCAATGAATCTCTGATTGATATATTTCTTACGAAACTCGGTCTGAATGAAATCCCATGTCACTTTTTCTTTCGGAAATACCGATACTAGTGTATTCCACCAATGATATGTGGTGTCCCGTAATAAGGATATAGCACACTTTAAGTATTCGTCTGAAGTACATGACAGCTCATCGAGCACACGGATAGTATTATCAAGCCACATCTCAGCTCGTTCCGTGTCGTCATCATCATTAGCTTTAAATTCTTCGGCCCCATATTTCTGATTTTATCAATGAGAGGCCTGCTAGATCTCATCTCATCGGAGGTGCTGAAGGTATCGGAGTTGGATTATTCGGGGGTGGAGGTTGTTGTGCAGCCAGATTAGTCCAAATAAATTGGGTAAACCATTCATTCATCATCTGGTAGAAGGCTTGCTTAGCCTCCCCCTCATGGCTACCCGAGATAGGTCGAGAGTCTACCGGCGCTGACCCATGTGCGAGATCAGGCACTACGCTCTCTACATCATCAGCTACGGCTCTGTCAGGATCCATTTACTATATAAAACACAATTTAAATGTCAGAAGTCACCACACTATCGTATTATAAAATTAAGGCATGTATAGCTAGACTCACACGCTCTACAGTAGTCCTAGAATCAACTAAACTGTAAGCTCTGATACCAATCAAATGTAACACCCCTAACCCGTATCTGTCACCAGATTTGGGTTGTGAGGTATTACCAAACAATACTCAATTAAGAACAGACATTCAGATCAGACATTCATTTCTTCCATGCTTCATAAGTGAACCACATTAATACACTTATCCCATTCAAATTTTGAACCTTAGTACTCCTAAGTTCATATCAATCATATAACATTACATATCATATATATTGAGCATATATCAAATATGTAAATATATTGCATAAGCACGACATACTATTTCTATTGTCAAATAATCACATATCAATTATTCAATCTATGCTTGCATATAACAAAACCAACTGAACAAATTTCTCTTTATAATAATTAGTCAATCACATACGAAATTATAGTAACATACACATGGTCGAACATACTAATGAAGCTTATATGAATATGTATATATATATATGTATGATGCGCATATTTAACATAAAATCAAAAGCCATATTTTAAACATTAAAACACAGACAATAACTCCTTATACACCTAAATCGCATATATATTAGTATACATGAACTTCATATCACATTCTTTTAACTATGCATTACAACTAACCAGAACATACTTAAACCATATCCACCATTTACTCTTTTTGATTTATATCTGAAAGAATTATGAAACACATTTACTACTTACTATTTTACAACCGAACATAAATAACCAATATACACTCAAATACATAATCAACTTAATGAATTAACAAATCCATACATACCACACATATCATATACATATATCAACTCATTCACCATATTATTTACGAAACATAACAACCACATACTACATATAATTAAGCCATAGCCGAATTGATAAAACCAAACACATTAAACACTTGATCAAGAACTTATAAAGTCGAGCTTAATCCTAATGATCCAAGTCAAGCCATTTTTGCATGGCTAATATATACAAGAACAAATTCATAGATCAAAACATAGTCTAGCCTATACATGCCTTTAGTTCAAAAATCCAAACTTAATAGTACCAAAATAGGTTGATAGTGTGGATGACTTCAACGATGATTCCCCGAGCTCGTAGCTTGATCGAAATCTATAAAACAGAGTGAAAACTACAGAGTAAGGTAACTAGCTTAGTAAGTCTTAAGTAATTAAAATATAACATTCAAACATTCAAGCTTTTTAAACAATTGGTTTATGACATTGAATATAAATAATTTAACTTATAAGTTCATTATGGCCGAATACCATTACATTACTTAACTTAACAATTATCATTCTTACCATAAGCATGCAAACTCAACGAATGTAACATCCCCAAACCCGGCCCATTCATTACGACCGAATCTGGTTATGTCACTGGGGAAAGTCGGTTGAAAATCTTTCTAATTTAAGATAAAACATTGTAGTTTGTTGAATTTTGGAAAACTTATCCATTGAAGCTTTTGAGTAAAACTTTATTATTAAAACTTTTGCATTTTTAAAGCTTTAGTATATGAAAACCGGTTTGAATAAATAGGTTGCAACCCATAAATCATTTTCACCTAGCAACTTAAATTAAATAACCATAGTTAAAGTAATACCAAAATAATAGAATGGCCTTTATTACAAACCAATACTAAAATGAAATACTTGTATCAAAATCAAGCATAATATAATTAATCATCATCTTCGGCATGGGCCACCTTGTCCTCTCCGATCCCGGTCCAGCTTTATGCAACACCTGAGAAAGTTAAAGGAAAAAGGTGAGTCACCAAGACTCAGTGTGCAACCCTTTTTCCCGGATCAGTAAAATATCATATGTAAACATAAACATGATCATCATGCATCCAATTAATATGCACCCCACCTAACCATCCATAACACCATTCTCTACCCCGTGTGGTACCAAACCACTGGTGGTGCCAAACCACTGGTGACCCAAAGTCACGATATCCATAATGTGGTGCCAAACCACTGGTGTCCCAAAGACACAATTGTGATACCAAATCACTGGTGACCGAAGTCACAAATCAATTGATGGGGCCAACCCATCGTGTGATACCAAATCACTGGCGTCAATCCCTCAATACAGCCTTGTGGGGCCAACCCACTGTGGTGCGAAACCACGGGGACGAGACGCTGAGGTGCCAAACCTCTGGAGGTGCCAAACCTCTGGTGACCCAAAGTCACAAAGTGTGTTACCAAAACACTGGTGCCCGTCGGCACAAAATATCACTTCCCCCTCCACTCGTACAACGCACATCAATCATGAACATGCATCTTAATAATAAAATATACCATCATGCTTGTTTAGCAATATACATATTGTTTATCAACAATCAAGTATTATAGCACACATGCCAGATACACCATGCTTACCAAAAGCATCATAACAGGGACTTACCTGACCCCTTGCCTTATACCATAATGGTATTTAATCCACCTTTCCATGGATCCAAACAACACACATCATAAAGAAACACATTTATCAATAGAAAAGAGTGTGCATGTACACACCCGCAAGCCTTAACCGAAGAACCAACTAAGACCCTTGATAACCTCGATAACCTTCGCTCCTTGCAAATGGGTTGGTTTCCTACCAACCTCCGAACCAAACGGTGGTTCTTCTGACAATCGGCCTTCCTCTAAAACACAAATAATTAGTCTCACAAGGCTATGACTAAAAGAATAAACCAACATCTAACTTCTTACCACCACTTACCAAACGGCCAACAAAGGTGACTGCTTCACTTGATCGCCACCAAAATCCAAAGGCCCTAATAAGAGATCGGTTACCAAAATAAGAGATTAACATCTTCCCAAACAAAAGCCAAAACCAACTCTTACCCTTGAAGATGTCGACAGAGAACAGAGGATAGTCCAAAAGCATTTGACCTTACCTATTTACCTTCTTCAACGCTTGAAAACAAAACCCAAAAGCGATCCACACCACACTTACTATTCGGCCAAAGTGCAAACTAATAGGGAAATTCGGCACACAAGAGTAGGGAAAATTCAGCTAGGATAATCAAGTAAGTTTCGGCACCAAGGTTTCAAGAAAGGAAGAAAGAAAGTATGAAACGAAGAGGGTTATTAGTTTCGGCTTAGCACAAATGGGAAAGAAAAGAGAGAGATAGTGAGTATATGGTTCGGCCAAGAATCAAAAGAAGTAAAAGCTTGAGGCTCAAAAGCATTCGGCTACAACACTTTAGGAGACACAAATGCAACTTTCGGCAAGGTGAAGGTTACTTGGGGTTTTCGGTTTTGGCTACAAAGAAATAAAAGAAGAGGGTTTTCTTTGACTCATTTTCGGCACAAGACTAGGGGAAACTCAAAGGAATTCGGCACCTAAAAAGAATGGAGAACCACTTTCGGCAAAGGGAACAAATAGGGAAAAAGGGGCCAAAAGGGTGAACACCTCCCTACTTATACTACTAGCTACCTAACACCCTTAATAAAACCAAAAATACCCTTCCCTAGCTTCCCAAAACCGGCCACCAACTCAACCCCTCTCAACATCCCACGGTTTTCTCCTAAATCACCTCCCAATCACCCATTCAAAAAGTTTGAATGAGTCAAACTTTAATCCTTCCTTCCTAGCCGAATTTTAAAATGGAAGACCAAGTCTTACCTCATCCTTTGAAGAGCCCTCTAGCCGTCCAACTCCTCCCTTCATGATGCCAAAATAAAGGCCAGAATTGCTGCCTTAGCAGCTCGAACCTGAGACCCCCAAAGCACCTTGAGGCGTCACCTTCTAAGCTCTAGAGTGGCGCCTCCTTGCCACTCTACCAAAGCCCAACTTGTGCTAAAAACCTCCAATTAATTCTCTTAAGACCCCCAAAAGCCAAGCTCCCTCCTAACCACTGAAAACCAAAAATTTCTTAAAGTCTTCCCTATCTTCCAGGGTTCTCCAAACCCCCCTAAAAACTTGCCTAAGCACACAAGAAGCCTACCAACACCTGAGATATGCACTAGATGCATAACCCCTAAAACCAGGGTGTTACAACGAAACACCTAAATACAATAGGTATTCGCATATTCCAAACCAATTAAGTATAACATACATCTTAACCACATGTAATCAGTCATACACATATGTAAACATATCCCATCACTCTCACATTTAACATTTACACATATGGTCGAATCTCAAAGGCATAACCAAGCTTAAATTCCAATATATATATCATACTCATTATTGGTAAGATCAAATGCACATATTAACATCTCACTAAAAGCTTCAACTACATCACATCTTACTTAATTTGAATGGAAAAATAATAACTTACCTTATTCCTTGCAACCATGAAAACTTATGCTTACCCGAGCATTTAGCTTATTGCAGTAATTACGTTCCACCTTGTAAAAGATTCATGAATTCTCTATTTATAATACATTACCGGCATTAAGCCTGCTAGGCATCAAAGCCTGAAATACACACCGGCACTAAGCCTGCTTGACCCGAGGTCTGAAATTTGATCACCGGCATTTAGCCTGCTAGGCAATAAGCCCAATACACTTCACCGGCACAAGGCCTGCTAGGCTCGAAGCGCGACATGCGATATTTTTTCCATCTTATTCACATTTCATGCTGACCAAAATTATATAAACCATACACAATTCATATCACTTGAACTTATCAATTCAGTTAAAATTTAACAACACTTCATGACAAAATGTCTATCCACATTCGGCTTTCACTAAATTCATAACCATAATTCCATAATTCAACATGTATTCAAGGTTATAAATGAAATTAACTATATTAAATTGCTTATAGACTTACCTCGGGTATCGTCGGACGACAAGAACCGGCTATTCGATAACTTTCGCCTTTCCCTGATCCAAGTCCGTTTTTCTTTGTTCTTGATCTAAACATATTCAAATCAATCTCATTCAAGCACATTTCATCTTAATTTAGTCCCAAATAGGAAAATTACCATTTTACCCCTGACATTTACAACTTTTACAATTTAGTCCCTATTGCACAAAACACAAAATACACATAATTTGAATTCAATCCCTAAGGGCCAAATCTTCCCCATGGTCCTATAAGTCCCTACATTTCATTAATTTTGCATTTTAACCCCTCAAAGATTTATTTTCTCAATTTAGCCCTATTTAGCCAAAATCATCAAAAATTCAAGAACAAAATATGTTCATCAATTATATATCTATCATTCAACACCATAAAACATCATGAAACTCAACATAACATCCATGGCATTTTACACAAACATCATCAATTCATGAAATTAAGACATGGGTTTTGAAGTTCTCGAAGCAACGATTACAAAAAACGTAAAAATTATCAAAAACCGACCAAAACATACCTTGAATTTGAACCCAACAATGGATGAACCTTAGGTAGCTTCTCTTCTTTTATTCTCTTTTTATTTTCTGCAAAGATGAACATGAAATGACTTTATTTTATGTTTGTTTTACTAATATTAACATAATTTATTAAATACCATTTTTAACCTTAATTAAAACATTAAAAACTTACATATAATAAGGCCATTATTGTCCACTACCGTCCACTACCCTTTAATTTGGGTAAATTGCATTTTAAATGCTCCCATTTAGAAAAACAACCTTAACTTAGTCCTTACACTTTAAACTATCAAGTTTATAATTTACGCGATTAAGCCCTTTTTATTTAATTAAGAATGCAAATAGTAAAATTTTTTTACGAAACTTTCACACATTTTAATTCATATAAAATAAACATAGATAATAATATTTAAATGTTTTTTGGACTCGGATTCGTGGTCCCGAAACCACTGTTCCGATTAGGGTCAAATTCGGACTGTTACAAGTCCTACATTTGTTGCGGATTCTCCATAGCTCGTCTGAGAAGCATCGTGTAACTAATATCCCGACTCACATCTCGTGTGAGCACTAGTGGAAAGGTTATGGTTATATGAAAAGGCACACTTTGTGTGAGTATTCACAAGTATCCAATGTAATTCTATATGGTTCAACGGGTAAGTAAAGGTTAATGGAAATGCATATATAAAAACTTAATGTAACTAATGTTCATAAGAAATGGAAAGATGGATATGTATATATGAAATGAAAATGATGAGAATATTTCATGTGATGGATGAAATATGCAAGGAATTAATTTCTTAATATATGCTATGTTTCATATATGTTATGTTTAATTATTATCTACTAACTATGTGGATTCAAATGAGAAGAATTTATAATGGATATATATATATGGGATGGATGATATATAAAGCCTAAATGCTTATTATGTATATGCCATGAATTATTTGAAACTTATATGTAATGTTATTCTTGCTAACCTTATGAGGTAGTGTGTATAGGAAAGGAAGTTTGGCATATGACATGATGAAAGTATGTTTGTTTGGTTAATTTAATATGTTTTGTAAGTTTAAGTTTCCTTTACACAAGCTTAGTAAGCACTAGTTGCTTATATAGTTGTTTTCATTTTTTTGTAGATCATCGGAAAGCTTGAACAGTTGGAATCAATGTCGGATCACGATCACACTATCCTTTGATCTATTTTGGTAACTTTTGAAGATATTAAAATGGTTATAAATGGCATGTATAGGATTGCATGTTAAATTGGTATGCTTTGGGTTGTTCCAAGCTTTGGTATACCTTAATATCTTTTGTTAATGGTTGTGTATGGTATTTTGAAATTAGGAAATAAATGGTTAATCGATATATGTGCTTTGGCATGTATAGGGATTGTTGCTACTTTGGTAATTTGGTAATGTTATGAGTTATGCCAAATTTGAACATGTTTAATGCCTTTTGTGTATTGGTTTGTAAATGTATATGGTATAATTGTATAGGGCTTGATGTCAATGAGGCCATTTGGTAAGTTTGGTGGTTTGGCAGGTGCAGAATTTGGAGAAAAAAATAAAGGAGTTAATGTTTGACGGGGAAAAAGGTTGGACAGTTTGCCACCTTATATGTTGTGGCGATTCAAGGAGATGACCGAGTTAACACTCATTGCTGACCAGTTTCAACCCAACTTTACTTATACTAGAAAAATCTGTCTAAAAAAGAGGAGAAGATATCGTGGGATGTTGGTGCTATTCTAGGAAGGGAAAGCTTATAAAAAGCCAAAAGAGGAAACCCTAAGTGTGGAGATATGGAGGCAACAATAGAAGGTAGTGGCATATTAGAGACGAAAAGAGGAGACTAAAGGCAGTCCTGTTCAGCTATCATAGGACACTGTGTTGTTGGATTGGGGATTGATTTGGCGACAACCATCTTTCTAAGTTCATCCATTATTTCTTATTTTGTTCTTCATAAATTGAATTGATCAAAATGATGTTGGGTGTTATTTAAAATGTGAATTTTAATCACCGATTTATAGGCTAAATCTCATAGGGTTGGGATTACGCAATGAAACTTTTTATTTTCTTTAATAGTTGATGCATGTGTTTGAGTTCATTCAATTGTTCTTAATTTTTATGTGTATGCGTACATTCCCTGGACATAGATGAATGTGCAGTATGCCATAAAACTGAATCTAATTCTGAAAAGGTTGGATTAGTTGGATCGTAATTGAATGATATGAGCAAGTACTCGACAGATACTTGCAGCAGACTCTAGACATAGAGCAACATTCATGCAGAAGGAAGACAAAACAATGCGGGGTACCGTGCTAAGGCCTTTAGACACAGGCCAAGTAGCTTGAGATTTTGCTCTCGAAAGAAGCAGGTCACTTTAGGTCTCTTCTGAGAAGTAGACTGAGTACAATTATGCTGAGGCATTACTAAAAGTAAGGGCAGATTCCTAGTAATCCCAACCTTCTAAAACAACATCGTAGACCTTCTATCCACTGCCGTAGTATCTTTGCGGTAGCATCCTTAGTTATTTATTTATTTGTTTGCAGATTATTCAGTAATTATTCTCATCATTGCCATAACATATTTGTCGAAACCATTTTAATATTTTGAAAAAAACGGGGATCGACTTTAAAAATGAAAATGGAGTCGCCACCAATCCCTTTTTGCTTAGGTGTGATCGGATAACCTTATAAAACATTTTATTTCAAAACATTGAATTTGGCCTATGAAATTTAAGAAAACGGGTTCGGGAGTCGGTTACGTACGAAAAAGGATTAGCACCCTCGTAACGCCCAAAATTGGTACTGAATTGATTATTTATCGTCCTAATGTCAAAAATTGGAAAAGATTTGAAAACACGATTTCTTTAAAAACTTGAACAATTTGAGTTGGAACTTGAGATTCCTTTGTTCCGAATGAATACAAACATCACATCCAGCATGTTAGGACATGATGTTTTAAACCCCCGTAGCCAACATCGTCTCATGATTTACAAAATTCATTAAAAGGATATTTAGTTATTTAGTCAAACGGAAAATCGAAACCCAGCATGTTAGGGCACTATTTCCCGAATTTCTAAACACAAAACATTACCTTATTTAAGAAAAACTTTTAGACAAAATGTAGTAATTAAAGGAGATAGATATTTTTAAACAAAGATTTAAAAAAATAACATCAAGTTATTACAAAAAGTGCAATTTACTAAAGTTACTGGTCATATTAACAATTAGCACTAACATAAACAATTAAGTTAAAAGAATGACGAGCAATAATAATAATGTTAAGGTAAACAAAGATAATGGATTCAAAAAAAAATTTTAAAATGAACAATCAAAATAAAAAATATATATAGAGTAGATAATAGCAATTTTAAAAGAATCTATGAAAAAATTTAAAAAAATTATTCACAAGATTAAATTCATGTATAAAAATAATAATAATATAAGGTAAACAATATACTCAAAAGTAAAATTAATGAATATTATAACAATTTTAAAAAAAATAAAAAAAAGTATAAAAAATGATATGGATAAATAAAAAAAGTTAAAAAAACGCATAAGTCAACCTAACTCCCGCAATATGAGGATTCAACGAAATTCCTCCACCAAAATCTAACTCGAACGGAAGTGACTCAAAAAGAAATGAAGATGAGCGAAGAACAAAATAAGAACAAGCCACAAAAAATAAGAACGCAAAGATAGAGAAATTTTAGTGAATGCTCTCAAGAATTTTTATTACTCCAAACTCAAGTGTGTTTTACAATGAAGGGAGAGGCCTCTATTTATAGTTGAGCCTCCCCAAATCCAATGATACAGATCAATTACATCAACGGTTAAGATTAAAAGGTATCTACAAATTAAATCTCTAAGAACAAAATCATATCTTCTAAGATTGCATACCATATCTTTTAAGATTACATATCATATCTAAGATTTACATATCATATCTAAGATTGCATATCATATCTTTTAAGATTACATACCATATCTTCTAAGATTGCGTATCATATCTAAGATTTGCATATCATATCTAAGATTGCATATCATATCTTTTAAGATTACATACCATATCTTCTAGGAATGCGTATCATATCTAAGATTTGCATATCATATCTAAGATTGCATAGCCTTGAAGATTGTGTTCCTATATACGTCAAGCTTATAGATTGACCTTTAATCTTTTCAAGTAATGGGCCATTCCGATCGGGCCAAATGATATATTTTGGACTGAACTTGGACTTTGTTTTATTATTTTGGGTTTATTATTTTTTGTATGGGCCCGGGCTAAATTGGCCTATTACAGCTGCCCCTCTTTACTCATTTTCGTGTAACGAGAATGGAGCAAATACTATAAAAGGACCAATTTTGCCCAGTCTTGTCGTGCCTTAACCTTTTGATCCTCATCTTCTTCAAGTAGTCTCTAACCCAACTGCAACTTCAAGGAGATTGAATCTGTAGGTTTAATCTTATTCTACTGCAACTTCAGGGAGATAAGACCTACTCTTGTAGATTTAATCCATCCTACTGTAACTTCAGGAAAGTGAGACCAGTATCTTTGATCTTGCTTCACTGCAATATTTAGGAAGACAAGATTTGCTATTTTTAGTTTTCTCCGCTGCAAACTCAGGAAGGCAAGCTAATATCTTCGATTTGTTTCCTGCAACTTCAGGAAGATAAGATCTGCTGTCTTCAGTCTGCTCCGCTGCAACTTCAGGGAGGCAGGCTAATATCTTCGATCTGCTTCCTGCAACTTCAGGAAGATAAGATCTACTGTATTTAGTCTACTCCGCTGCAAACTCAGGGAGGCAGGCTAATAACTTCGATCTGCTTCCTTGCTACCTCAGGCAGATAAGGCTGGTGGCTAAAATCTGCTCCCCTGCTACCTCGGGAAGATAAGATTCACCGTCTTCAATTTGCTCCCCTTCTATCTCAGGGAAACAAAATCTACAATCTTTAGTCTGCTTCATTGCTACCTTGGGAAGATAAGTCAAATGGCTTAAATCTGCTCCCTTGCTACCTCGTGTAACATCCTGAATTAATGGGTATATGCGTTTAGTGTGTGGATATGTTTAATGTGTTAATTTAACTGTTAGGGGTCCAAATTGGGCTCAGGATGTGGTCAAGGCCCCATAGTTTATATCCACCTAAGTAGTTTTTAATATTTGCAACTTATGAAATTAAGTCAAAGGTTTAATTATACGAAATAATAATAATACGAGGTTTTTTTTAAATGACACTTATTTATTCAAATATTGTCTAATTAACCTACGATTTCCAAAACCAACAAAGCAAAAGTTTTCAATGTACAACTCGTAGCATACCAGATCTGGTCGAAACGTATGGGCCGGGTTTGGGGTGTTACATTTTGGTATCAGAGCCCAGTTCAAAACTCGGGCTGTGAAATGGGCCTAGTAATGTTTTGTAAAGTTGATGTGAATTTGAAAAAAATCTGGAAGAAGATATGGCCTTCGAGTCTATCGACACCCGATCCACGCAGGTAAGTATTCTAACCCTTGATGTGATATACTTGTTGCGTTGATGGACTTTATGGACGTAGACTAGTATGATAGCATTGATGGACCTTAGGCTTAGTTAAACAACTCTTCAATTTCATAAGACTTAATTCAACTAAACAAACCCGTGAACAAGTCGCTGGGTTAGGGTGTGGCAACAGGCATGCGCATATCTAGGATTGGATTCAGGGAGAGCTTGGTACTTAAGCAGCCCTAGTGACTCACCTCCTCTTCGCTGGAATCCTACCTGGTGCGTAGTGACTGTTCACCTTATCCACGAGGACTTGTTGATGGGCCAAAATCTATAATTAAAACCCGAAAGGGACCAGCCACCCTATTTTACAAAATTTCAAAATACCCCTAGTTTGTCAAATTTTCAAAATACCCTTGATTTATGAAAATATTCTCGAATACCCTGGATTCCTAAAACTACCAAAACTTGTGGAATTATCGAAACCCTTCGGTTAGCAAGATTTTCAAAATACCCTTGGTTTGTGTAGATTTTCAAAACAACCGTGATTTTATGAAATACCCATGTTTTGCAAATTTACCTGAAAACCCATAGATTTACAAAAGAACCCGGTTTGCAACAATAAATCTTCCAGAGTATTCCTGTAGAAAAAAACCAAGATACCCCATTTTGAGGAAATTACAAAATACCCTGTAGGATAAAACTACAGAAATACCCTTGGGTAGAGAAATGATGAAAATACCCTTATGTGATGAATGTGAGTGCATGGATGATATATGTATGTTGATGTGTGATGGTTGAATGTATGTAGTTTCTAGAATTAGGAGATAAACTTGATACTGAAACTGTAGATAGGTCCGAATCCGAAAAAAAAAACTATTCTTGAACTACTGTCCATAAGATTGTTCGTGGTTAATCAGTGAAAGAAATTAATAATTCATAAAGTTTCTAATTCAGATAATACGAGAATCAATGATGAGCGCTAGAAGAGGAAGAAGAGGTCGCGGCCGAGGCCGTGGAAGTGTTAGGACTGATGTGCTGACTCAGCTAGTTAGGGAGGTACTGAAGGAGGTTAAAAAATCAGTGAAACACTTCGGGTTGGGTGCGTGGACTGTAAGAAAAAAAGAGATCGTAGTTTTTTAGGGTTGCAGTCGCGTTCTGTGAAGCATGTTAAGGTACGTCCAAACTTTCGGGTTTGCGAATATTGCAGAAGGCGTCATCCGAGTGAATGTTGGAGGAAGTCAGGAACGTGTTTAAGATACGGGTCTGAGGAGCATAAGGCTCGGGATTGTTCAATCACCATTAAGTCGGGTATGTTTTGTGTGGATGCTATATTTTTGGGTATAGAAACTGTATGCGTGCAATGTTTATATATTATTAAATTAGAGTACGCAGCGAAAGTATAGTGGTGAGACTTGGGTAGTACGATTAATAGTTAGTTGGAAATTTCGAGGACGAAATTTCTTTAAGGGGTAGAACCGTAACATCCTGAATTAATGGGCCTATGCGTTTAGTGTGTGGATATGTTTAATGTGTTAATTTAACTGTTAGGGGTCCAAATTGGGCTCAGGATGTGGTCAAGGCCCCATAGTTTATATCCACCTAAGTAGTTTTTAATATTTGCAACTTATGAAATTAAGTCAAAGGTTTAATTATACGAAATAATAATAATACGAGGTTTTTTTTTTAAAATGACACTTATTTATTCAAATATTGTCTAATTAACCTACGATTTCCAAAACCAACAAAGCAAAAGTTTTCAATGTACAACCCGTAGCATACCAGATCTGGTAGAAACGTATGGGCCGGGTTTGGGGTGTTACACCTCGAGAAGATAAGATTCACCCTCTACAATCTTTAATCTGCTCCCTTGCTACCTCAGGGAGATAAGGCTAGTGGCTAAAATCTGCTCCCCTGCTACCTCGGGAAGATAAGATTTGTCGTCTTTGATTTGCTCCACTGCTATATCAGGGAAACAAAATCTACAATCTTTAGTCTGTTTCCTTGCTACCTCAGGAAGATAAGACTAATGGCTTAAATTTGCTCCCCTGCTACCTCAAGAAGATAAGATTCACCGTCTACAATCTTCAGTCTGCTCCCTTGCTACCTCAAAAAGATGAGACTATAATATTCAGCCTGCTCCCTTGCTACATCAGGAAGATAAGGATAGTGGCTAAAATCTGCTTCCCTGCTACCTCAGGAAGATAAGATTCACCATCATCGATCTGCCCCACTGCTATCTCGAGGAGACGAGATCTACAATTTTTAGTCTACTCCCTTGCTACATCAGGAAGATAAGACTATAATCTTCAGTCTGCTCCCTTGCTACATCAGGAAGATAAGGCTAGTGGCTAAAATCTGCTCCCCTACTACCTCGGGAAGATAAGATTCACCATCATCGATCTGCCCCACTGATATCTCAAGGAGACGAGATCTACAATTTTTAGTCTGCTCCCTTGCTACATCAGGAAGATAAGACTATAATCTTTAGCCTACTCCCTTGCTACATCAAGAAGATAAGGCTAGTGGCTAAAATATGCTCCCTTGCTACATTAGGAAGATAAGATTTGCCAAATTCGATCTGCTCCACTACCGCTTAGGGAGATAAGATCTACAATCTTCAGTCTGCTTCCTTGCTACCTCAAGAAGATGAGACTACAAACTTCAACCTGCTCCTTTGCTACCTCAGGGAGATAAGGTTGATGGCTTGAATCTGCTCCATTGCCGATACATGGAGATAGGATTTGCCAAATTTGATCTACTCCGCTACTGCTTAGGGAGATAAGATCTACAATCTTCAGCCTACTTCCTTGCTACCTCAGGAAGACGAGACTACAAACTTCAACCTGCTCCTTTGCTATCTTAGGCAGATAAGGTTGGTGGCTTAAATCTGATCTGTTGTCGATACATGGAGATAGGATTCGCCAAATTCGATCTGCTCCACTACCGCTTAGGGAGATAAGATCTACAATCTTCAGTCTACTTCCTTGCTACCTTAGGAAGATGAGACTACAAACTTCAACCTGCTCCCTTGCTACCTTAGGGAGATAAGGTTGGTGGCTTGAATCTGCTCCATTGCTGATACATGGAGATAAGATTCGCCAAATTCGATCTGCTCCACTATCGCTCAGGGAGATAAGATCTACAATCTTCAGTCTGCTTCCTTACTACCTCAGAAATATGAGACCACAAACTTCAACCTGCTCCCTTGCTATCTCAGGGAGATAAGGTTGGTGGCTTGAATCTGCTCCATTGTCGATACATGGAGATAGGATTCGCCAAATTCGATCCGCTCCACTACCGTTTAGAGAGATAAGATCTGTGAATTCACCGATGTTGCTACACCATCCTCTGTAGACTTGGTTTTATATGCTTATGTTTATGTCAAATGATTAGGATGCTATAATGCTCCTAACTAAATGTATTATGGACGACATTTGCATGAATGTAGAATGTCATGAGAATGATCCCATTTTTTAATGTATAATGATTAGGATGCAAGAACCCTATTTTGTAACTAAAATTTGTATTTGCCAAACTGTACTCTTTCCTTGAATCTTTACTATGAACTTTTATGTTTTTAAAGTGTTTGGGTCCTTAAGCTTAAATGTTTTATATATTTCTGCTATGGTAATTACCTATCTTTTTGTAAACATGAGGTTTCACCAATTATATTCTGAAGGAAAAAGACTTCAAGGTTGTAACGTACCATTCCTAGATCCTCCTTAAAGATCGAAAATGGGACGCTACAAGTTTTTGGTATCAGAACCTAGGTTTAGTCAATTCTTAGATAAGTCGAAGGCAGTGCCACGCCTCTGTCATGCATAATGCACCTTTGGCTTAGTTTCTAGTAATTGGTACTAAGATAATATCTCTTTTGTAGTAAAATAGGAATAATGTCTTAAACTTCAAGGGAAGCGACTAGGGAGGATATGGAAAGTCATGTCTACACCCAAGAACAGGCTACTAAAGTGAACAACAATCACGTTGGGAATACAGGAAACATATTTAAAAAATATGTTCTTTACCATGATGATTCAATTATTTGAGAATATCATGGGAACTGAATCTAATCAGTAGCTTCATCAAATGCAACATCCTCCACAACCACGCCTAGAGGTTGTGCGCCCAACACCACCTACACCTACACATGCGGTCAGAGATTTAGAACCAATGCAAGTTAGTAAACTGCTAGTTGATAGAATTTGTAAATATGTGGCTGAGGAATTTAGAGCTACAGCTAAAGAAGGCCCAAAAAAAGCAGAGTTCTGGTTAGAAAATACTATCAGGGTTTTTGACAAGTTGTCTTGTACACCGACGGAGTGCGTAAAATGCGTTGTATCTTTACTGAAAGACTCAACTTATCAATGGTGGAATACTTTGGTTTCAATGGTTCCGAGAGAGCGTATAGATTGGGAATTCTTTCAAACTGAGTTCCGATATAAGTATATAAGTCAAAGGCTTTTTTACCAGACACGCAAAGAGTTTCTTAAGCTTAAACAGGGCCGAATGACAGTGTCCGAGTATGAGAGGGAATTTGTTAGACTGAGTAAGTATGCCCAGGAGTGTATACCAACCAAAGTTTCCATGTGTAAACAGTTTGAAGATGGGTTAAATGAAGACATAAAGCTTTTATTAGGGATACCTGAATTGAAAAAAATTTTCATTTTAGTTGATCGAGCGCATAAAGCCGAAAATCTTAGTAAAGAAAAGAGAAAGCTAATTGTTAAGAAAGAGATCTCATATCAGTCATCATCGAAGAAATCGAAAGAAAATCATAACCGTTCAACAGCTTCAGAGGATATTCTAGTAGGGATAGAGGTAAACAGTATACGAGTCTAAAACCTCAGGCTACGTCTGTAGCGAGTGTGGGTAGTGTCAGGGGCAACCGGCCTAATTGTCAACAATGTAATAGATGACACTTTGGTGAGTGCATATTGAAAAACGAGTCATGTTTCAAATGTGGTTTGTTTGAGCATTATATCTGAGACTACCCGGAGAGGTCAGAGAAAGAAAAGGCTCAAATTGTTCGACTGAGCAACACTGCCACGAGAGGTAGACCACCTTGAAACCCTGGAAATACAAGCAACAGCCGTACTAGAACAAAAGAATTTACTGTTAGATCTGAGGCACGAGCACCGATTAGAGCTTAAGCGATCCATGAATGAGAGGAAACTTTAGCACCAGATGTTATTTCGATACATTTTCTATCTTTGATACTGATGTTATTACTTTAATTGATCCGAGATCAACACAGTCGTATGTATGCACGAATTTAGTGTCAAGTAAGAATTTACCTGTTGAATCCACTGAATTTGTGGTTAAAGTAACAAACCCCCTAGGTTAGTATGTGCTAGTTGATAAGGTTTGTAAAAACTGTCCTTTAATGATTCGAGGTTGTAACTTTTCGACCGATTTGATGCTGTTGCCTTTTGTTGAGCTTGACATGATTTGGGTATGGATTGGTTGACTCTGCATGATCCTATTGTGAATTGTAAATGAAAGCTTATCGTGTTAAAGTGTCAGAACAGTAAAAAGCTTAAGATTGAATCAGATAGACTGGATAATATGTCTAATGTGATTTTAGCTATGCCAGCATAGAGATATGTTAGAAAAGAATGTAATGCGTAAATTGCTTACATATTTGATTCTAGAGTTTCTAAGTTAAAGCTGGAACTGGTTCTAGTGCTATGTGAGTATCCAGATGTGTTTCCAGAAGAGTTACCCGGGTTACCACTGATTAGAGAGGTTGAGTTCACTATTGAGTTAGTATCGAGAACATCTCCGATATTGATAGCTCCTTATAGAATGGCACCTACAGAGTTGAAAGAATTGAATGCTCAGTTGCAAGATTTGTCAGATTGGGGTTTTGCTCGACCCAATTTTTCTCCTTGGGGTGCACATGTTCTATTTGTTAAGAAAAATGACAGATCTATGCGACTATGTATTGACTATTGCCATCTCAACAAAGTCACAATCAAGAGAAAGTTCTGTTACTACGTATTGATGATCTTTATGATCAATTGAAAGGTACAATAGTATTTTTAAAGATTGATCTTCATTTTGGTTACTATCAGTTGTGAGTTAAAGATTCAGATGTGTCGGAAACTGCATTTAAGATAGGTATGGACATTATGAATTTCTTGTGATGTCGTTTGGTTTGACTAATGCACCTGCAATATTTATGGGTTTGATGAACGGAATTTTCAGACCGTATTTAGATAGATTCATTGTGGTATTCATTGATGATATCTTGATTTATTCATGAGATGAGACTGAGCATGTCGAGCATTTGAGAATTGTTTTGGAAACTTTGTGTGAACAGCAATTATTCGTTAAGTTTAGTAAATGCAAGTTCTGGCTTCGGGAAGTCAGATTTCTAGGACATGTTGTATCAGCTGAGGGCATTAGAGTTGATCTGAGCAAAAATTCAGCAGTTGTTGATTGAAAGCCTCTAAGAAATGTATCTAAGGTTCGAATTTTTTTGGGATTAATCGAATATTACAGAAGGTTCGTTAAGGGATTCTCGATGATTGATACACCAATGACAAGATTATTGCATAAAGATGTTAAGTTTGGGTGGTCTGAGAATTGTCAACAAAGCATTGATCAATTAAAAGAATTGTTAATCAAGGCACCGGTGTTAGTTCAGCCAAAATCGGGTAAAGATTTCATGATTTAGAGTGATGCATCTTTAGATGGTTTAGGCTGTGTTTTGTTGTAGGAAGGCAAAGTGATAACGTATGCTTCTTGAAAGTAAAGTCGCACCAAAAGAATTATCTGACACATGATTTAGAACTTCTAGCGATTGTGTTTGCTTTGAAGATTTGGCAACACCATTTGTACGGCGACAAATGTCATATCTTCACAGATCATAAAAGCTTAAAGTATTTAATGTCATAGAAAGATTTGAATTTGAGACAGCGGAGATGGCTCAAGTTATTAAAAGACTATGACTTGATCATTGATTATCATCTAGGGAAAGATAATGTAGTTGTTGATGCTTTCAGTAGAAAGTCTATGTTTGCTTTACGAGTGTTAAATTCGTGATTGACGTTGTTTGATGATGGTTCGATCTTAGCTGAGTTGAAAGCTAGACCGATGTTTTTACAACAGATTTATGAAGCTCAGAAGTGCGATGATGTATTGATAGCTAAACAGAAATGGATCCACAAGTAAAGCTATTTACCAAGCCTTTTGCCACCCCAAAACATTTATACATTTATACAAATTTATCATCACACAACATGGTATTATTAAATATTCAAACATCCACACTAAGACATCCACATACCATTTACAAACCACATTCATTATGCGTAATCACATACACACACACTTAACCATTCACATGCAAGCATACACATCCTTGAAATGCATCATCATAGACTTATAACATAACAAATATTGGCCACATTAAATGGCCTTATACTCCTGATTCAGATTTTCAGATTGGATTCGATGATAGTTTATACTTCAAAGGTAGAATTTGCATTACGAGAAATTCAGATCTTGTTCAGAAGATTTTGCATGAAGCTCATAATAGTATTTTATCTGTTCATCCTTGTAGCAATAAGATGTATAGTGATTTGAAGCAAATGTACAGGTGGCCGGGTATGAAATGAGAGATTTCTGAATTCATATCGAGTTATTTAGTATGTCAGCAAGTTAAAGCTGAACATAAGGTACCTTTTGGTTTGTTACAGCCAGCTATTATTCAGGAGTGGAAATTGGAGCGCGTCACGATGGATTTTGTGTCAGGATTGCCTTTGTCTTTAAGAAAGAAAGATGCAATTTGTTTTATCATAGATCGTCTAATGAAGTCCACACATTTTGTCCCAGTTGTATAGATTATTCTCTTGAGAGATTAGCTGAGTTATATGTCACTGAAATTTTCAAATTGCACGGGGTACAAGTTTCTATTATTTTTGACAGAGAATCGCAGTTTACGTCGCGATTCTGAAGCAAGTTACTTGAAGCTCTAGGTACTCGTTTGCATTTTAGTACCGCATTTCATCCTCAAGCAGATGGTCAATCCTAGCAAGTGACTAAGATACTCGAAGACATGCTTTGATGTTGTGTTTTAGAGTTCGAAGGCAATTGGGAGAAATTTCTACCGTTAGTTGAATTCGCGTACAACAATAGTTATCAATCGAGTATAAATGTAACACCTTTAACCCGTCTCCTTTATCGAAATAGGGTTACGGAGCATTACCGTAGACTACAATTCAAAAAAAATCAAATATTTAAAACATTTAATTCACATCATCAATCATAGCAAAACTAATCAAAGACATACATATTGTCCCTTATTCAAAACATCTAGGCCTTAAAAACACATTTGAAACAAGTCGGGACTAAATCGGAAAGATATAGAATTTTTTGGAAATAGATGAAAATTTTCAAACTGCAGGGGTCACACACGGCTGAGACACACACCCGTGTCTCTGGCCATGTGAACAAAAAATAGGCCATTTCCAAGCCATTTTTCTCACTCATTTAAGCACATACCTACAATCAATTTACCACATATATACAAGCCTTCAAGTTGCACTTAAAACATGTATAACCAAGCTAATCAATATAGCATATAATCATACAACCAATATGCCCAAAGGGCAACACAATCACAAAATCCAACATGTACCTAATGGTTGCATAAATGAAGCACAATACAACTAATTTGTAACTAACTTCATACCAAAAATTACTTCCATGTTTACATATTATAGTCATACTTATTATACCAACTTGGCCTTTCAATACCCATTAACAAAGCATTTACACAAATAACCATATATGTCAACTACAATTAAAATACCAAAACAACCACATTCAAACAAATTTAAGAACAACATATAACATACACTTTAACTTCTATTCCATCTTCCACCATTCAGGCACCACATATATATGTGCTAATATCATAACTTAATTCACCAAACATTAAAACCACTCACAGGTTTTTGCCTCCATAACATTATATCAAGTCAAAATATTTATATATAAAAACCTAGAAAACAAAGAATCTAAATACATAACTTAGTAGTTCATCATTATACCAAAGACAACTATCGTGTAGGAGTACGATTGACTAATCCGTAACTTTCGCCTTCCCTCGATTTAAATCTGGTTGAGGTTTATCTTGATCTAAATAAATAAATTCAACCAATTTAATAAATATTCTATTCAATTCAATCCAAATACATATTTTTGCAAAATTATACTTTTACCCCTAATATTTTGATTTCTTTACAAGTTAGTCTTCAAGCTCGTAAAATGAAATTTATGCAATTTCATCCATACCCAAACCTAGCTGAATTTCATACAACCTTCTGACAACCCACACATTTCATTGTATCACAAATTACACCTTGAATATTTCACATTTTACAATTAAATCCCTAATTAACAAATTCATCAAAAATCACTTTACAAAAGTTGTTTATCTACAAAAAAACTATCCATTTTCCTCCATCAAACATAAAAAAAAACCTATATTATTCATGACACAACTCACCTTTTAAAAGTTTTACAAATTAATCCCTGGGGTAGCTAGATTAAGCTACAACGATCCCGAAAACATAGAAATCAAAACGAGACAAAAATCACTTACAATGCAAGCAAATTTCTTAACCAAAACTTCCATACTTTAAAAATGGTGGCCAGTTCTCTAGGGCAATTTTGAAGAAGATGATGTTTTAATTTCATCCTTTTCTTTTATTAATTTAACTTATTTTACTTAATTACAAAATTAACCTTAATGATTTATTAAAATTTCCATAAAACCATGTCATGGATGTCCACTATCCATTTAAATGGTCTAATTACCTTATAAGTACCCTTACATTAAGATTCTATAGTTATTTAATACCTTTAGCCTATAGAACTCTAGTTTTACACCTTTTGCAATTTAGTCCCTTTTTATCAAATTAAGCATGCAAACGGTAAAATTTCTCAACGAAATTTTTATACGGTAATACTAACATATTGTACACATTAAAGTAATAATAAAATAGATATTTATACATCGGATTTGTGGCCCTGAAACCACTATTCTAATTTAACTAAAAATGGGTTGTTATAATAAAGATGGCACCGTACGAAGCTTGGTATGGTCGAAAGTACCGAAATCAATTGTATTGAACTGAGCTTAGTGAGAAAAAGCTTCACAGGGTTGATTTGATACAAGAAACAAAAGAAAAAGTTAAGGTTATTCGAGACAGTTTGAAAGCAGCTTCACATCGACAAAAATCATATGCGGATTTAAAACGTATGGACATTAAATTTCAAGTCAGCGATAACGTATTCTTGAAAGTCTGTCCTTGGAAGAAAGTCCTACGGTTTGGTCCTAAAGGAAAGCTTAGTTTGCGTTTTATCGGGGCGTATGAGATCATTAAAAGAATTGGGCCAGTAGCTTATAGATTAGCCTTGCCATCATAGTTAGAAAAGATCCATAATGTGTTTCACGTATCTATGTTACAACGATACCGATCAGACATTTCACATGTTATCTCACCTGTTGATGT
The DNA here is from genome assembly GCA_005393395.2 of Gossypium australe. NCBI lineage: Eukaryota > Viridiplantae > Streptophyta > Magnoliopsida > Malvales > Malvaceae > Gossypium > Gossypium australe. Next base: position 126,820,740 of record CM016624.1, on the reverse strand, counting down.
CGAGATTCATCCTGATATATCGTATATGGAAGAACCGGTCAAAATTCTAGCTCGAGAGGTTAAAGAATTGAGAAATAAAAGCCTAGCTTTAGTGAAAGTTCTTTGGCAATGACATGATTTAGAAGAAGCCAACTTGGAACCGGAGGAAGCTATGAAAGCACAATACCCGAACCTCTTTGCTGGCAAGAATTTTCGGGGACGAAAATTCCTTGGGGGAGAGTTGTAACAGCCCATTTTTAGTGAAATCAAAATAGTAGTTTTAGGACCAAAAATTTGATGTGTGAATATATACTTTATTATTATTTTAATGTCTACAGGGTATTAGCAAGGTCGTATAAAAATTTTGTTTAAGAAATTTTATCATTCGCATGTTTAATTTGGTGAAAATGACTAAATCGTAAAAGATGCAAAATTAGAGTTCTATAAGTTAAAATTACCAAATGACTATGAAATTAAATGGTTAAGGGATTTATGTGGTAATTATACCATTGCTAGTATGAGTGGACAAATAAGACACTAAATAGGTGTTTTTATATGTTAATAAAAAGGTTAAATAAGTAAATTAATAAATAAATGTTAGTAAATTAATGAAAACCAAAGCTATCATCTTTGTTTTCATCTTCCACCGAAAGTTGACCTAAGAAAACACCATTTTTAACACTTCAAGCATTCGTTCATCTCTCCCTCTTGCATGTGAGTACAAATTCATTTTGTTTTTATTGATTTTTATGCTTTTGAAGTCGTTGTAGCTTAATCTAGCTAGCCTAAGGACTAATTTGTAAAATTTTTAAAAGATTAGGGTTTTTCCATAAATGTGCTCATGTTAAGTTTTATGTTTGATGGAAGAAAATGCATCTTTGTTGATAAATGAACAACTTTTGTAAAGTAAATTTTGTTGAAAATGCAAATAGGGATTTATTTGTAAAATGTGTAAAATATATGGTGAAAATTGTGAAATAATGAATTGTATGAGTTGCTATGGACCTATATTGAATTCAGCTAGCTTGGGTAGGGATGAAATTGCATGAATTTTAATTTATGAGCTTAAGGACTAAATTGTAATGAAATTAAAACAATAGGGCAAAAGCTTAATTTTGTAAAAATATGAAATTTGGATTGAATTGAATAGAATGGATATTAAATAGATTAAATTTATTTATTTAGATCAAGATAGACCTCGTACGGATTTAGATCAAGGTAAAGATAAAGCTTTGGATTAGTCGACTCCATTTCTACGCCTTTATTGTCGAGGTAAGTTCGTGTAATTATTTAATGTTTTAATGCTATCTTTTGAGTTATAGGTAAATTACGGATTGTTATGTAAATAATTAATGGAAATCCAATGATGTACGACGATTCTTGAGCCCCGTTTGAACCTTAGGAATCCGTAAGATACAAATGACATGTCATTAGGGTTTTCATGTTTCGGGTGCTAGTCTTGAATGTCCTACCGATAGCTGAATTTAAATGGAAATGGTATTCTAAACAGTTTAACAGACATCAATTTGAATGGAAATGGTAAGTGTCCAATATGAACCAAGACATGTATGTATGAAATACATTGAAATGGTGAGCAACATGAAAAACATGTTATGTTATGATGGATGATAAGTCCAATTGAATAAAGCTCAATTATAATGGTTATCCATGTGAAATTCATATGAATTATGTTAAAGTATGCTAATGTATTTGTGTTGGTGCTTAGGCTTGTGCTAGGCTAAGGGTTGGATTATCATGTTAAATTTTAATGTTATGTAATAAAATGGTAAGTTTAGTTTTATGTTATACGAACTTACTAAGCATTATATGCTTACATAGTGTTCTTTCCCAAGTTTTATAGATAATCGGAAGCTTGTTCGATTTGGAAGCTCGACGGAGACCTCTCACATTATCCCACAGATATATTGGTAGCTTTTGATATTTTGGTTATAGTTATAATGGTATGTATAGGTAGACCTATATTAATGATCTAGTTGTTGTGTTTGGTTTGTAAATGTGGTGTTGTGGTTGGTAAACATTTGGCATTTTGATGCTTTGATGGTTAATGTTAAAACGGTCAAATGATGGTATATTTTGAGTGAACATTTTGGTATGTTTGAGTGTGGTTTGGCATGTGGTTATTGTGGTATGACTTGGTATGGAAATAGGTAGATATGCATGGTTGATTCATATATAAGTATATTTATGTTTAGGTTGATTTGATGATTTGTGATTAAGGTGCCTTTTGGTATATTGGTTGTATGGATAGACACCATATTGAATTAGTCCTATTATGCATGTTTTAGGTATGCTTTTAAAGCTTGATTATATGTGCAAATGGCTTGTAGGTGTGAGCTTGAATTGGGTGAAAGAAATGACTTAAAATTGGCCTATTTCTTGATTATAAGGCACGAGCATGTGTCTCAACCGTGTGTCCCCTGTAGATTTCAAAGGTTGCAAGTTAGGAGTTACATGGCCTAGCGCACGGCCTGGCACAAGTGTGTATGAGGCCATTTCGAGAGTTACATGGCCTGGCACACGGTCGTGTGAGGCCATTTTGAGAGTTACACGGCATGGCACACGGGTGTGTGAGGTCATTTTGAGAGTTACACGGCCTGGCACACAAGCTTGTAGCTTGGCCTTCTTACCCAAGTTAGAGAGTTACAGGGGCACGGATACGGGCTGGGACATGACCGTGTGTCCCTACTTCAAATGTCCACATAGCTTGAGACATAGGTGTGTGTCTCAGTCGTGGGAGTCACAGGGCCTGGCCACACGACCGTGTGACCCCTGCAATGTGAGATTTTCTATCTTTCTCAATGAAGTTCTAAATGTTTCTGATTTAGTCTAGAATCATTTCTAAAGTTTTTTAAGGCCACTAGAGCTAGAGTAAGGGAAAATAAGCATGTGTTCGAATGAATTATGCTATGGTTTATGAAATGTTTGGAAATTGATGATTTTAAGTTAAGTTCTTTCGGTAATGTTTTGTAACCCTATTCTGGCGACGGATACGGGTTAGGGGTGTTACATTTAATGGTATCATAGCTACAATTTAGTCAATTTCAGATTGAACGTTGCGTGTACTTGTCTAGAAATACATGCCATTATATAACATGTGATAGTGTGATAACTCATGACATGTTTTGAAATATGTTTCCATATAGAAATGACATCCAACTGAGCTGACTCCGATGAAGTTGAAAGCAACGCGCAAGCCTCCGTTCACGGAGCAGCATCTAGTGGCACTAGGACTGTATTTGAGGGCCAGAAAGGAGAGGCTAAGGAAGCCTTCTTCCATATGATGACCGAATGGTTTACCGAGTTCGTACGAATAAACCTGATGACTCAACAACCTCCACCTCCACCTGCTCCCAAACCAGTCCCCATAGTTCCTCAAGGTTTGGAACCAATGCAAGTTAGTAAACAGCCAATTGATAAATTTCGTAAATATGGGGCTAAGAAATTTAAAGCTGCAACTGAAGAAGACCCAAAGAAAGCTAAATTCTGGTTAGAAAATACTATCAGGGTTTTCGACGAGTTACCTTGTACATCGACAGAGTGCGTAAAATGTGTTGTATCTTTACTGACAGACTCAACTTATCAATGGTGGAATACTTTGGTTTCAGTGGTGCCGAGCGAGCGTATAGATTGGGAATTCTTTTAAACCAAGTTCCGAAAGAAGTATTTAAGTCAAAGATTTCTTGACCAGAAATGCAAAGAGTTTCTTGAGCTTAAATAAGGCCGAATGACAGTGTCCGAGTATGAGAGGAAATTTGTTAGACTGAGTAAGTATACCCGATAGTGTATACCAACAGAAGTTGCCATGTGTAAATGGTTTGAAGATGGGTTAAATGAAGACATACAACTTTTAGTTGGGATACTTGAATTAAAAGAATTTGTCGTTTTAGTTGACTGAGCGCTTAAAGTCGAAAAGCTTAGCAAAGAAAAGAGAAAAGTTAATTATGAAGCTAGAGATTCAAGAAAGAGATCAATTGGAAAGTCATATCAGTCATCATCGAAGAAATCAAAAGAACATCATAATCATTCGACAGCTTTAGTGGAATATTCCAGTAGGGATAGAGGTAAATAGCATGCGAGTCCAAAACCTCAGGCTACATCTCTATCGAGTGTGGGTAGTGTCAGAGACAACCGGCCTAATTATCAACAATGTAAGAAACAACACTTCAGTGAGTATAGATTGAGAAACGGGTCATGTTTTAGATGTGGTTTGTTTGAGTATTATCTCAGAGACTTCCTGAAAAGGTCAGAGAAAGAAAAGGCTTAGACTGTTCGACCGAGCAACACTGCCGCAAGAGGTAGACCACTCGAAACCCTAGAAATACGAGCAATAGTCGTATTGGAACAAAAGACTCAGCTATGAGATTTGAGGCACGAGCACCGGCTAGAGCTTACGCGTTCCGTGCACGAGAGGAAGCTTCAGCGCCAGATGTTATTACTGATACATTTTCTATCTTTGATACTGATGTTACTGCTTTGATTGATTTGAGATCAACACATTCATATATATGCATGAATTTAGCGTCAATTAAGAATTTACCTGTTGAATCCACTGAATTTGTCGTTAAAGTAACGAAGCCCCTAGGTCAGCATGTGTTACTTGATAAGGTTTGTAAAAACTATCCTTTCATGATTCGGGGTTGTAACTTTCCAGTCAATTTGATGTTGTTGTCTTTTGTTGAGTTTGACGTGATTTTGGGTATGGATTGGTTGACTCTACATGATGCTATTATGAACTGTAAAAGAAAGCTTATTGTGTTAAAGTGTCAGAACGGTAAAAAGCTTTAGATTTAATCAGATAGTGTGGATAATATGTCCAATGTGATTTTAGCTATGTTAGCATAGAGATATGTTAGAAAAGGCTGTGATGCATACATTTCTTACATATTTGATTCTAGAGTTTCTGAGTTGAAGCTAGAATCGGTTCCAGTGGTATGTGAGTATCTAGATGTGTTTCCAGAGGAGTTACCTGGGTTACCACCGATCAAAGAGGTTGAGTTTGCTATTGAGTTAGCACTAGGAACATCTCGGGTAACGATAGCTCCTTACAGAATGGCACCTACAAAGTTGAAAGAATTGAAAGCGCAATTGCAAGATTTGTCAGATGGGGGGTTTTGCTCGACCCAAATTTTCTCCTTGGGGGTACCTGTTCTATTTGTTAAGAAAAAGAACATATCTATGTAATTATGTATTAATTATCGCCAGCTCAACAAAATCACGATCAAGAACAAGTATCCATTACCGTATTGATGATTTGTTTGATCAATTGAAAGGTACAAGAATATATTCAAAGATTGATCTTCGTTCTGGTTACTATCAGTTGCGAGTTATAGATTAGATGTGCCAAAAACTGCATTAAAGACCAGGTGTGGACATTATGAATTTCTTGTGATGCCATTTGGTTTGACTAATGCACCTGTAGTATTTATGGATTTGATTAACAGAATTTTCAGACCGTATTTAGATATATTCATTGTAGTATTCATTGATGATATCTTGATTTATTCATGAGATGAGACTAAGCATGCCGAGCATTTGAGAATTGTTTTGCAAACATTGTATGAAAAGAAATTATTCGCTAAGTTTAGCAAATGCTAATTCTAGCTTTGGGAAGTCAAACTTCTAGGACATGTTTTATTAGCCGAGGGCATCAGAGTTGATCCGAGCAAAATTTCAGCAGTTGTTGATTAGAAGCCTCCGAGAAATGTATATAAGGTTAGGATTTTTCTGGGATTAGCCGGATATTACAGAAGGTTCATTAAGGGATTCTCAATGATTGCTACACCGATGACGACATTATTGGAGAAAGATGTTCAGTTTGAGTGGTCTGAGAATTGTCAACAAAGGTTTGATTAATTAAAAGCATTGTTGACCGAGGCACCGATGTTAGTTCAGCCAAAATCGGCTAAAGAATTCATGATTTAGAGTTATGCATATTAAAATGGTTTAGGCTGTGTTTTATGTAGAAAGGCAAAGTGATAGCGTATGCTTCTAGATAGTTAAAGCAGCACGAAAAGAATTATCGGACACATGATTTAGAACTTGCAGAAATTGTGTTTGCTTTGAAGATTTGGCGACACCGTTTGTTCGGTGAAAAATGTTATATCTTCACAGATCATAAAAGCTTAAAGTATTTAATGTCGCAGAAAGATTTGAATTTGAGAAAGTGTAGATGGCTCGAGTTTTTAAAAGACTATGATTTGATCATTGATTATCATCTGAGGAAAGCTAATGTAGTTGTTAATGCTTTGAGTAGAATGTCTATGTTAGCTTTACAAGTGTTGAATACGCAATTGACATTGTCTGATGATGGTTCAATCTTAGCTGAGTTGAAAGCTAGACCGATGTTTTTACAACAGATTAATAAAGCTCAGAAGTGCAATGATTTATTGATAGATAAACGGAAATAGATTGAATCGACTCCTGATCTAGATTTTTAGATTGGATCCTATGATAGTTTATACTTCAAAGGCAGAATTTGCGTTTCGAGAAATACAGATCTTATTCAGAAGATTTTGCATGAAGCTCATAATAGTAGTTTATATGTTCATCCTAGTAGCAATAAGAAGTATAGTGATTTGAAGCAAATGTACAGGTGGCTGGGTATGAAACGAGAGATTTCTGAATTCAAATCGAGTTATTTAGTACGTCAGCAAGAAAAAGCTGAACATAAGGTACCTTCTGGTTTGTTACAGCCAGCTATGATTCCGTAGTGGAAATTAGAGCGCGTCACGATGGATTTTGTGTTAGGATTGCCTTTGTCTCCGAGAAAGAAATATGCAATTTGGGTTATCGTAAATCGTCTAATGTTGTCAACACAGTTTGTCCCGGTATGTATAGATTATTCTCTTGAGAGATTAGCTGAGTTATATGTCACTGAAATTCTCAGATTGCATGGGGTACCAGTTTCTATTATTTCTGATAGAGATCTGTGGTTTACGTTACGATTTTGGAGTAATTTACATGAAGCTCTAGGTAATCGATTGCATTTTAGTACCGCGTTTAATCCTCAAACAGATGCTCAATCTGAGTGAGTGATTCAGATACTCGTACACATGCTTTGATGTTGTGCTTTAGAGTTCGAAGGCAACTGGGAGAAATTTCTATCGTTAGTTGAATTTGCGTACAACAATAGTTGTCAATCAAGTATAAAGATTGCACCATACAAAGCTTTGTATGGTCAAAAGTGCCGAACACCGTTGTATTGGACTGAGCTCAGTGAGAAAAAGCTTCACGTGTAACACCCCGAACCCGGCCTAGACGTTATGGCCAGATCTAGCATGTCACACCATAAGGTTATTTTAAAAACTATGCGTTCAATAAAAACCCTTCCTCAATTTACAACTTTATACCGTTTAAGGATCCTGAATTTCGTTGCTTAAAAAAACGAGATTTGCTCAAAGTTATTTTATAGCAAAGACATTATTATTTTCAAAAACTTTGTTTGCTGCAAAAGTCTGACTTAGAATTAAGTTGCGGAAACGTGACGTTTTGAAAATAGTAGTTATTGTTTTAGAAAACTTGTGTTTAATAAATTAACAGTTTGTGATTAAAAGAAATACCAAATAAAAGTTAAAACAAAAATCCCAATGGCCTTATTACAGAAATTTATTAACCCAAAAATTAAAATAAAGTAGAAACCGAGTTGCTAAGTTCAGCTTTAAAGTATGTCGGTCGTGTGGCCACCTCCAAGTCCTCCGCAGCTCCAAATCCTCTAAAATTGGGTATTACCTGCACGGTTAAAAAAAAGGGGTGAGTTACGAGAACTCAGTGTGTAATCCCCTATAACGGTCATAGTCTGGGCCCGAGCCCATACGATATCAATCTGGGCCTATGCCCTATTCGGTAACGGTCTGGGCCTAAGCCCTAAAAACATATCAATGCAATAAACATGTACCCAACCCATTCCAACCAAACTCTCCACCCTTACCAACCAAACTCTCCATGTGGGAACCATGTCAACCCACCCAGCCAAACTCTCTAATAATGCAGCCAAGTTGCTAATAATAGTATATGTGGCTGAGCCACTAAAATAAGAATATGTGGCGATTCCACTATATCTGTATGTGGCGATGCCACTAGAACGGTATGTGGCAATGCCACTAAAACGGTACTTCCTCCAATCAGCAAACCCAACCCAATGCAATATGTTATGAATGTAGTGTATTACGATCATATACAGATATATAAAATCACATAAATAATATTTAAACTACCACTAAGAGTATAACGATCATTTCGTCGTTTAGGGGTAAAATGGTAATTTCACCCCTTGGGGGTATTTCGGTAATTTACCCATCGAGGGTATTTCGGTAACTTCACTCGTTGAGGGTATTTCGGTAATTTACCCACTAAGGGTATTTCGGTAATTTACCCACTAAGGGTATTTCGGTCATTAATCACCTAATGACATTTCCGGAGGCCCACTGTTGCCTTGTGCGACACAGGTTCCCCTTTTGGTCATTACGGTGTAATTGGGCCTAAAATCCAATTTCGGCCCAAACGGGCCCACACGCTCGTGTAGCCCATTCAGCTCATTTTCGGTCTCTGTTCTGCGGACTTCGCAGTCGTATCAATCATTCGGCACTTTCCATCGATTTCACTCATGTCGGCCCGTTAACCCGTTGGGCCCACTTAGCCCGCTTCGACTCAACAAGGCCCATTACGGCCTCAGTTCTACAAGAGAGTTCATGACACTCCCAACGGTCTATCGCCATCACTAGTGGCTCGGTTTATCTCTACTAGCGCTCGCACGCTTGAGTGATCTCAGTTGCCGAGTACTCTAGCTTTTTGGTGTTTCAGCTTTTGGCCGATTCACAGAATAGCGCATAACAAAACAAGCAAGGGTGTGAGATTACACACCTGTTATGAGTTATGGCTTGAGACACTTTCCACGGCACCTAGAATAACAATTGATCATAGTTAGTCTCAACCTTCGGTAACTCAAAATATTGAAATATATTGCTAAACTAGCTTACTTACCACGAGACACAATCTCCCCCAGCACAAAGGTAATCGGCCCTATTCCGAGGTTAAAGAAAATGAGTCCCTAGCATTGATCGACGAAAAGAGCACATTAGAAACGTTACTCTACAGCAACTAGAGAAGCAGCCCTTCGGCCCAGAGAAACCAAATTGAGAAAGAGAAGAAATAGCAAACCTAAATTCGGTTGTAGCCACAACTTACCAACGAGTAGGAGAGACTCAGAAACTGTTTAGAACGCAAAGAAAATAATATTCGGCCCTCAAAGATTCGGCCTACCCATGAATCAAGGCTTAAAGTTGGCTAGTTTTGCAAGGTAAAAAGAAGATTGAGATGAAAGAATAGTTATGAGTTTGACCACAGAAGAACCAAAAGAAGAAAAAGATTCCGGCAGAAAAAGGGTAACAACCGCGAGATAAAGATGGAAAAGAAGAAAAGAAGGTGGGAGAGGAGAGGCTTAACCGTTCGACAATGGTAAAAAAATGAAGAAAAAAATAGAAGATTGGGGAAAGAAATGATTTTGGAAGGGGTCAAAAGATGAGAAGAAGCAAACCAAAATAAACTCGAAATGTCACCCAAAAAGAAACCTGAAAGGAACACTTCAAAAACAAAGAGAGGTTTCAATTTCTACACTTATTCAAAATGACCGAAAATGCTACCAATGACCCCTCTCCAGCCGAAATTCTCACTTAGCTAGACTCCCACTTTCGGCCAACACTCCCACACACATCACCTCATTGATTTTCTCTACTATTTCATCCTTGGATCACTCCTTGCCTCCCATTTGAAAATTTGACCAAGTCTCCAACTCCTCTTAAAGAGTTTGACCCGAACTCTGCTTCCTCCACTCTCAAGTCACAAAATAAAAGCCTCTAATTGCACCTTGTGGAATTCGAACCCCACTCTCCATGCCTTCCCAATGACGCCACTGCCACTGAGCTACAAGCTCATCTTGTGTCATTTAACACATACCATTTTACTTAAGTCCTACTTCCAACAGCCCTCTCCACTAAAGGGCCAAAAACTAAAATTTTTCCAAGGCCCATTTCATACCAGTACGAGTCGATTACTCGCTTGATAAGTTGGCTGAACTGTACGTGGCAGAGATAGTAAGACTTCATGGAGTACCGTTATCGATTATTTTGGATAGAGATCTGAGATTCACGTCACGGTTTTGGAAAAAGTTACAAGAAGCCTTAGGCACAAAATTGAGACAAAGTCCTATTCGAATTTAAAAAGGAAATAGATTGAGTTCAAGTAGGTGATAAAATGTTTCTGAAAGTATCACCATGGAGAAAAGTCCTTAGATTTGGCCGGAAAGGCAAACTGAGTCCGCGTTTTAATGGACATTATGAAGTTACCGAGAGGGTAGGACTAGTAGCTTATCGTTTGGCTTTACCACTTGAGCTGGAAAAGATTCACGATGTCTTCCGCCTGTCCATGTTACAGCGATACCGTTTGGACCCTTCACATATGATAATACCAACAGAGGTAGAAATTCAACCAGACTTGACTTATGGAGAAGAACCGGTTAAGATTTTGGCACGAAGGGTCAAGCGATTGAGAAACAAAAGTAAAGCTCTTGTGAAAGTGCTATGGAAAAGGCATGGAATCGAAGAGGATACATGGGAGCCCGAGGAATCTATGAGAAACCAATATGCCAACCTTTTCAAATAACCGGTAAGATTTTTGGGGACGAAAATCATTAAGGGGGAGAATTGTAATAGCCCGATTTAGGGGCTAGTCGGAATAGTGATCCCAGGATCACTAATCCGAGGTTAGAGAAAATTATTTTCATGTTATTTTATGAGTTAGAGCATGATTATATAAGTGCATGAAAATTTTGGTGCTTTAATTTTAGCGATTTCAAGCTTAATCGCAAAAAAGGACTAAATCGCATAAAGTGTGAAAGTTCTATTTTATAAGCTAAAGGTGCCTAATAGCCATATAATATTAAATTGGGGTCTTTAAAGTGCAATTAGACCCCTAAGAATAGAGTGGTCACCCATAGGTGACAAGAATTGACAAAATTAGTCAAAGTTGGTAAAAGTTGGTGACTAAATTGACTTGTATTATTAAAATAAAGAAAGAAAAGATATCATCTTTTCTCTCCAGCTTCTTCCATTGAAAATAGAAAGCAAAATAGGTATTTTGAAAGCTCAAAGTTTCTGCAAACTCATCTCCATTCAAGTAAGTGATTTTAATGATTTTTCTTGAAGATAGTTGTACTTTTAGAACCCCTAGAGCTTAAGCTTTCTAATTAGGGGACTATCTTGCAATATGGTGAAAAGTTTAGAGTTTTTCCATGAGAGCTTGCATGTGAATTGATGCATTTTTATGGAAGAAAATGAGTCTTAGTTGTTAGATGAACAACTTTTGTGAAATGTGTTGCCATGAAAACACCCAAATGAACCTTTTTGTAAAGGTTGTAAAATTGGTAGTAAATGTGTAAAATGTTGGGTTTTGATGATAGCCATAAGAGAAATAACTGTTCACCTATGCTCATTAAAGGTAAAAATTTTATTAGAATTGATTTCTGAGCCTAGGGGTAAAATGGTCATTTTGCCAAAGTGTAAGGGCAAAATAGTAATTTTGCCAAAATATGACTATTAAAGTGCTTTTATTAATATGATGATTGAAATGAGCTAATTTTCTATTATAGATAAAGAAGAACCAAGAATCAACCTTGATCGGGGCAAGAATAAAGTCTCGGACTAGATTGACGATCTAGCTTATCTTGAAATCGAGGTAAGTTTGTATATGATAAATTCAGCATTTATGTTAGCATGTTTGAGAATGTTTGATGTCATAATGATATATGATGCTCTTGAAATTGAGTACTGGTGTTGAATGAGAAAGATGATATAAGTAGATATGTTGAAGTCTCGGTTGGACTATAACAAATGTGAGAGTATTATCATCCAACCGTAAGATGGATAAGGTCCCGTATAAGACCATGTCTGGGACATGGCCTCGGCACCAAGTTGAAATTCCGTATAAGACCAGATCTGGGATATGGCTTCGGTATTGAATATAATCATTGTATAAGACCATATCCGGGATATGGCATCGATACTTGATGTGAGATTCTGTATAAGACCATATCTGGGATATGGCATCAGCACTCAGAGGTGACCCTATGTAAGACCACATCTGGGATGTGGCATTGGCTTTGTGCTTATAATAATGACGATGAGTATGCGTATTTGAATATCCCTAGTGATTAACGGCATAAATAGATAAGCTTGAACATAGAAATGAGATTAGTACTAAAGTCATGTGATTGAGTGGATACAGGTACCCGTGAGAAATTCACGAGGAATGTTACGATATTTGGCATGGTATGTTTTAGATAAGAACAAGTATGAGTAAGTTATGGCAAAGTGTTTATGACCTTGTGTGGTTATCTAATGGCATGGATTGATGTCATTATGAGCTTATTGTTGCTATTTATTTCATGCAAACTTACTAAGCTTTATGCTTACCCCTCTCATTTCCCTTTTCCTTGTAGTTTTGCCAAGATAACTCGAGGATCGTGGGACGCAGGAGTTCGGAAATCACACGATCAACATCACTTTGGTATAAGAATTTAGACTTATTTTGAGTATGGCATGTATAGGACTTGGGTATTTTGTTAGGTTGTAATTGTTAGCCAAAGTGTTGGCTATGTATGTTAGCAAAGTCATTTTGTAAATGGTCATTGGAAATGGGCCAACACTTGATAGGTTTTTATATATATTCAATGATGATGAATTTATGAAGTTATTGCTTGTGTGAATGCTTTGAATTGAGTTCTTGGATGTACCTTTGGGTCATGAATGATGTTTATATGAGTTAAAGTAAGTATGTTTGCTTTGTAGGGTGGCATTTGGCTTGGAATATGGTCTTTTTATGTCCACATGGGTAGACACACGGGCGTGTGTCTAGGCTGTGTGAGACACACGGTCAGCCCCATGGGCGTGTTTATCGACCGTGCGTCCCCTGCATGTTAGGTTTACAAAGTCAGAATGCTCAGTAGTAAACACACGGGCAGAGACACAGACGTGTATCTCAGCCGTATGGAAGGCACTGCCTTGGACATGGGCGTATGCCCAGGCCGTGTAAACTCTGCACTTAAAATGTGGAATTTAATTTGACACATGGTCTAAGGACATGAGTGTGTGCCTTGGCCGTGTGACCTTAGTGAGGTGATGATGTCATAAGCAGAATGCCAAGGTCTTGGCACACAGGCTAAGACATGGGTGTATCAAGGTCGTGTGAGGAACACGGGCTAAAGACACGGGCGTGTGTCTGGCCGTGTGAAATAAGTCAGTGTCTACCACGGATGAAGAACACCAGCATGTCTCAGGGGCACACGGGTGTGTCCCTTAAACAACACGGGCTTGTGGCCCCTGTTTGGACAAAAAATTTTCTATGTGCGTAAAAGTTCTCGGTTTAATTTTGAAACCTCCCGGAGGTATGTTTAGGGCCTCGTAGGCCCAGAATGAGCAGGTTATGAGTTTTAAATGGAAAGTGTCTAAGCTGCAGTGAAATTTTATAGCTCGATGTGTAATGTTTAAGTAAGTTAAGTTAGGTAATGCCTCTTATCTGGTTCAGGCTTCGAACACGGGTAAGGGGTGTTACACTTGATGATTCGAGGTAACTGTTTTCCGACTGGTCTAATGTTGTTGCCAATTGATAAGTTTGATGTTATTTTGGGTATAGATTGGTTGACACCGCATGATGCCATAGTGAATTATAGATGGAAAATTATTGAATTGAAATATGAAAATGGTGAAACTCTTTGGATTGATTCAGATGAGTCGGATGAGTTACCTGTTGTGATCTCTTTGATGTTTGCCTAGAGATATGTAAGAAAGGGTTGTGAAACTTATCTAGCTTATGTATTGAATACAGAAGTGTCTGAATTGAAAATTGAATCAGTGTCGGTAGTTTATGAATATCCAGATGTGTTCCCAAAAGAGCTGCCAGGGTTACCACCAGTCAGAAAGGTGGGGTTTGCTATTGACTTGGTACCGAGGACTGCACAGATATTGATTGCTCCATATAGAATGGCTCCGACCGGATTGAAAGAATTAAAAGCTCAATTGCAAGAGTTGACAGATAAGGGTTTTGCGAGACTGAGTTTTTCTCGCTGGGGTGCACCAGTGTTTTTCGTCAAGAAGAAAAACAGATCCATGAGACTTTGTATCGATTATCGTCAGCTCAACAAGGTTATGATAAAGAACAAGTATCCCTTACCAAGGATTAATGATTTGTTCGATCAGTTGAAAGGGGCAATATTATTTTCGAAGATAGATTTGAGATCCGGCTATTATCAGTTGAGAGTTAAAGACTCAGATGTGCCGAAAACTGCGTTCAAAACGAGGTATGCGCATTATGAACTCCTTGTTATGCTTTTTGGGTTAACTAATGCTCCTGCTGTTTTTATGGATTTGATGAATCGGATCTTCCGACCATATTTGGATAAGTTTTTGGTTGTATTTATTGATGACATCTTGATTTATTCTCAGGATGAGAATGAGCATGACGGGCACTTAAGAATTGTATTGCAGACTTTGAGAGATAAGAATTTATTTGCTAAATTTAGTAAAAGTGAGTTTTGGCTCTGAGAAGTCAGATTTTTGGGACATATTGTTTCAGGAGATAGTATTCGGGTTTATCCGATTAAGATTTCGGCAATTGTTGATTGGAAGCCGCCGAGAAATGTATCAGAGGTTAGAAGCTTTTTGGGCTTAGCCTGCTATTATCGGTGATTTGTTAAGGGTTTTTCAATGATCGCTACTCCTATGACTAAGCTGTTGCAAACAGATGTTAAGTTTGAATGGTCCGAAAAATGCCAGCAAAGTTTTGAGAAGTTGAAAACTTATTGACTGACGCGTTAGTTTTAGTGCAACCTGAATCGAGAAAAGAATTTGTGATTTATAACGATGCGTCAGTGAATGGATTAGGATGTGTGTTGATGCAAGAGGTCAAACTGGTAGCTTATGCCTCGAGACAATTGAAACCTCACGAAAAGAATTATCCGATGCACGATCTAGAATTGACTGCCATTGTGTTTGCTCTAAAGCTTTGGCGACACCATTTATTCAGGGAGAAGTGCCATATCTATACCAACCACAAGAGCTTGAAGTATTTGATGACTCAAAAGGATTTGAACTTGCGACAACGGAGATGGCTCGAGTTATTAAAAGATTATGAGTTGGTAATTGATTATCATCCAGGAAAGGTGAATGTAGTCGTCGATGCTTTAAGTAGGAAATCTTTGTTTGCTTTGAGAGCAATGAATACGCGACTGAATTTATCCGATGATGGTTCGATTCTAGCTGAGTTAAAAACTAGACTGGTATTTCTTCAACAAATTTGTGAAGCTCAGAAGTGTGACGAAGAACTTCAAGCTAAGATAGTTTAGTGCGAATCGACTAGTGATTCAGATTTTCAAATTGGGGCTGATGATTGTTTGCTGTTTCGAGGTAGGATTTGTGTACCGAGAGATGCTGAGCTTTCTTCATGAGGCATATAATGGTTTTTTTATCTGATCATCCGTGCAGTACAAAAATGTATAAGGATTTGAAGAAATTGTATTGGTGGTCAGGTATGAAACGAGATATTTCAGAATTTGTTTTGAAATGTTTGATTTGTCAACAAGTAAAAGCCAAACACCAAGTACCTTAGTGTTTACTTCAACCAGTAATGGTACTCGAGTGGAAATGGGACAGAATTACGATAGATTTCGTAATGGGTTTACCTTTGACTCCAGAAAAGAAAGATGTTGTATAGGCTGTGGTTGATAGATTGACGAAATCGGCTCATTTTATACCAGCACGTACAGATTATTCACTTGATAAACTAGCTGAGTTGTATGTTGCTGAAATTGTTAGATTGCACAGGGTGCCTATTTCTGTTATTTCGGATAGAGATCTGAGGTTTACGTCGAGATTTTGGAAAAAGTTGCAAGAAGCTTTGGTTACAAAATTGAACTTTAGTACCAAATTTCATTCACAAACCGACAGTCAATCTGAAAGAACGATACAGATTCTCGAAGATATGCTCCGATGTTATGTTCTCAAATTCAAAGGTAGTTGGGAGAAATATCTACCTTTAGTCGAATTTGCTTATAACAACAGTTTTCAGTTGAGTATAAAGATGGCACCATATGAGGCATTGTATGGCCGCAAGTTTCAAACTCCGTTGTACTGGACCGAGCTCAGTGAGAGACAGATTCACGGGGTCGATTTGGTTAGAGAAACCGAAGAAAAAGTGAAAGTAATTCGTGATTGTTTGAAAGCAGCTTCAGGTAGACAGAAATCACACGCAGATTTGAAAAGAAAAGAGATTGAATTTCAAGTTGGTGATAAAGTATTTCTGAAAGTATCTTCGTGCAAGAAAATTCTGAGATTTGGTCGCAAAGGCAAGTTGAGTCCACGTTTCATTGGGTCGTATGAGGTTATCGAAAAAATAAGGCTTGTGGCATATCAGTTAGCTTTACCGACAGAGTTGAAAAGGATTCACAATGTATTTTATGTGTCGATGTTGCGACATTATCGATCAGACCCATCGCATGTGATTTCTCCGGCAGAGGTTGAGATTCAACCCGATATGACTTATGGTGAAAAATCGATCAATATTTTGGCTCGGGAAGTCAAACAGTTGAGAAATAAAAGTATAGCCCTAATTAAAGTTTTGTGGCAACGGCACGGGGTCGAAGAGGCTACGTGAGAACCTAAGGAAGCTATGAGAAAACAGCACCCAAACCTCTTTTCTGGTAAGATTTTTGGGAACGAAAATCCCTAAATGGGGGAGAGTTATAACATCCCGATTTTGAGTCTAGTCGAAACAGTGGTTTCGGGACCACAAATTCAATGCAGTAAAATTTATTTTTATCATATTTTTATGGTCTACAGTTTTATGGAATGATTTCGTGAAAATTTCGTTCGAAGATTTTGATGTTTGGGCACTCAATTTAGTTAAAAGTACTAAATTGCAAAAGGTGCAAAATGTGTGTTCTAGAAGCTAGAGGTGTCTAATTGCTATGAAATTTTAAATTGGAGGTCCTTAAATGGTAATTAGACCATTATACTTTAGTATGGACAAAAATGGACATGGCTAGGTGAAATTTCAAAGTTTGGCATTAAGGGCATTTTGGTAAAATGGTAAATAAAAACAAATAAAACTAATAAAAAGATTTCATCTTCTCCAATTTAGTCCCCTTGTGCCGAATTTGAAGAGTCACCATAGCTAGGGTTTTTGGCCAAGCTTCCAAGCTCGATTGTAAGTCCATCATTGTCCCGTTTTTAATGATTTTTTTACGTTTTTGTGAATGTTGTAACTTGATTTAGCTATTTTAAGGACTAATTTGGAAGAAAATTAAAGTCTAAAATTTTACTCATGTTAGATATTTGTGTATTTTGATGCCTATTGGTAGATTATGCAAGTTTGATGTTGGATAAACAACATTTACTAAGTGATTTTTTATGAAAATGTTAAATAATGACCTATTTGTAAAATTTGTAAAATGTGTGTAAAAATGTGAATAAATGAAAAATATAGGCTGTTATGAGCATGAAATAGGTTCGGCTAGGCTTGGGTGTAGCATGAAATAGGTTCGGCTAGGCTTGGGTGTAATGAAAATCATTTTACGAACCTAAGGACTAAAATGTAAAAAAATTGAAAAGTTAGCGGCAAAATATAATTTTTGCCATAAGGTGTTTTGAGATTAAATTGAATAATGTGATAATTGAATAAGCGAAATTTGATATTATAGATCAAGAAAGACGAGGTTCTGGCCTAGACCGGGGAAAGAACAAGATTGTGGACTAAATCGAACAATTATCCATTTTTACCGAGGTAAGTTCGTATGTTAAAAATAAGCTTTAGAATAATTGTATTTAGATGCTTTAATATTGTATGAATTGTATGTTTGATTTTGTGAATGAGTATAATCCTACAAACGAGTCCGAAGACGAATCGACAACCAAGAAATCCCGTTTGAACCTTTGGAATAGGTTAGGATACAAGTGACATGTCACTAGAGTCATTATGTGTTATGTGATTATGTGATCCGGGTGCTGGTCTCGTATGTCCTACCGGTGGTTGAGTATACCGACATATGTTGCGGATACTTGACAGCTTGTGTAAGCAGCACTGTGTAGCTACGTCTTGACTGACAGCTTGTGTCAGCAGACCCATTGATAGCTCGAGAGCGAGCGATTATGTGATATGAGACTTAGGTAGTTTTGGCTACATATGTGGCACTTAGTGTGAAAATTTTCCCGAGTATCCGACATTGTTATTCCGAGTGGTTCACAGGTATGTCAAAGATCAGAATATGTGTAAGTTCATTTCAAGATGGCTCAGGTATGTACATAAAGCCCATGTTTAATAAATATGTGAAATGATGAATATGAGGTAAGTTTTTATGATGGAATAGATTATGATCATGAGACCACGGTAAATCTACATTTAATTAATTTATAATAATTGAGTGTTATATGCATGGTAAGGTTGCTTATTTCTTGTATATGAGCTTACTAAGCTATATAGCTTACTACGTTTATTTTCCATGTTTTTATAGTGTCGCCAAGCTAACTCAGAATCGGAGATCGTCGAAGATTCAGATCACACTATCAAACTCTCATTTTGGGTATTAATGGTCTTAGCATTTTGAATGTATGGCATGTATAGAGACTTGGTCATTTTGTTATATGTTTCATTGGTAACGTGGCCAAATGTATTGGCTTATAATGGTTAATGATTTCATTTTGTATATGCCCATGTAAGTTGGCTAATGTTGGTTATGAGTATATTCATATGTTGATACCATTCATGATTACGGAAACTTGCATGAATTGTGTCGATAAATTATGATGTTGAAGCATGTTAGATGTTAGCATGTGGATGTGATGTTAATACCTTGGTTGTGGATGTTTTGGTTGCCTAAGTATGCTATGAATTGTGTTATTGAATTGGTGTAAGTGTAGGTGTAAATAAGGGTGGCAAATGGCTTGGTAAATAGCCTTATTTTTTCCCACACGGGTAGACACACAAGCGTGTGTTTAGGGCGTGTGTGACACACGGTTTGCCCCACGGGCATGTGTTTCAGCCGTGTGTCCCCTGACCTTAATTGTTGCAAAATAGAATGTCCAGAATTAAGCACACGGGCAGAGACACGGGCGTGTGTCTCAGTCATGTGTGTTGCACGACCTAGAACACGGGCGTGTGTCTTGGCTGTATGAAACTGCACTTAATTCGAATTAAATTAATTTACCACACAACCTAGCACACAGGCGTATGGCACGGCCATGTAGCACAAGTCATAGAGCACCCTAATTTGAACACGGTCTAAAGCACGGGTGTGTCCCAGGGTCACACGGGCGTGTCCCTTGGACCATACGGACATGTGAGCCCTGCAGTTAGCAAAAATTTTCTAAGTTTTGTAAAAATTTCCTGAGTTCTCAGTTTAGTCCCGAACCACTTCTAAAGTATGTTTTGGGCCTCATAGGCTTGTATTAGGGACTTTATGTTCGAATATGAATGGTTTTAATTTGTACACAAATTTATGACTCAGAATTGTGTGAATGCTTGTGTTGTAAGTCTGGTAATGCCTCGTACCCTGTTCCGGCATTGAATACGGGTAAGGGGTATTACAGCAAATATACTAAGATGGGATTTGAGAGTAACGTAGAGCCATGTTTTATTCAACCAACAGTACTAGGAGTTAACAAATTTCTTCTAAATCTAATTGGTTAGTTCAATATTCAGCTGGGGTAATGACAGATCTTGATTTCTTCATTGGAGGTGAAGCACTCACGCGATCACGATTAAGCAATAACTACAACATTACCCATCCCATTAAGCATGGGAAACTGGATAATTGGGATTCTATGGAATGATATTGGCAACAATGTATTCTTAATTATTTACAAATGAGATCCTGAGGATCATTACTTTTTGTTGACTGAAAGTCCACTTACTCTACTCCTGAGAATTGAAAATATATGGGTGAAATCATGTTTAAGATGTTTAACGTTCTGGGGCTTTATATTGTTGTGAATTATGTCCTTGCTTTAGCTGTTGGGTACACTACATCTAAGGACTGGTTTCTTGTAGTGTTTTGTTTTCTGGTATTATATATCTTCATGTTAGTTGTTTACTAGTAAGTTGGATGAATCAAATAGGGTCCTTAATTGTACATGATTTTTAGTCTCTTTTATATTTATAAACTACATATTTTAAGGTTGAATCTTGAGTGTGAATGTTGGTTCTAGGATGGCTAGGTATTTTTCAGACTACTAGCAACTGATTTAAATCCATTTAGTGATTGAGAAAGAATTGTCATATAGGTTATATCACTGTTACTTAAGAAAGTTTGAACTTTTTTCTTAATCTATTGCGTTAAATTCTCCATTAAAAATAAAATTGTATGCTTAGAACTATAATTATTACGTTTTATAAGAAATTGTGCAAATTTGAGAAAAAATCATGACCACGATAGCATCTGATACATCTGCAACCGCAGTAAACATGTAGTGATCGCAATAGCTATTAATCTCGGGTGCCTGCCTTATACTGTTTCAATACATCTAAATTTGTTTATTTGTTTTTTGTCTTTAATTATTAGAGAGAACTATGATGGAGGCATATAGCTGTTGCTAATCTTGTGGGTGTAAGCTATGGGTTATGTTGAATACTTCATGCTTGTAATGTTTAAAGAACTGGTCTAGCTTCTATTTAGCTTCAAACAATTTTGGGTGTTGTCTTTCTTGCTAACCATCATCATCCTTATATATTGATCATTTTCATTTAGTTTGACCTATAGTTTTCTGTAGTACAGGGGTGGTAGCGGATGTTGGAGATGGAGCTATGCATATCTTACCTATTGCAGATGGTTATGTTTTTGGGAGCATTAAGTCAATACCAATAGCAGGAAAAGATGTTACTCTTCATATATAGTAACTGATGTAGGTATTTTTGTTTTTTTTTCCATGACTTGTAATTTGAAACCATTGATTGCTATTTATTCAATTTCAAGTACTTAAGGTTATTACCATGTCTTGAAAAGAAAAAAAAAATACATTTCTTGGCATTACCTAGCCTTGTTCATAGTTGGATTTATTGGTGTTCTCAAGTTTTGCACCTAGGCACACCTACGCCTTGCGCCTTAGCACTAGGAAACAAAAGCACCTCAACCCTTTCAGACGAGGCGCATTGATCAGGCACACTTCTAGTGCTCTTAACTGCGTTATTTTTTGTAAGGCGATAGACATAAAAATGCTTGTCTAATTGAATTTGGAGTTTTCTACCTTTGTTTACTAGTAAAGAAGTGAATGATATCAGACTCTATACTTCTCAATATTTGAGTATTCAACATACGTGAGAGTAGAAGGAAATCATGCATATTCCACAATGAATGTTAAATTTGAAATTTTTGTTTCTAATGAAACAACATTTTATGCCATAAACTTGACCTCATATGCTAGCAATTACAATGCAAGTGGTTGTAATTTGAAGGTTTAAAGATCATAATAAACCAAATACAACAGCAACATTGACAGAACTGATAATAATTTAAACATAGATGAGGAGAGCAAATTGGGAGGAGTAAATCTATTGAAATTAGTCTTCATTCAAACTATTATGCAGGGGATAAATTAATGCAACGAATATCATCACCTATTTCCTACTGAAATTCTATCCAAGCATATTAATGCCACCATTGTAGATATTTCCCTAAAAAATAGATGATTGAAAAAACATTGGCACTACCAATAATTAAATACCAAATGAATACCTTAACTACTAATAATTAAAGACAAGAATAAGCAGATTCGAGTGTTAAACAAGATTGAAAAAGAGGAACTTATAATCGCTCAGGCATCCTAAACTACAAAAAACAATATATGCTACATCTTTCAAATAGGATCTTTTCATCCAATGAGCTAGGATGATATAAATGTCAATTCTTTCTCTAACCTTATATCAATATACTTCTGACAATCGTGCATCATCTCTATACATATCAAAGGACAAGTTTCATGTTCTTCAAAAGTTTCAGCATAGCTTCAAACAAAACTCTAGAAGGTACTGATGAGATGCAATCCAGCAAATCAAAGGAGAAAAACTCAGTAAAAGAATCAAACTCAGCAACCAAACAAAAAACCCAAGAAAATCAAAGGTGAAACGAGAAAGTTAATCTGAAATGTGGAGCAACCAAACTCAGCAACAACAAAAAAAGAGCTTAACCTGAAATGGGGGAAAAACGAGAAAGTTAAATAGGGAGTTGAAATGAGAAGATAAGATTAGGAGAGTAGAATGAAAAAGTGTGTGTGAGAGAGAGAGAGAGTAGCAGCAAAAACTCTTGGAGAAAATGAAAGAGAAGGGAGAACCAAAGAAAACTTAGAAGGGAAAGTACTGTGTTCCTTCAAGATGAAAAAGTAATTAAGCACTCAAAAGTGTTTTTGAAAAGCCAAAAATTTTAACCAAAATAACTTGTTTAGCACAATTTTTCTTCTAAAAATAATTTTCAAACAAAAAATACTTATTGAAAGTAAAGCTAAATAATGCCTTATTTTGATGGGCAGCTAGCACAGTCTATGCCACATCCAAATTGGGAAAATCTTCTAGCGCCCATTCCAAATTTCAGACACCTCCTATTTCCATGGCTGAGTATTTCGATTGGTGCATTCTAATTTTTATTTTAAATGGATCGAACTTGCCTAATTTCATATACAATATCAAAATTAATTCATTCAATTTCAATTTTATTTTGAATTGAGTAATATTATTATCAACTATGTGGAATAATTGGGTTCAAAAACTCATATAGTTACAAACATGTTTTTATTTATCTTTTATATATTATATACGTTTATTCGATCCGTTAAATTTGAAAATCATAAACTAATTAGATGGACGGTTAAATTATGCTATTATTGTGTTTTGTGAAAGTTGTGGGTTTTAAATTGGTCAATTTTAATCTCTGTTCATGACCCGAGCTATCTACCCAAGCTAAAGGTCTGCTCAAATTTTGAGAGGGTCTGGGTAAAAATATCATGCCCTAAAAAAGGGATTGGGCAAAAAAATTAGGTATGTTTAAAATATGGACCGGGCTCAGATGTTCAAGCCTAAGCTTGACCATTTTTTAAGTTTGAAATGCTTTATATTATGTTATTTTAATATATGATGTAATTTATAACTCATAAAAATTAAATCTATAATACTACTATAATATAAACATTAAAATAATATTAAGATGACTATATATAATTTTAATAAATAAAAATTATTAATATTAAATTAAAAGAAATGTAATTTTTTTATTTTTTAAATAATATAAGAAAGCTTAAAATGAACTTAGGTTAGCTATTTGCAAATATGGATAGATTTGGGTAAAATTTTATGTTCATATTTCGGGTTAGGGTGGCTTACACAAGTATAAAGTGTGTTAATATCATGTCTAAACTTGACTAGGCCCGGCTCATGAACAACTTTATTTAGTAAGGACTAAAATTTTAAATTTTAAAAAATATTAAAACTAAAATTCATCAAATAAAAATACAAATACTAAATCCAAAACTTAATAACAATAAAGCTATTTAGAGCAACTGCTAATGTTGAAATGGAAGGTGAGTAGAACTGAAAATTGGTGGCGACTGAAATTCAGTGGCCGTCTTTTAAATGTGAAAATGATTGAAATGAGAAGCAAAACCAGGAGTACATATGGAGAGATCATAGTCCAAGCATGGTCCCATTTCCTTTTTCTTCCTTAATTTCTAAAAGGTTTTTATTGGTCTATATGAAGATTTTTAGTTGAAATAAATATAAGGAAAAAAAACTCATTTCATATTTTTCTTTGTAAAAAAAAGTTCACCTTTTTTATATTTAATACTCAAAAGTTGCCCATCACTTTCCCGTAGACCACATTGAGGATGATTTTAACAAAGATCTTTTATCATTAAAACAAGTATTTATACTTGAGATACCCACAATCACACTGTACCAAATATAAATTAAAAAATTAACTAGTATAAATTTTATTTGTTATGAAGTAACTAATTACCAATTCAATTAATTTACTATTATAATGATAGTGCAGAAAAGGAGTAATAGTTATAAGAAATTATTATTATTATTACTTAGAGGCTAGGCGGATATTATACGTTTATCAGATGGAATGTGAAGTGTATTTTAAAATTATGTGTCATTTTTCGTTACAAATTTAATTATAATTTACTGAATTGAATTAAAAAATATAAACGGGTCATACTTTTAAATTTTTTTTTATAGTTGAATGGTTAAAATATTTTAAATTGGTTGGAAGAAATGAAAAAATAAATTTCTTCCCTAAGTATTTGGATCAAGTTCAAATTCTGGTGTCAACATTGTTGGGTAGACATTATATAAATCCACCCCACGGTCGAAATTAGGCTCAAACCATAAAACAAGTGAAGATATTTGTAATTATACAAAAAAAAAAAATTCTTAAACATAGTTGGGTGATGTGTGGAGTAATTTACCCAAGATATAATTTTTTTTTTTTTTTTAGGTTTTGGTACTCGGATTTGACATTTTTTTCTAATATGATATGTGTATTATTTTTGGTCCAATGCAATACATGTACTTGACAAAAATTTTATATCTTGGCATCTTAAGGTAACAATGTTAACTTTTTAATGTTTAATTCAGGTTTTAGGGTTGATTTGATGAAACTTAAATGCTAATATTATTAAATTTAATTTTTCATGATTTTGTTAATGAAACAAATTTAGTGTTAAATTGTGAATTTACTTGATTTTGCATTTAATTTGTCAGATACAGCTCAATGAAAGTGTTTTAATTTGGGTTTTTAGGATCGATTTAATTAAAGTTAGTTATTAATATTATTAGTTAATTATAAATTTTCATCAAGTCAACTTTAAAACATGAATTGACCATTAATTTTAAATACAAAAATAAATAATTTTTATAGTAATTGAATTAAAAATAATACAAATATAGAAAGAAAAAAAACCCAAACTTAACTATGTATTAAGCCTAATGATAGTGTGTAAAATCTTTATAATATATACTACATTAAAGTTTTGAGTAAACTACTAAAATAGTCACTTTGGTTTACTTCTGGTTACATTTTAGTCACTTATATTTGAAATGTTACGTTTTATTCATTTATGTTAACGTGTTGTAATATTTTAGTCACTGAGCCGTTAATTGTCGTTAACGGTGTAATGGTAAGCTGACATGGTACGTTAAATCATCATTTCAAACAAAAATTTTAGGTTAAATTCTACAATTGGTCCCCATATTTTTTTTCGTTTTGAGCAGTTTGTAACGCCTTGAATAAATTAATCTTGTTTCTGTGAATCTTGACACAAATATGTATCTACTTCTGTGATTAAGTGTTTTGGGTGTGTGTGTATGAGGTCTTGTGTTCAAGTCCCACTTTTGGCAAATTCTCTTATTTTATACTAGTTTTATCCCTGTTGGGTAGACTTATATTATATTGTTGGTAAGTTCATATCAGAATGAGCCTGCTGGTTCAAGTGGTAAGGTGTTAGCTTGTCTAAGGTCCCATGTTTGAACAACCGTGCGAATGAAGAATGTAATTTTTGCTTCTGTGTGTATCGGTCGTGTGGTGGAATTTGGATAGAGTTGAAATTCTGAGAGTGGATGAGGTTAGTGGTCGAATTTTGGGGGATTTGGTGGTTAGTGGAGTTGTGGGAGTTGTGATGTAGTGGGATTGTATTCAAATTAGACTAATTTTATTCTATTTTATTTTCTCTCCCTCTCTTTTAAAACTTTCTAACGTTAATTCCCTCTTTTCCTCTTTTTTTTGTATCTTCTTTTTGCTTCTTCTTTTCTCTCTATTTATGATCAATCAATCCATTGTTCTTTTTGTTGGGGAATTCGTTAAATCGTTTGTTTTCCATGCGTGTGGGTAAGTGTAAGTGTAATCTATTAGTTTCCTTTTTTTTCTACTTGAATTACCGTAATAGTGCGAAATAGAGAAGTTGATTTTCTGTGTACGTATTGCACAGGAGTAAACAGTGAACCTTTGGTTTTCGCTTTAACGGTTTAAATCGTGATAGTATCTGTTCTTGTCAACAGTAAGTTGTGTGCGTTGTTTCAGGTTATGTTGTCAATTCGTAAATTGTTTGCTAAATCAGTGTTTGAAATGTTGTTTCTTAGGTTTTGGAGGGCTCAAGATTTCTGTAGGATCAAAACTGAATTAGGTGTGTACCTAAAACACGAGAAAATGAGGTTCGACGAAAGCTGAAAAAGGGGATTCCCGATGCCACACAGGCTTGTGCCCAACCGTGTACGAGACACGGCCGCGTGACAACAAGAGTGTGGCCGTGTGGGCCACACAGGCTAAGTCGAATTGGGTGTGTGAGTTTTGGGCCAGGCCGTGTGTTTAACACCCCAAACCTGGCCTAGACGTTATAGCCGAATCCAGGAGTGTTATGGAGAAGATTTTTTAAACCGGTGATACTTTGATAAATCAATGTCTAGTTATTTGATAAAACGTTCAAGTTTTATAAAACATATTCATTTATATATATTACTGAAATCGTTACATGTTGTTCTTTAAAGTTAACCAATTATTTTGCGGCGGAAGTTTGAAAAACGTTTAAAACAAAACCACGATCATGTTTTCAAAAATAACATTTGGTCGCGTAAAATTGGTATTTTGTCAAATCATCGCTGTTTAGAAATCATAATGCAATCAAACCCCAAAATTCAAACCAAACAGTCCAAAAAGTTCAGAGAGTCCAAAAAATTACAAACTCTCAGATAAATACAAAATCTTAAAAATATCGAAAACTTAAAGGCAGTTTTAGCTAGTGGTCACCGCTGTGCCTCTGTCGCACTCGAGGATTACCTATACAGAATAGACAAATAGATGTGAGTTTTCATAAACTTAGTGTGTAACCCAACAGAGATAGACATGAAAATGTACACAGTATTCCTATATGTAGAACAGATACAAATACGAACCTAAGTCCTTAGCAGATACAGATTTCAGAATCAGATAATCCAGAAAAATATTCAGAATCCTACCCCCATCCTCTACACACTATCTCCATCCATCCCATCACACCATGTGGGGTTAAAAACACTCACCCATCCCTACGCACCATATAGTGTCGAAGCGACACATAATAGATAATATGCAGTCAAGCTGCTAGAATATAGGTGAAAGGTCGTCGTACATATCACTTCCTCTGCATATACAAATCCCTCCCAAACACAGATACAAAATACAGAAACAAAAATAGCATATTTAACATACTTAACATGCTCGTATACAGATAACATACATATTTACACAGTACAGTTAGACATACATATCAGTTCCCTACTCATATCAGACTATCGGAATATCATATCACATGAAAAAGGTTTTGATTAGCCCTTAGCGACCCTACAATAGGCCCATAGTCGGTCGGCACGACCCGTGCGACCCTAAGGAAAATTTCAGAATTTTGGGCCCATATGTCCGCGTGGGCCCACACGGCCTGGCCCAAAATCCACGCTCCCGTGTGGGCCCATACACCCAACCTGGCCTAGCCCGTGTGGCCCATACGGCCACACAATCACTTTCACACGGCCTTGTCTCACACACAGCCACACCCTCGACAATCACACGGTCGTGTGTCGCATACAGCCAGCCACACGTCCGTGTGGCGTCGAGAGTCCCCTTTTTTGGCTTTTGTCGAACCTCATTTTCTCGTGTTTTAGGTACAAATTTGGTTTGGTTTTAATGCTTCTGCAATCCCGAGCTTACCAGAACCTAAAAATCGACATGACATGCTCTCACAATTAGTTTTAATTCTTAATTAAACTGAACCAAAAATACCGAAAAAGGTGCAATTTAAGTGTTCAACACTTACCCACTTCCTTGAATGATTCCAACTACGGTTCCACAAGAGGAGACCCCCGTTCTTCTCGATTCACTACTGCCAAAACCCAGAAATCAAACTAACGAAACACAATATCGACAAAAATTATCATTAACCACTGCCTCTAAAATGAGCAAGAACTCACCATATTCACTTACCTAAACATACGAAGAGACCAAAGGTTCGTATCACAGTGATTTTGAAACAAAAGATTTTAACAGAACAAGAGAAAAGAAAAAAGAAACTTTTGATGGGGAAAAAAACACAGAGAACGTTGGAGAGAATTGAGAAGAGAGAGAAAACCATTTTTCTTTGATAAAAACGAAATTAGATAAATCCCAACTTCCCACTAACAACTCAATCCAACAACTTTAAAGTTTCGGTTCCACCAAACCTCTGTCAAACAACCGAAGCAAAAATTATCATTCATGCTCGCACGAGAACTCAAACACGAGACCTCTAGCAAGCTAACTCCTTACCACTCGAACCAGTAGGCTCATTCTGATATGGATTAATAAATGATTTTATATAAGCCCACCCAACATGAATAAGGCTTAGATCTAAGATAATAAAATTTTCCAAAGAGTGGGACTTGAACCCCAAGACCTCAAACACACACAAAAATCACTTAATCACTGAAGTAGATACTCATTTATTGTCAGATTTCACAAACACAAAAATAAATTAATCGGGGCATTACAGTGTGGGCCACACGGGTAAAGCCAATTTGGGCTTGTGGGCCCAAGATTTTGAAATTTTCCCTAGGGTTGCACAGGTCGTTTCGACTGACTGTGGGCCTACTGTAGGGTCATTAAGGGCTAATCAAACCTTTCTTCATGTAATCTGATATTCTGATAGTCTGATTTGAGTAGGAAACTGATATATATGTCTGACGATACTGTTTAAATATGTATGTTATCTGTATACGAGCATGTTAAGCATGTTAAATCTGTTATTTCTGTATCTGTATTTTGTACCTGTACTTGGGTGAGATTTGTATATGTGGAGGAAGTGATCTATACGGCGACCTTTCGCCTATATTCTAGCAGCTTTACTGCATATTATCTATTATGTGTCACATCGACACTATATGATGTGTAGGGATAGGTGGGTGTTTTTAACCCCACATAGTGTGATGGGATGGATGGTGATGGTGTGTAGAACATTGGAGTAGGATTTTGTATATCTGTCTGGATTAGCTGATTCTGATATTTGTATCTGCTAAGGACTTAGGTTCGTATTTGTATATGTTCTGCATATAAGAATACTGTGTACATTTGCATGTCTATCTCTGTTGGGTTACACTTTGTTCTGTACAGGTAACCCTTGGACATAGGTAGGTTGGTGCGACGGAGGCTCAGCGGTGATCACTAGTTAAAACTACCTTTAAGTTTTCGGTATTTTTTAGAATTATGGATTTATGTGAGAATTTTTATTTTTTAGAACTCTTTAGACTGTATGGTTTAACTGTTGGTTTTAGTTTTAATTGTTTTCTATCTTGCGTTGTTTTTCGAAACGATTTACGAAAACAACGGTTTTACGCAAACAAAGTTTTTTTTTTTTGGGAAGCACGAACTGGGTTCTAAAATATAATGACTTTTAAGATTTCCGCTACAAATTATGTTTTGGAGAATGAATAAACTCAAGATGGTTTCGATAATAAACAAGTAAATGAATATGTTTTGTAAAATTTGGACACTTTATAACAAGTAACTTTATATGGTTTTTGTCAAAATAAAAACAGTTTCAAAATCCTTCTTCGTAACACTCCCGGATTCAGCCATAATGTTTAGGTCGGGTTTGGGGTGTTATACAATTTATTTTTTCTTTTATATTCTTTTAACTTTCCTTTTTTTCTTTATTTTCCATTTTTTTTTTGCTTCTCCTTCTGTTTTCTTCCGCTTCTCCATCTCTTTTAAAGTGATTTTTCTATATTTTCCATTTGTTAAAACTTTTTTTATGTTTATGAAAAAAGGAAAGGCAAAAGCTAAAACCAAAATAAAACTTGTTTCCCATATTCTCACCCCACAATTACAAACCCTCATCATCCATCATCACTTTAACGAACCAATTTGGACCACTAAATGACCTATAACACAAGCTCACCTCACTTAAAGACCCCGCCAGTTGTGACTTATGACAGTCCACCCTCAACAAAGTGTCCTGAGCCTGTACCTTTAACCTCCTAACCAACCCTCACGACCACCTTATCTATCTCATCTACAACATTCTCGCCCTCTCAAAACTACGTTGTTTCACGGATTCTTCAAACGAGCTTTACACTCTCAATGACTAAAACAATCACCATACGAAACTTACCCTCTACTTTACCCAAACCAGTTTGGTTCCATGTTCCCTTTCTCTCTTCAATTCATTCATGCTCGGCTTCCAATCAAGCTTTCTTGAGAATATCCAAGAAGGTTTAAATTAATTTTATCGTTTGCTTAATTTTATCATCAGAAAATAAAAGGAAAGGAAAAGAATAATCTACACATTCCTATAAAAGTTTAGAAACGAAAAAAAAATTGTTTTGAATATAAAAAAATTCAATTTATTTAGATTTGATTAATGATATGGTTTTTTATATTGATTAGTTAGATCTAATTTTAGTTTCAAAATTAGGTTATATTCAAATCGAGATTTGATTAAGAATGATTGATATTTGGTTTTGAGTGAAATTCAATTTAGGAATCATGTGAAAGAAACAAAGACTTGGTTTATTTGGTCGGCAAAGATTATGTTTCTGCAGTGAAGAATATGAGAAGATAGAAAAATAAAGGGGAAGAAGAAAAGGAAAATAAAGAAATTAAGAAATTAAATTATTAAAAAAATAAAAGTATAGGGACTAGTTTTAACAAACGGAAAACATAGAAAAATTACGTTAATTTAAATGGAGAAAAGAGGAAAATAGAGGTAGAAAGAGAATATTAATGGGAAGAAAAAGAGAGGAAAGTTCAAAGAACATACAAGAAAAAAAATTAAATTACTCAAAACGAAAAAAATATAGGGATGGCGATTTAACGTAACACGTCAGCTTACCGTTACACCGTTAACCACAATCAATACTCAGTGACTAAAATATTATAACACGATAACGTAAGTAACTAAAACGTAACATTTTAAATATAAATAATTAAAATATAATATAAAATAAATATAATAGTTTACCTAAAATTTTTAAACATAAATAAAACCTTTCTCAACTCGATAGTATTATATATTTTTATAACGAGAATAAAATAGAGAAGGAAACAAAATACAAAAAAGAAGCAAAAGTGTGACACTTGATTTGAGATATTAACTAGTGTTGTCTACTAATCATCCTAGGCAAGACATGCACCGCCACAACTTCCATCCCAGGTGGTGGCGCCACCTCCCAAAACCTGGCAGGCTTGTCCCTTACATCCACCACTATAATCCTTTCCCCTTTTGCTGAAATTGCACATATTTTCCCTCTCCCAGCTGTTATCTGCTCTGCACGTTTAAGCTGTTCCAACTCAATCACCTTCTCCCAACAATCTTTTTCACCATCGTATTTGCTTAACCTTCCTTTCACTTCATCGATCACATAAATCACATCTTCATCCATAGTTGCCGCCGGCCCATTCCAACCAGCAACCATCCCTTGAGGCATCTCTTCCCACTTATCCAGTTCCACATCGTAAACTGCACCTTCTTTTACTGCATTGCCTTTCACATTAACCATGCAAAGTTTCCCTCTATATCCAACTGCTTCCACTTCTTCTCGACTAAATCTTCCATCTTTAAGCGGTGCCTTGTTTTCCCAACCCCAACTTTCTCTCTTCTTGTTTAGGTCCCACCTTTCCATTGATCTTGCTATATCTCCTTGGTAATGGGAGCCAACACCACTTGCCATATAGACCACACCTCGGGCTGAGCCTGTAACACACCATCGGCGCGGGGTGGAGATCGGGGGGCCATAAAACCAGCTGTTAGACTCCGGGTGGAACACCAAAGGGCTGGAAAGTGCAGGGAAAAGCTTGTGAGTTGTGGCAGCTATGAGGACTAAATGGTTGGAGACCGTCAGAGATTGAATTGGAAGGTTTCGGGATAGAAAAGAAGGGTGGCGATGGAGGAGATGAAGAGGAGGGTTTTGGGGAGGAGTGGGAAGGGGAGTCCAAGATGATGAGATTGGATCGAAGGAGAATAATTCAATAGAGTTTTGAGGATCAACTCCTCCAGGGACAAGGTTTGTGGTAGTGGGACCGTGCAAAGGAGAAGAAAGGACATAGAGGGAGAAGAAGGGAGGGAAAGAAGGAAAATAAAGGAGGCGACGCCATGGATGGCAAACAGAGAGAAAAGAAGGGAAGGAGCAAGATCGTCAGGGAGGCCTGGCAAAAGGGTTCCATTTTCAGAATCATCAAAGGAATCATAATGGGTTGGGTTGGTGCATTGAGGAGTGGTTTCCATCAAGAAAAGTAGAAGAGTAGATTGGGGAAGGAGGGGGGAGAAGGGGTGGCATTTTATCTTGGAGTATGGGGCTCACATTTATTTAATGTGAAACTTTTAACTTTTAACATGATGTGATGGTTTCTCAACACATTAATATATATATATATATATGTATGTATGTATGTATGTATATATTTTAGTTTTGTTTTCATGGAAATTATGTATATATATGTATATGTATGCATGTATATATTTTAGTTTTGTTTTCATGGAAATTATGTATTAGTAATTTTGAAATTTTTGTCATAGAAACTTTTGGTATTCAATATATTAAATAGGCTAAAAGTTCTCAATTTTGTTTAATGGAATAATTATTGCTTCTGTTTTTTTTTACTGGTTTGGATACTTAAATTTTAGAATGCATTGAACAGATTTTCAAAGTTTTTTTAAAAAATAATTAATCCTTTATATTTTTTTTCATTCAATTAGGTACTTGAATTGCCTCTAATTTTTTCAGTTAAAGCCACCCCGTATCACATGTCATGCTGTGGCATGTGACAAAATGATAAAAAATAATAAAAGTTATAAAAATAATTAAATTTTAATAAAATATAAAAAATTTATTAAAAATTATAAAATATATAGAAATATAGGGAAAAAATTATAAAATTTTATAAAGTCATAAGAAAATTATAAAAAAATGTACTAAAAGAAGCATTTTATAATTTTTCTTTAACTTTTATTGATTTTTATTTTTATTTTATCATTTTTCGTCACATATCATGTTGTGTTGGGGGTCATTAACTTTAACGATCAACATTAAAGTTAATGGTTAAAATGCCTTTTTGATGTATGTTATAATTTTTTATAAATTTTTTATAATTCTTTTATGTTTTTATTTTTATAAGTTTTAATATTTTAATATTTTTATTAAAATTTAATAACTTTTATAACTTTTATTTTTTTTAAATTTTTACCACATATCACGTCGTGGTTATGACACGAGGTGACTTTAACTAAAGAAAATTAGGGGTAGTTAACTTTAACGGTCAATTGTTAAAGTTAACGATCAAATGACATTTTTGATGCATTTGATAGTTTAAGTAGCCAACTGAGTGCAAAAAAAAAAATAGGGACTTAATCTTTTTTAAATTTTGAGGGCCTTTTTGATGAATTTTAAAAGTTTAAGTACCCAATTTAGTTAAAAAAATGCATGGGCTTAAAATTTTTTTTAAAGTTTGGTGGTATTTTTTATGTATTATAAAAGTTCAAGTACCCAATTGAGTGAAAAAATGTAAGACTTAATTATTTTAAAAAAAATTAAGAGGTTTTACACCTTAAAACTATTAAATATTATCATTTCATAAAATCTAAAAGAAAATACTTTAACATGCTATTGGAATTCAAATTATTATCATCTTTAATATTTTTAACTTTACCTCTTTAACAAAACTTATATTCAATTGTTATATATATAAAAATATTATACAAAAATTTCACTCAAGCCTACTATAATTTATTTTATTTTACCTATACTTTTTCCATTAGAAAAAAATATCAGCAATCAATTGAGTCATAGCTTAATTGACGTCGGTATTATTGTCAGTGCAGAAGGAAGTGAGTTCAAGTGCGTTGAAGCGTATTATTCTTCTATTTAAATGTTAGAAAATGATTATAAGTAATTTTAAGTATTGTAGAAATATATATATATATATATATATATATATATGATACAAACTTATAATTTATGTTTTAAATAAAATGAGTTAAAGAAATCAAAATTTGGAGTTAGAAGAAGGTGGTGAAGAGCATAGGATGTAGTTGATAAATAATACATGCGGCTTAATATTTAAATTCGTTCTTTCAAATTGGAAAAAGAAAGTATTAGAAGTTTGAAAGTTAATGATTTTAAAACATTTTCTTGAATAAATGGACAATGGGCAGCCATGCATGATGTTCTTATTATTATGTACACATGCATGATGTTCTTATTATTATGTACACCTACTTCGGCTCTTCATTGCCGCCATATAACTCTTCCGAAAGGGACAACTTTCACTTTTTGTTGGCCCAAAACTTGTGCTGCTCAATATTTTCCTTCTTTTTAGTCGGTTATAATTTTTTTTTTTTAAAAAAATGAATAAACGCTAAGCTCCAAACCACAACATCATTGTATGAATCAAAAACAATTTTTAGACTATGACATAAAACTATAAATTTGGAGAAATATTTTTCTAAATTGATTTTTAAAAATAATTATCATATTTCATTTAAAATTATTAGTTAAAAATATTGAGGTAAAATTAAAATTATGATAATTATACATTTAAAATAATTAAAAAATATCATAAATTGTGATAATGATACATTAAAAATAATTATAATTTAATTTTCAATTATTATTTTAAAAAAATTGATGTTAACTGTTATAAAATTAAGAGAGATAGGGAGAATAAAGAACAAAAAAATATGAAAGTAACGGAGAATGTACTTTATTGATCAAAAAGGGTAATTTGTAATGCTTTATTAGAGTCTCTATTTATAGACATAAGAAGTATAATAGAAGTAGATATCTAATTCTAATAACTATTAGAATTTAGAGTACATTAAAACTTTATCTTGATCATGATGGACATCCACTTAATAAGATATTCATAACACTCCCCCTTGGATGTCTATTGATAGATAATGTGCCTCGTTAAAACCTTATTAGAAAAAAATCTTGTGGGATAAAAACTTAATGAAGGAAAAAGAGTACACAATCTATAAAACGCATAATATGCTGCCTCATTAAAAACCTTATCAGGAAAACCCAATGGGACAAAACTTCGGTTAAGGGAAAAAGAGTACAACGCGTATTTACCCCCTCTCATAAAAACATCACATATTTTCTCATATTGTAACGCCTCGAATTTTGGGGCTAGAAGTTTTGGGTCTTGTGGTTGGGATCAGTGAGTTGGTGATGCTATTAAGTTTAGTGGCGCATTTAAGTATTAGAATGGGCCTACTGATCTGATGGTTGAGTGAGTGTTAGTGAACCTTTGGGTTTTGGGTTCGAGTCTTTGGGTGTGCATTTTTGGGGATACAATTTATTTTGCTCAGTTTTAAGTTAATATTATTATTAACTTTATTTTTATTTATTTTTTCTTTTTTTTCACGTTCTCCTCTCCCTCTCACTCTTTTGGTTTTTCTTTTTACTCTTCTCCTTTTGCAAAAATAGTTTTTGTTTGCGGTATTTGGAGAGCTTCGTTTCCTCATCGACAAGTCATAGTTTGAGCGTCTTGGATCATGAGACAGGTGTAGGTTTCAAACTTTTCCTACTTTATTTACAAATTCTAACTCGACTTTGTGAAAAGTCGACTATGGATGTGATATCGTTATTTATGCTTGGAATGTGTATAGTTTTGTATAATTATGGTTTAACGAGGATCGGAAAGCACTTTGTGGTTGAAAGAACATTTTTTTAGAGGATATTTTAAGGTGGTTTTGTGACCACACAGGCATCCACACAAGCATGTGACGACTCACACGACCGTGTACTTTGGAAAATTAGGGTTTCGGGCAAAATTTTAGTGCCACACAGCCGTGTAACCGATTTGGGGATTTTTATCGTTTCTCACATGGCCATATCCCTTGAGCACATGGACGTGTGAGTTTGGGGATTAGGGTTTGAGTGATTTGATGCTACACGGTAGTGTAGGGGATTTAGGGATTCCACACGGGCTTGTGTTTTGGGGCACACGGCCGTGCCTGGTGGGCACACGGGTGAGTGAGACCCTCACACGGCTGTGTCAGCCCTGAACTCAAATTTAGTGCAAATGGATAAAGCGTTACACGGCTTGTCCCCACGGCCATCTCATTGGTGTGCCTTTCTTCACACGGGCGTGTGTTTCGGTCACACGGCCGTGTGTCCCTCCTCACACGGGCTTTCGATTTTCCACACGGCCAGAGCACACAGGCGTGTGGTCTTAAGACACTTATATTGGTTTTGTAACCATGTCCGATTTGAATATGTGTCTGTTTTCGTGGTTGTG